>OY740774.1:11360745-11400448 GCA_963513935.1 Aphrophora alni | reverse complement strand
CAAGGTTGCAGCTAGAACTACCTTTGTTCATTTAGTTTTGGGTTAGATCCCTTTCTTTCGTCTTTCCTATCAACCCTTTTTTGACCAACTCTTGTTCTCTTCCGACTCATGCTATGAGAGTATTCGAGGGCTAGCGGTTTATCACTCCCAGTATATGGAGTACAGCATAATTTAGGTAATCATCAAAAATTCCACCTCAATAATTTGAGTGATCTTCAAGTCTCAAGGCCTCAGAAAACCGAAAAAGTTATTTTTGACATGTCGTCCGTCCATCGACGTCTTCGTAAGCACAGCGACAACAAAAGTTAAGATAGAACCACCAAATTTGGTACAGGGGACTGTAGTGTGTTCGCATACGACTAAATTGAAAATTTTAAAAATCCAATTGAAAATATAAAAAATAGCGGCCATTTAAAGCACTTTTTTGTTCATATGTCTGTGTTATTCAACTAAAAAAATTTACATATTTCAATTATGCAAGTAATAATACCAACTCTACACCTCAACAATAAGTAAATTAAACATCGCAAGAACAATTATATTTCATAGTAAAGCGCCTAACTTTTCCCGATAATCTCTACACATAAAGGATTATTATGAACGGTAAGGGTTTATCATTTCTACTTCTTGTGGAGGCTTCACTAGCCGGCCGGTGCCGTCTGCCGCCCATAAGATTAATGCAATAGAATAATACCCATAAATTCCTTATTTTTAAAGATATAAATATAAATGTGGTATCAATAGAAAGGTATTGTACAGCTGAATGTGTTTTGTTGAACCAAATTAAAAATATCTTTTTCTGTTTTACATGAAAACCAAAACAACATTTTTACTTTAGCATTTTTTTAAGAAAGTACTTTTAAAGATACGAAGGATTTTTCTCGCAGTTAACATAAAGCAGTTTGTTCTCTTCAATAATAAAAAAAAAAATCAACGAAATCGGATGAAGAATGAAGGAAAAATATGGGTATCAACGAGAGTAATGTATTGCATTAGTCTTATGGGCGACAGACGGCATTTTTGTTATATGGAACCTCCTCTTAAGTAAGGCTAACATTTTCCGGTTAGTTCGTATCAATGTGTGACTACAAGGTCACGCGTTAAAATTTTGAGAAATGAAACAAAAATGTTGCTCACTCCGATTAAACCATTAGATCGAAGTACCCAATTGTCAATCTAACTTAGAACAAACTAAATTATATTGAAATTTCTATACTTCGATTCTGCATGTCGTGGTACCAACACTACGGTGACAAATAGCGAAGATATTGTTAAAAATCTAATTTCTAACCTCAAAAGAAAATATTCTTAGTTACAAAATCCGAATGGACCAAGTCACAGACTAGAGCGTAGCGAGTGGAGCCTTCTTCACACGACAGCTTCAAGGACGAGACAATGACACGAGCGAAGCGAGTGAAGACTTTTAAATAATAATCTACGAAGCATTTTACAAGTTTGTACAATATTTTCAATCCATTTATTTGTATTTGTGAACCATTTATTTTATTACAGTAAAATATAAAAATAATTTCATCTCCTAAAAACATTTTGACTGTACAAAATGAACTCCATTTCTTCAAGTTGTTACGGGATAAAGGTCCAGTCATACTTTATACGGCTTCTAAGCAGTAACCTACCGATTCTTAACAAGATTTGTTGTCCAGTCCTAAAAGTTACCGTCAGATATTTTGTCACATTATGTAACATACAATGTCTAGACGTTACGTCGAAGAACTTAAACGTTCTGGTTTTAAAGTTATTTTATAAACATGGATTGTGTCATATTATTAATATGGTTTAACTGGACATTTGGAATCAATTGAGTACATAATTATACCCGACGTTTCGAGAGGTAATCAACTCTCGTTATCAAGAGATAAAACAAGAGGATAAACAAATTTAAAAATACTAACATAGCCATGTTGGAAACTAGTACCTAAGAAAGGTAATTTTCAATTTTATCGCTTATCACTAGTTAAGGGAGGTTGATTTATACTCTCGAAACGTCGTGTTTTTATATACCCAAATGATGAAAAATGTCCGATTAGGGTCTTTTCTATTATACGACCGCATGGCTCAAATTATTTTCTATACTAACAGAATGATAATAAAGCAGGTTTTCTCACCTCAATTGATGAAATTATATATAAAATAAATGGTTTTATATATACAAACAACACAAATAGACTATATATATATAATAAAACACAAATATACAAAATAGAAAAACACAATAACACAAACTAATTACATGTGAACGTTTTTATGACTTTTACAATTCTGGTTAGGTCTGGGTTAGGTTAGGTTAGGTAAGGTTTTCCACGTCTGGTGGCCAAAATACTACAATATCTTTGATAATTTGATCGAACAGATCAGTTTCTTGATGGTGTTTCCGCCATAAAAATTCACATAAGTAAGAGTCAAGCATGTCCCTGCTTGTGCCACACTCTTTACGATTTCGTCTTTTTGCCGACGCCCCAAAGATTCTATTCGTTGAGTATGAGCTCCAGATATGGGGTCGACAAAATAGTCACACAACTAGTATAGAAAATATGAGGTCATAACTAATTTGAGGCCATGCGGTCGTATAATAGAAAAAACCCTCCGATTAAACCATTAATGAATTCAATGTATTAAAATAAATATATTTTTTTAAAATCCATTCAAAACATTGTGCGTTCTCCAATTTCAACAGTTTCCCACGTTTAAAAACACCTTTACAAAGGGTGTTTAAAACTACGTTACAAAACTTTAGAATGTGGTTCCTTAGGTCAAAATAAGTGAAAATGTTCCTATGAAGATATGTCTTAAAATGCTTTGTTTTCCGTCTGTCCACCATTTCTGTTAAAAAAACAAACATACTTTTAAAAATGAATTAGAAATCAAGTCAAAATTTGGTATAACTATTTTGTAAATGATCTTTTTATCAATGTACCAAACAAGGAGGAATTTGTGTTGTATATTTTCAAAATGTCGGCAGTTTAAAATTTTTAATGTCACCTTTATTCACATTATTTCAATAATCCAACCTTCCCAATACTGTACAAGAAAAATATTGCAAAACGAATTTAAGGAAATCATTATTTTATACTTTGTTTTATGTGAGGTAGGCCTACCTCCAAATTTATAATTACGATATATTATAATTGATTTTACCTACTAAATAGATAACCCATCTTCATAGGGCTTATCTAGAAGCTCAGAAATTAGAGGCTCTAGTGCTGCCATCTAAAGGTCCACTGATAACT
Organism: Aphrophora alni; assembly: GCA_963513935.1. Classification (NCBI taxonomy): domain Eukaryota; kingdom Metazoa; phylum Arthropoda; class Insecta; order Hemiptera; family Aphrophoridae; genus Aphrophora; species Aphrophora alni. The sequence goes on along the minus strand of OY740774.1, from coordinate 11,397,200 downwards.
TCAAGGGCAGCATGCAGTTTTTCACGTTCTGGCTCTTCGTACACTAGCGCATTCTGAACCTAACCCACTAAACTAACCCTCATATTGAAGCTTCACACTATCGTATGTTATTGAACTTCTACTTAGATATAAATTTAATGGTAGGCTACAAATCGCTCCGTCACGATTTGAATTAAAAGTAGTCCAAAAGGAGTATATATATAAATGTATATGTTTCTTCGGTCTTCGTCACCTTATAAAAAAAAAGGAAGTAACGGACCTAAGTAGATTAATTATTTATTGCAGCTAAGTAGATTAATTATTTATTGCAGCTAAGTAGATTCATTATTTATTGCAGCTAAGTAGATTCATTATTTATTACAGCTAAGTAGATTCATTATTTATTACATCTATGTAGATTCATTATTTATTGCAGCTAAGTAGATTAATTATTTATTGCAGCTAAGTAGATTAATTATTTATTGCATCTAAGTAGATTAATTATTTATTGCATATAAGTAGATTAATTATTTATTGCATCTAAGTAGATCCATTATGTATTGCATCTAAGTAGATTAATTATTTATTGCAGCTTAGTAGGTTAATTATTTATTGCATCTAAGTAGATTCATTATTTATTGCATCTAAGTAGATCCATTATGTATTGCATCTAAGTAGATTAATTATTTATTGCAGCTAAGTAGGTTAATTATTTATTGCAGCTAAGTAGATTAATTATTTATTGCAGCTAAGTAGATTCATTATTTATTGCAGCTAAGTAGATTCATTATTTATTGCATCTAAGTAGATTAATTATTTATTGCATCTAAGTAGATTAATTATTTATTGCATCTAAGTAGATTAATTATTTATTGCATCTAAGTAGATCCATTATGTATTGCATCTAAGTAGATTAATTATTTATTGCAGCTAAGTAGGTTAATTATTTATTGCATCTAATTAGATTCATTATTTATTGCATCTAAGTATATTAATTATTAATTACATCTAATTAGAATCATTATTTATTACATCTAAGTAGATTAATTATTTATTGCAGCTAAGTAGATTAATTATTTATTGCATCTAAGTAGATTTATTATTATGCATCTAAGTAGATTCATTATTATGCAACTCAGTATATTCATTTCATTTAAATGTTTGTGAAAGTGTATTTATTGAGTGTTCTATGACAATAATAAACTTGATAATGGTTGAATAGCCAAAACGGCCGTCATTTTTTAAAAACTATACGACAACTGACTATTGATGACGGTAAATTGTAATATATAAGTCTACTAAAGGAAAATGAACATTGTTACTTTTTCTAAATTGTAATGGTAGTTGGCGGAGGAAACTGAACTTTACCCTGCCCCGCCCACTCGAGTTGTATAATAAATGATAGTGTTAGAGTAAGTTAAATGAAAAGCTGCACGAAAACACGGCATTACCTTTGTGCAGTTTGTATTGGGTCAAGGGAAGGTAACGCAGGGTGTAGCTGCATCTATTAGTCTAAGAAGTTAATGGTTGCCATCTTGGTAGTTACCACCCATCATACAATGTAATACATGGAAATCCTCTAAATGGAATGTCCTGAAGTTGGTCTTGTAGGAAATGTTATATACAGCTAAAAGACTTGTTAGTGACCTAGCCGACAATAAAGTAAAGTAGTGATATACACAATTTGGAACCAAAGAAAGTGTTTTAAACAAAACCTACTGGATAAGACCCCTTGATCTACCAATACAATTTAACATTTCCTACAAGGCCCAAAAAACCAACTTTAAGGCATTACATTTAGAGGATCTGCTTGTATTACAATGTAAGCCGGGGTTGGATAAGCATCATGATGGCGTCAATAAATTTTTTTTTAAACTTTTTCCACATTAAGAAGAAGGGTTTGGACGGGTCTAGAAAAAGGAGCGGATCCACGAAGACCAGAAGTACCCACTCCCACAAAAGTTGGACCCTTTTTTCCATCCCATTATTACTTTTTCACCCTCCTTTGCTTTCTGCCCCCCAAAAAACAACAAACGCCCAGCTCCTTTTTTAACCACCGCCACACAACCCCTTTTTTCGCTCCATACCATCCGCTATCACCCCCAACTCTGGATCACCTATTTTCTACTGTAGATACAGATAGGCACTTTCGGAATTCCTGTGTAGATCCAGCTAGGATCCTCGGCATTGTTTAGCTTAGGTGGATCCAGAATGGTCCGGGCGGCCCTAGTCTAAAATTTGAATTCTTTCAAAATCTACGGAAAAGAACAGCAGTGTTGATAAAAATAAATCAAGTCAGGGATGGGGGGATTGTCAGTGTAGATTCTGCTGGGAAGACGGGATTCTTTAACTCTGGCTGATCCAGAGTCTCGTATCTTTCCAAAATCTACGGGGGAAAAAAAACTTATTTTCTTCTTCTTTTTTTTAAAGGTAAAATCGAAAAAAAATATAGACATTTTGCGATCATTAAAAATGTATTCTTTTATTCCAAAGTGACACAGATTTCTTAAATCGTTTTCTTAGTAGTCTATTTATCGTTTCGTAATCAACATTTCTTGTACTTAATGACGCGTGGCCTATCGTATCCTGCTCTGCCCTTACTTACCCCCTGTCCTACTCCACTGTCTAAGGAAGTTAAATTCACACGACACCTTAAGGATGTCCACTGTATCAATATCCAGTGCCTAATTGATCTCCTTGCCGGAAGTGTTCTCTCGCCTTCCAGATGACTTCCTGTACCTAAAGACCGTGAACAATTCATCTTGACATGTTGTAGGTATAGTCAAAACAATTGAGTTTTCTGCAATGATTTAAACCTGACTTGTGCGTCTATTTAAATTGTGTCCGTTTTATTTGATCAAATGTAGGGGACGTAGTATAGAGAAAGTTATGTGATGGGTGAGGGAAAGTAGTTTTTTTTTTGGAATTATATGTATGTCTGTCTGTCGTAGGTTGATAGATTTACAGTCCAAACGCGTAAACCGAGTTAAATTTATTTGTGGTATGTGAGCATATTTTACCATCTCGCGTTTTTTGATAACTCAAAATTTAAGGATAGCTAACAAAAAAAAATAATAATAAAAAAAAAAATACAAAATTACAAATGTTTCAAAATCGCATCTAACGGTTTTTATCATATTTTGAACGAGAATAATCTCTAAGGATCCAAATAAAACGATTGGTCAGTTTGAGAAGTAGCCGTTCGTGAGATTCAAATGACCTTGAACACATCAAAGTATCAATAAACCCTAGAACTGGCGTTCAGGATTAACCAGATTTTTTTTTAATTCACCAAAACGCAACATTTAATACACCTTCTTTTAGAGAACGATGCATAGAATAACATCTATGTAGTAAAAAGAATGTTAGATCTAATAATTTTGGATTTTGGATACGTTAATATCATTTTGACTACATTACTATTTTTACATTACAAAGTTGTAATGTAGACAAATTACTATTTTACAAAGTTAATACAACAAAATGATTTCATTTAATTTAATACAAATAACTATTTTACAGTAATTACAATAATGTCCCTTGATAGTGACAACTTGGGAGTATCTCCGCTTGAATAAGTAAGTCAGGTATCATTTACCATAACTTTGTAGTTGATTTGAAATAACATTTTGATATGTCAATAGGTGTGTGACAATGTAGCTACATAGATAAAAATAATATGTTATTCGTGTTATATTTGTAAAATAGTTATTCATTAAATTTATAGAAATTATTTGTGTTAACTTTGTAAAATAGTAATTTGTCTACATTACAACTTTGTAATGTAAAAATAGTAATGTAGCCAAAATGATATTAAATGTGTTGACACCATAGTCGAGTTTGGTATCATTTTCCATAACGTTTTTAATAGGTTAAAAAAAATGATTGATATAATCATATTATGTTTTATAAAACAAACTATATTCTCGTAGTAAGATAACAGTAGGTGACACATTGGGGACACAACTGCAGGCGGGTCTGATTCGGGGAGGATATATTGTGGGTGGCCTCAGGTTGTCCCGGCTTCAGAGCTCAACCAAGCCTATACAGGCCTACCATAACGTTTTGTGTGTTCTTGGCAATTAGACTACCATTTTTTTTTGTTTGATTTTTTTACGATAACTTAATTATTTTCCAGCTACAGAAAAATTAAAACACCGATTTTGTTTATCATTAAAAATATAAATATTTTGTCTCATAAAATTTTGGTAAATTTCCGAGATTTGACTTTAAAAAATTTCAACAGTCTCCATTATCAATATGTACACAGTAAAGTTTAGGATCTTGATATACTGATAAAAAATAATATAAACAATGCGCATGGCAAATTTAAACTCATTATCTTAGTAATTTCAAATGGATTAAGTTTTTTTAAACACAAAATGGCTGACAGACGGAAAACTATGTTTCCGAACCTATGTTTATGTGAAGTTTTGCATTATTTTCAAGTAAAACTCGTCCTGAAATTGTTTTTCGATTCTTTGTGAATCACCATGTGTTACGTTGGTATGAATAAGAGTGTACTGTATATAATAAAAAAATTCACAAAATGACTAAGTAGGACAAAGTAAACGAGATTTCCGTTTTGGATGAACGATTTTGGATGTACAGTTCCAACAAAATTAGGCCTAGTTAAACACTGTGAAACTGCGATAAACCAAAAGACAGCTGAATTTCGTTCCAAACAATAAGAATTATAATCAAAGTCGAAATATTACTAATCGATATTTGACCTCTCGTTATTGACATAATTTTGTCAAAGCGCCACTTTGAGTTTCGTCGTCGTAATGGTCTAGTAGAATATCTGTACATGGTAAACTGTAAGGGTGACGATAGTTTGTAAGAGGAAGAAAAATATTTTCAAAGAGTGTCAATGTAAAGTTGATAGATTACAAATGTTGCCTTCAGAAAAAGAGAAGAATTTTGTAGTCAGTTTCGACGTTCATGTGTTATCAACGAGACACACTAATTTTATAGATTTATTACATATTATTTATTACGTTTTATAGACTTTTGGTTTTATGCATATAAAATTCCGGAACATTAGTTTTACAGTACCTAATTTACTACAATAGTACGATTTTCAGCGAGCGAAACGTTGAATGTAAAAAATGTTCTCTGCGACAAAGTTTTGTCGTCATTTTGTACCCCTTTTCTTCGACAAAGCTTTGACGAAAAGATTGACCAACCAAAGAATTAATCCAGTTTTTTATACTACCTGATTCTTATGTAATTTATACTGTATGCTTGTTTTTTTTTACATAAACCCGGCCTTCACTTCAGGATAAACTAACTGCCGCCTCGTGACTGAAATCAAAATTGTTTATTCAACGGGAAGGTGGAACGCTACCGCGTTCCCTAGTAAATGCTTTATTCTGTTATCTCATTCTCTAAAAGGCCTCCTTAATTGATAATGTTGAAATATAACGCAAACTCGCTTCACTTCTGTAGGTAAATCAGACCCCCTTTATCGATATAACATTTCTTACAAGGCTCAAGATACCAACTAAAGGATTTGTTTATATTACATTGTATGATGAGTTGGGTAGATAGCACAATGGCGCCCAACCACTTATTATTAGAGTAATTTCAAATCCTTATTAATTAATAAAACGAGTGTTATTAAAACTGCTTTCTTGTTGTTAAGTAATATTTTTTCAATAAAAATTACAGAAACTGTTAACAAAACTATTTCGGGAGAGAACACTAACAACAATCTACGCTACCTCCTGCAAGCATTGTGTTTTAGCTATTGTTTAGACCGTTAAAAACCGTAAAGTTATTTGTGCTCCCTTACTGAGCGTCACTGTCAACGTGTGGTATAGAATGTAGGCTTAACCTAAGACTTAAGGTGCCGATGTCCAAACACTAAACACCATGTCAAGGGGAATTTGTCATGGGAAAGTCAACTGGCCTGTCAAAACAACAATACCAACATTCTAAACCGAAAAGAACTAAAATTTTTACTCTCTTTTGTGGAGTTCACATTGGGACGCCAGTTAGGGGAATCCTTATTTCTGCGTTTATGACAGTGCAAAATATTTGGACTAACTTTCCATTTTATTGTTTCTGTTACTCAACCATAAACACATACTGTATTTCCAATTTTAAAGAAATTTACTCTAAAAACAAATTGATTAATCATGTTAATTACCCAACTTTATCATAACATGTAATACAAGTAGACCGTCTAAATTTAGTTGGTTTCTTGGACTTTTAGGAAATGTTAAACTGTTTTGGTTGATCAAGGAGTTTTAATGCAGTAGGTTTTAAATACTTAGGTATTCTGAACCACTTAATTGTTTATATCCCTATTTGATTAACGCTGGCTAGGCCCTTACGGGCTTCGTAGGTGTGTATTAAAAGATTTTCACTCGCTTCCCTCGTCTCAATGTTTCGACTATAATGGCCTTGGAAGCTTTACATTTCGTAAGATTTAGCCTGACCTCTGTCGTTGAGATGCGCAGTTGTCTCTGGGCCGGTTGGTGTGGTGGAGGAAACACTGAGCTTAGTTTTGCAGTTACTTTGTTATACGTGCATTTCTAAAACATTGGTTTGTTGTGTAAAGTCCCATAGCCAATCTCGCGAAATCATATCAAATATTTATTGTTCTATAAAACAAGAAGCCGAGAACGGAAGTGATATTTATTTAACGAATATGAGTGATTAATTAACAAATTTAATCAAAATTGAGCCTACTACTAAAAAGTTAAAAAAACTAAACTTGTCAAGGAAATTTATATAATGATTCTTTACAAATGTCACATTTTCATAACTGATAAAAGTTGGAAATTGATTTTTTTTTTTCAATAGAAATTTCGGGTTGGTACCATTAGATACAGAATTGAAATCCGCTCATTTTTATGTAATTTATTGTGTTAGTTAAGTAACACATGAGATATGAACAAAAGTTTTTTAAATAGTCGTATTTTAATTCAATTTTTCAGAATATGAGTACACCACCAAAATTTCATGTTCCTATCTTAATTTAAATGGTCGCTACTTGACTTACTTGACTTATTTCCTTTTATCTCCTATTGGGCATAGGGCGTCCAGAAGAGCTCTCCATCTGTCCCTGTCTCCAGCAAGTGCCTTTACTTCTCTCCAAGTCTTATTAACCTCTTTTGCTTCTTTAATAACGGTCCTCTTCCAGGTTTCTCGGGGTCGACCTCTTCTTCTGACACCTTGCGGGTTCCAATTTAGGGCCTCTTTCTCAATAGTTCCGTCTGGCTTCCTCAGTGTATGTCCTAACCACCTCCACTTCCTCTCTCGAATCTGCAGTTTGACCTGAATTTGACCTGTTTCTCTCCATAAATCCATAAATGGTCGCTACTTGCAAAGTACAATTACAAACGCCAAACCCAAACCACGTCATGTTAAAAATAACTTTTTTTGTTTTGCTGATGCTATAAAATTCTTGGAGTTTCTAAATTAGTAAAAAAACGAAGACATCTTTGTGAAAGTACTGTTTTAATACGAAATAGAAGTCTCGTTGTTTACTGGACCTTGAACATCAGTTGTAAGTAGCCTACTCCTGCTTGTCTTAACGAGATGGGTTGTTCAACTTTAGACGAGGTGTTAATACGAAAACACAAACTATGTCTGTATGTCTGTCTCTAGCCTCAGCATCTTACGTCACTTTATCATCTCGGTGATAATTGGCTCCACTCGCTTCTGCTACACTCTGTTTCAAAACGTGTAAAAAGAATAGTCACAAAATCAAACAAGTTGTTGGACGCCATCTTGGAACGTTAAATTGGTAGGTCTTCTCCAGTAGGGTAAGTTTGTTTAAAACAGTTATTACATTTTCTGAACCTTGTAATTGTGTTTATCATTACTTTGGTGGCTAAGCTCTGACGGGTGTATATTAAACTGTATCCACTCGCTTCGCTCGTATCAGTGTCTAGTCTAGACCATGCCGAACTTACGAGTTGTACGTATGGAAAGATGCCTCTACTCGTTGAGCTCGTGTGACTCGGTAAGTTGGCCATGCTGGATCTTGTAGCGTTCGAAACATGTTTGACAATATTACTACAGTATTTGTCATCGTATCGTAGAGAGGTGAGGTTGATACCATTACATGCAGAATTGAAGCCCACAAATTTTTATCTTTTTAGTGTGTTATAACTAAATAATAGGCTACACTAGATATGAACAAAAATCTGATTAAAATGGCCGCCATTTTGAAATTTTCAATTCGATTTCTCTGAATTTCAATAAAGTTTTATATGAGTACACTATAGTCCCTTATAGTAATTTTCATGATTCTGACTTAATTATTGTGGTCGTTATTGTAGACACAAATGAGTAAGAGCGGACAGAGTGGCTATGAATAGTAAAAATCAGTCAAAAAATAAAAACTATTTTTTTACAATTTTTAACTCTATACTTCATATACTGGGGAATAAAATTTGAGATTCCAGCTAAAAACGCTTACTTTCGTAGTTTGAATTTTGATCCTTTCTTAATTAAAAATTTTGTCTCCTTACTTTCTTTGTAAAAATGTTATTCAAATCAAACAGTCGGTTTTGTACAAAGGTAACGTGACGCCATTTTGAATTGTAAACATCGGATTTTATCACTCAACAAACGTTTTCGTCTTCAATTTACTTACTCAGTAGGCTGTACAAAGTATAGGGTAAGAAAACATTTCTTTCTCAGTTTTTGACTAATCTTGAAGTTGAATGACCACAGGAAAAGCGATTTTCGACAAACCGTCGTTGTCTGTACCTAACCTAACCTAACCACAAATAATTAAGATAGGAACATGAAATTTGATATAGGGAGTATTGTGTGCTCATACAGAAGCTATATGTTCGCCATTTTTAAACAGTTTTTTTTACTAAACTGAATTAGATAGAAATTTGCAGATTTCAATCTGTATGTAAGGGTACAAACTACACCTCTCTACGATTACAAATAACGAAGTTATTGTCTAAAATTAAATTCCGAACGCTGCCTTCTCAAGAAAATGTGATAGGCCCTATTCGTATGGTTAGGTGATCCTACAGACCCGAGTCAACTATACTGGGGTAGCCTCCTTCACATATGCACACCTTCAATGACCGCTATGCCTAGCGAAGCGAGTGGAGACCTTACATATCTACACATCTACAAGACGTAGGGTCAACGTCAAAAGAGTTTCATAAAGCCTATGTAGCAACTGTTTTAAACAAACTTACCCTACTGTGTAAGACTCCTTGATCTACAATACAATTTAAGATTTCCTACAAGGTCTAAAAAAAATCAATATTTGGAAGATCTACTTGGATGATAGAGCTGGGTTTTCTTTATCTCCGATTTATTTATTTAAATTCATAACAATTGTTGTTCAAATTAACCAAATTTTCTATTCCCGCCATTGAAATAATTCATCTTGACAGAACTAATTTCTTCACGCAGTGTTCACAGTGTGTTGCAAAATGTTCCTCCAAAATAAATAATGGTGAGATGGTTTGCGAACGGTATCGCAACCCACATCTGTTACTCGCTTCAGGTCAAACTGACTTGGAATTCGTCACGTCTTGAGTGAACTGTTTGTAAACGAATTGACTGTTACAAATTGTTAATTTACAACAGAGTCGGGTCCAGGGTAGGGGTTGATGACAGGGCTAGGCAGGTATTATGACGGTTTAATTTCTCTTCTGAGAATTCAGTGAATGGCAGGGTTGGAACTACACATTTTAGGATGTTTTACAGCCCGCTAGGTATAGGCCTACTTTCACTTCTGCATTTCGTAGGGTAACCGTCTTTTGGTGAGATGCTAGTTTTGAAACCGTAACATCTCCTAAACTATTAAATGTGTCGAAAAACTTTAAATGGGGAATCTTCATTACTTTTTCATGGTAGTTAAAAGTCCGTTTTAGAAACTTAACAAAATGGCCGCCATTAACAAATTTGACGGCGAATTTTAAAATTTCTTACAGAACTTCCTGTATTTTATTCGTAATTCTACACAAAATTATAAAACTTTTTTTGATAAACCTACTGTACACGTTTTAATGTTACAGGTAAAGTTGATGTGAGATACATTTTTTGTAGGCGATTTTTCGTACTTCCCATTGTTGAATCAAGTCAAAAATTTAATTAGGAAATGTAAACACCAACACAGCACTAAACGTAAAATAAATAATTTGTGAAACTGGTAGAAACTAGTTCAATCGGTAATTAAATAGACATAGAAAACGTGTATTGAGTTCACAACAGAGTTTCCTAACATGAAACTGATGTACAGTAATAGGTATTTGTATGTATGTTGAAGAAAAACATTATTCTTTAGAGTTCTATTAACCCTACTTACTATAAACTCAGGAGATTTTTGCTCCCTTTTTAATAGTTTTTTAATTCATAAAGAATACTAATATAATGCAAAACACAACTTTCTTTATATATTTTTCTAGAAAGGTGCATAGGATTTATCTGTATATTGAAAAAATGTAAGATGTAAAGGTTTTGGAGTAAATATGTCAGGAATTAAAAAATGTGCAAAAAATTAAGTGAAAATTCCAGAGAAAAGGTTATATATATACCATACAAAACAATTCTTTTAACTATTTTAAATACTTGATTTTTTATTTATTGTTATTAAATATTGTGATTAAATATTTCCTTGAAAATAATGTCACGTGATTGGGGGGGGGGGGAATTGCCCAATTGGTACACCCATTCAAAAATTGGGGTCTGTTTGCTAAAATCGGAAAAATAAATAAAAGTGTGTTTATTTAGTAAAATAAATGAGCTGTTAAAAAATTTAATTGGTATTTAATTATTTTTTTTAAATAATATCCACGACAAATAAATAGAAAACTCAAAATTCAATTCTACCCCCGTAATTCCTGGTAAAGATATCATAGAGACTTTTTCACCGTACTAAAAGTTTTCTTTTTTTTATTCTTTTTAAAATGATTTGTCACAAGATGGGGGTTGCTATTTGAAAAAAAAAAAAAACTTTCTATAAAAAAAAGGGGGGATACATGTTAATCCCACAAAAAGTGAATGGACATACCCTGTGTGGTTTGGCGAAGATTAGAAATTTACTTCTCTATTTTTTCAGAAATTACCTAGGAGTTGTAAACATTTTTTCCCCCACCTATAGGCTATAGACTATATATATATAAAAACTTCACAAGATATTTTTTAAATATCCCCATAAACCATTTTTATTGTCAATACGCGTGTTTGTAGAGCACTGGATAAACGACAAACAACACAGTCATCACAACCTAACCTATTTTTTGTACCTATTATTATAAGCTATAACATATACTGTAAGCTATGTAAGTGTAGTATTAATTAAATACTCCAAGATATGAGTCTAGGCATAAGAAAACAAGTTGATAGGTAAGTATGACATTGTACTTACCATGGTTTTTGTAAGATTGTTTAAATCCTGATATACTAACTCCACAATTTTCACATTCAAAATTTGTTTCATTACAGAGATAAATTCTATGCACTTTCATAAGAAAAATAATATATAACAAGTTGTGATTTTGTATAATATTAGACTTCTATTTTTTTTTCTATTTAGGCCTAACTTTTTAGTAAATTTCCACTTTTTCATATGAAAATTTTATACAATGATTTTTGTTTTAATCAATATTTATTCGTAACTATATCACAAAACTTTTGTATATCTTTAAAAAAAATTTTTTAATTGGTTGTATGGTTTTAATAGGCTTTTCTGTGAAATTTTCATTTCATTTGTTTATTCCTAACATAGGCTACATATTCCTAAACCTTTAGTTCCAAAATGTTTTTCATTATACAGATAAATTGTAGTCACCTTTCTGAGAAAAAATATATAGCCTATAACAAGTTGTGTTTTCCATAATATTACTTTCTTTATGCATTTTTAAACCATTAAAAAAAAACGAAAAAGCTCACATGCCAGTTCCTGTGTTAAGATAGCGTCCAAAAGTTGGACATTTTAACGTAATGTTAAATCTTATAGATTCAGTAGGGTAACTTCGTTTGAAACTGTTGTTAAACTGGTTTTCTGAACCTTATAAATCTGTATCACTACTTTTTTGACGTCTGCTAGATTCTAAGAGGCCTCGTAGACAATCTCCACTCGCTAAGCTCGTGTTGTATCTCAGCGCTAACATGTCTGGACACTGTACGTATGTAAAGATATCTCCACTCGGCCGCCTTCCCGGATCTTGTAATACACAGATATCACAACTTCTTGGGTGGTCGAGTTGTCGTATAGAGATCCTGGCTGAGATGCAGTTCCTCCGGCGGTCACTCACAACCTAACCTAACCTAACCTAACCTGAAGTATTTCTTCACCATCATTACTAACTATACGAATACTGTTTAGAGCGTAATGAACTGTTGCCGTTTTTTCTTCTACAAGTTATTTTTTATTGCTACATAATTTATTTGTTGCGTTAGCAAATAACGTTAATACAGAAATGACCGTCGGGGGAACTGCAGTACACCCAAAAATGGGTCCGGGGGAACTGCAGATACCCTTCGGGGGCTGCCCCTGACCGCCGGGGGAACTGCAGAACTCCCGAGATCCTATTGATAAAATGGAATCCTGCAAATTTGTATCCAATTTAGTGTCTTATAATTTGAATAACACGAGATATTTTTAAAAAAATTTTTATTTTAAATGGCCGCCATTTTGACATTTTTCTATAGAGCACACTATAGTCCCCCATGTCCCTTTCATAACTTTTGTAGTTGCTTTAGTGCTTACGTCAATATTGACGGACAGACATCAGGCCATGAAACGTGAAGAATAGTCAAAACGGAGGTCCAAATTTTTGAAAATTTCATATCCATAAACGACCTAGATACCGTATACCTAATGCTCATCTTTCATCGAAACATGTATATGCCTAATTCTGGACAATATTACAGTACATTACCCAACATTATATACGCTACGTAAACAAATACGATTAAATTCCTAAATCCACACGCTCCAAATTGTATAGTCTCAACGGTCTTATGGACTAAATGGTCATCTTTTACCGACATGTCACAGACTGTTTCCAGCAAGATATGATAGTTGACAACTATATTCAGATGTCCAAACTTTCGTAAACGGACTAATTATCCCGGGACTAAATGATCATCTTTCACTGACACAAACACAGGTCTCCGGACATAATTAACTGTTACAACAGTAATTACGCCGCCTTGACCTTGAGACTTTGACCGGAAGTGGAAGCAGGTGTCAGCGAGACTCGAACCTTCACTCTCTTTTCTTCTTTACTGGAGTCTTTTTAAATTTATACCCACGGGAATTAAATATTTTCTTATTTTAAACCACCGGACTGTAGACTAGAGATGATTTTATAACTTAAAATAAGATAAAAAGTTTATATATAATATTATATAGGTCCATAAACGCTTGTTAGAGAAAAATCCACCGTATGTGGCCGTATTGAATTTCACGGCGTACCGTATGTATAACGATGCAAATCTAATGATCTTATAGGATTTGTGACCGTTAGTATTGTACAAAACAGGTCCCAGAACCGTAACTCTTGTAATTTTCGAGAAAATTATCGTATAGCCGACAAAAATGTTAATGTGATTAAAGCCAATAAAATACAAACATAATGCAAATAGGAACATTTTTAAATAGCTTTATTTTATTTTTAACGCATATAAAAGTTTTGGATATAAATTATCGAGATTCAAAAATGTCTTGTTTTTAGTCTATTCTTGGGTGTTGTAGACAATTATCAAACAATTTAATTTTCAGCTTTTTTCCTTATCTCAGTTATCTTTTGAGATACAGAGGAAAACGTTCTTTGAGATATTTGACATTAAATATTTTAAATGTCCGCCATTTTGAAAATTTACAAATAAGGTCTTGGTTTTCTACGCTACTGGTGAAAGGTTACATAAATAATTCCAATACAAAATCTTATCTACTTCCAGAGATAGTGTCTTAAAAAACACAAAATGGCCGACAGTAGGGAAACGAAGCGTTTCCACCTTATTTTTAGCTATACAATCATTTCCCAAGAGTTTGCAATTATTCTGTTCTGAATCATCTTGTAAAAGGGACAAAACAAAATGTTTTCTTAAATCATTTTACACAAAGCGTGTCTCACTCACCCACCCTTTTCTTCACCAAAATGTCAAATTAGGTAGTTGGCAATCAAAAAGTGAAAATGAACCATGGATGTTAAGAAAACAAATAATAACAAAGGCCTAATCTTTCTTTGCTTGTGCTATAAAACACGACTTTAGTAGGCCTATTTATTAAAATTTAGCTTTTAATTTTGACCATTGTAATAATTTTATAGATTTTCCACACGTGTTTGCATTTATTGTTTTCATATTAAAAAAATTTAAGTAAAATCGGTATTACCGTATTTGAAAAATTACGTCTTTTATAAAAGCTCAAAAACAGAATTTTCTTTTTCTTTTTACAACTTAGAAACCGGCTTTTTGGAAATATGGTGCCTGATATGTTTTGTGTGGGTATTTGTAAAATTCTTGTTATACTTAAATTCTTAACTGTTGACGTTTATTATTCTAAAGTTTATAGGATGTCGGCATTTATATCTTGTTTTTGTGCGGCTTAATTGATTACATTTATCTCTAATCTATTCGTTGTTTTTCTAAATCACACCAATATTTTATGTTCTTTTAATGTGTCACAATGCTAATATGTTATAATGTTGGTTGTTCGACTGAATCGTTATTCAGTACGAGATTTCAGTTCAAAAGAAGAAATCAGGTGTAGTTTTTCGTGCTTTGCTTTTATGCAATGTTTGTACATAATTCTGTTTATATATTTGAATTAAGGACATGTTAGATAACATTTTCGTCGTTTTTATTTATTCAATACTGTTTTATCAACAAATATATTTCAGCATTCACTTCTATTCTACTTTTCTTTTATTCACATTATTTCTCCCTTATGTTTTAACAATGTTTGTAGTAGTTTTCAATACAATTTTATGAACATTCAAATTTAGTTGGTATTACTTAACAATTAAAAAGCCTTATATAAATTTAGTTTCGTTGGATTCTACGTAAAATTTTAAGAAAAAATTATATCAAACACCAATTAATTTCACAGCTCTCCTTTACCTGTTTTTTAAGGAGATGTTTACACTGCTGTCTTTAACCTCATTACTTAAACAGTTGTAGTCCAAATACGAGTCCATATTATGTCCCACATAATGTAATTATTCTATACAGTTTTATCAATCATATGTCAAATATATTTCAACATTCTTTCTTTCCTACTTTACTTTTGTTTTATTACCTTATGTTTTAACAAATACTTGTTTGTAGTAGTTTTAAATCATATTTTATGAACATTCATATTCAGTAGGTATTACTTAACAATTAAAAAGCCTTAAAAAAAGTAAGTTTCGCTGGATTTTACGTAAAATTTTAAGAAAAATGATATCAAACACAAATTAATTTCACAGCTGTCCTTTACCTGTCTTCTAAGGAGATGTTTACACTGCTGTCGTCTACCTCAGTTAAACTGTTGTATTGTAGTCCAAATTCGAGTCCACATATTGTCTCACATTATTTAATTATTCAATACGGGTTTATCAATCATATGAAAATTTTATTTATATACAATTTTACTTTTCTTTTAACCTCTTATATTTTAACAATAGCTTGTTTGGAGTTGTTTTCAATCAAATTTTAAGAACGTTCACATTCATTATGTTTTCCTTAACAATTAAAAAGCTTTAAGAAAGTTGCTTTTGTATCAAAAGAGTTTGTTGCAGTGGGTGAGTCACAAATTAGGCCGCTTGTCTGGAGCAGGGCGTCTGTGAGTGTGCGTGCGTGAGAGAGGGTTTTATAGGTAGCAGTCGTCTTCGTTCAAACTTGATGGAACCGAAATTTTGTGTTTTTTTTTAAATTGCCGGCACCCCAAATTACCGAAAATGTTTCGAGATATTGTCAAAATTCTCCCATAAGATGATTAAATCACTTGTTTATTTTGTACAAAAGACAAACGAAAGCAGATTGGCATCATTTCAAAAACGTCTTTGGACTCAAGAGGTTTTAAAAAGGGATTAAACAAAAACTTCGATTTTTTTACTCATTACATAACTTTCTCTATACTAAGAATATTTGAAAAAGTAGAAAATGAACACCCAGTGAGTTTTCTTTAGGCAAGATCGGGCAACCGCAGACATATTTTAACTTCCTACATAGAAGAAAAACAAGGACTGACCGTGGAAATAACAGAAGCTACGGAATGACTCATGAGGACTGTTGTAACGTTCCACTACCTTGCTTCAAGCACAGACAATTTCGATCAAATTTGGATGAAAAGTAAAGATTTACAATCAGTGAGTATTTTTGAAATCAACCCCAAATCATCCGTAAGGGTTAATTTGATTTATTGACGGTTAAACACATTACTTTAGGACATATTTCCCCAAAATTCTATAAAAATATCTTCAGCAGGTTTTGAGCCTTTCGAACTTTTACGATAGCATTCATTTTTAACATGGTTTGAAAGAGTTTACAAATATAACCTAATCTGTTTTTTTTTTGTTCACATCTCATGTATTATTGAACTTGTAACACAAGAAAATAGATAAAAAATTGCATATTTCAATTCTGCATGTTGTGGTACCAACTTTACTTCTATACGTTGAAAAATAGTGAAGTTATTGTTAAACATGTAACCTAACCTAACCTAACTTAAACTAGCCAACATTAACATCTCAATAAAATGTGATATTAGTATAGAAACGATATCCAGTAATGTCTAGTCACCGACACAAGCATAGAGAGTGGAAACTATTTAAAATAGGCCTATTCACATCTAGGAAGCTTGTTAGGGCCTAGACGACGTCAAGAAATCAGTAATATACACAATTATAAGTTTCAGAAATCCTGTGTAAAAAGTGTTTTAAACAAACTCATTCTACTGGATAAGACTCCTTGATCTACCAATATAGTACCTAACTTAACCTAACAATATTGCCCGAGAAAACAATTTTTGGGTGTTACATTTAGAGGGGACTGGGTAAGTACCATGATGATGCGCACATGAATTTGTTTTATGAGTAACTTATTAATGTTACCGCCAAATTCAGTGAAACTCAAACAAATACTGTAAAAGTTGGAGATGTCAATATTTATTTCAACCCTTTAACTATGTTATGAAAGAACACAATTTATATTAAATTTGAAAAATTACGTAACTAATATTGATCTCACAAGATCCAATCAAATTGTCAGTTAGATAAACCGTACATGTAGTAAAAGTCTTTCCGTTGGGCCCACAAGAGCGAGAGAGATGTCTATTTCAACGGAAGCAGGTGTATAGTGGGGCCAGAGCGGAAGTCTTTTGATCTCTGCGGTTGATTACATTTGTAAAGGTGACTTAACTGTTGGGTCTACTTTTATTATCTCCGCAATTGTCCGTTACATTTCCACGAAGTTTAAACATTATTCATTTTATCTCTTCTCTAAGGGAATTTTGTGATTGTACAACATAATTAAACAGGTGAAGAAATTGACATTCCAAAATGTTGTGCTGGAAAAAATAACGATTTTATAGTAAATTCATAGAAGGTTGAGAGGTCAATTTATATTTTGTTCCTGGCAAAAAATATATATTTGTTACACATAAGGCCAAATAGATTACTGCGATATTCGTTCGAAATAGACTTTTTGATTATTCTGCAAAGAATCTCGTATATCTTCATAATAGAAACTTCACAATCCATTCAGAAATATATTTCTTCTAAATGAGTCAATCTCCTCTAGGACGCAAATTCTCCTCCATACTAAAGTTATAAACTTCTTCCCCCCCTCGTTCCATTAAAAAATTATAACCCCCGCCATTTCCAACTATTGAGGAAAATGTTTTCCTGAGAACATTTATCACTAGTTCTATAACAATATGTTTCTAGTAATACAAAACTTTATTATGCATTTAGTACGCAATAAATCATTATATCATCTCTTCCTTCGCCCCCCCCCTCTTGTTGTTTAAAGGGAAAACCTCTCGGTCATCATCGGCCTTATAATAAAAGGGAGGGAAACAAAATAAAAACCACTAGCTCTAAAATACTTTAATAGGGTTAGGGTTGGATACAATGAGAGTTGATCAAGAGACACCTGATAAGAAACATAAAAGAAAGGGATTTAACTGAAGACTTGTTGAAAAAGGTGTAGATCCAGCTATGTACCTCGGGTTTGTCACGGCCGAACTTACTATAGGAAGCTCCTACAGATATACTCTGCTGTCTGTGCTTTAGCCTCAGAACAGGAAACATAAGTTAATAGAATGCTTTTTGAAATATTGTTTTGTAGTATATTCAAAATGAAAAAAAAAAAAAAATTTAAAAGGAGAAATATTCAAAATTATGTGTTATATACAAAGTGTTGCAAAATTGTGGTTATTTTAAATTGTCATTAATTTTTTATTTTGAGGATTTGAAAACTAAGTACGAATAAATCTAAATCAATTTTAATTCCTCAGAGGAAAATACAGAAATAATAGGTTTAAAATTTCATCAAAGTCGAAACATTAACACAAAAACTAAAAGTTTTTGAACTAATCCCAATTAAATATATACTATATTCTGAAATTATATTGCCTACTTACCCAGTTAAGTTACCTTTTTTTATCGACGATGCTTAGAGTTCATTTCCCATTTTTATTCAATAATGACAAACCAGAATTTGAAGACATCGTGAATAAAAAAAAAACAAAAACATATAAGGTCTTTGTAGTTTCATTTTAACAAAATTGTTTTAAAACCATCTTGAATATGATAAAATAAGATATTGTGTAGCTCACCAAAAATAATAGTTTTATTCAGAAGATGACTTGTAATGTGCCATTTTTATAGAAATGTAAAAAATTTCGAGTTAGTAATTTAGAAATAAAAAAAAAGTTTAGTAAACAAAGCCAAATAGCCACAAATACATTTTCTATTTTTTTCATGATGTACAAAAGTTTTTTAATGTGGTTATGAATAATAAAAAATATATCAATTTAGAAATTTTTTATTAGAAAAATCTCACAAAATTGCTACGTAGGACAAAATGAAGGAGATTCCCGTTTCGGATGTACAATATAAACAACATGATTGAAACACTAAAAACTGAGATATACCAAAAGACAGCCTGAATTTCATCTTTCCAACCATATAAGAATTATTATCAAACTCAAAATATTACAATCGATATTTGACCTCTCGTTATTGACAAAATTTTGTCGAATCGTCACTTTCGTTTCGTCGCCGTAATGGTCTAGTAGCATGTCTGTTACACGGCAAACAATAACAGTGACGATAATTTGGAAGGCATAGAACGAAAGAGGAAGAAAAATACTTTAAGAAAGTGTCAATGTGGAGTTGATAAATCAGAAAAGTAAACTTGAAAACATTAGATGAACATGACGTATTTTGTCGTCTGCAATTCTGACGTTCATATGCTAGCGGCGAGACAATAACTTTAGCGATTTATTACATTAAAGTTTGGAACATCAGCTTCACAATGTCACCTAATTTATTACGATAGGACTATTTTTTGTGGGTGAAAGATTGAATGTGTTAATTTATGTCCTTTTCGACAGTTGAAGGGATAAAAATGTCTATAAAAGTATTTAAAACAAAGTTATTTCTAGTTGTTTAGGCTGTAGAACATTGTATAGACGGTAGACTGGCAGACATTTTGAATACCACCTTTTTAAGGTTCAGAATAGCTCAAACTTATATTTTTAAGTTAACCCAACATCGATTTCTCTAATCAAGTAACTTTAAAGGGAGATATATACACGAATAAGTAACACCATTGGATTGTTCCAAGGTTTTAAGATAAAAATTGATTAATTTTTTAGTGAATGTACGTCTTTAATTTAAAATTACTTGAATTTATGAATTAAGAGCATTTGTATGAAGCCAGCCTCGTTTAAAGCTACATAAAAGGCAATGCAAGAAGGTGACACATCAGCGATCATGGTATAATACCAAATCGCTCTGCAAAGTCTGCATTTCGGAAGACAATGCATAATGGATCCCTCACTCATTATTCATTTCCGCTTTGACGAACATATTTAACCTTTTAGCCGAGATGCCATCTTGAGTCATTTCTCTGTAAATTACCTGCATAGAGTTGAGGTAAATAAGCAAGGCCAACCTTCAACCGTCAACAATAATGGAGACTTTATGAGATTAGATATTTACTTTATTAAAATTAATAAAACTCTAATTAATTAAATTGTGCAATACATACAAAACCAAACCACTATTGTGATAGGACAAAACTAACTCGAACAAAACACGTAAGTTTTTATTCTCCTTGTCGGGATTTCCGAGGAAAAATGAAAATGAGTCAGTTGTAAAATCGTCACAATGGAAATTCATAAAATTGCGTTCATTAAAATTGCACAAACTTTCTCACTGACCAAAGACAATAAATCATATAAAAACTAATCAAAAGCAATCGTCACTAAAAACGATAGTTCAAAATGTAGATTGTCAATAATGAAAACCTCTTTGTTAAATTAACCTTACCTTACCAAAATTAATCATCACCAAAAATGTTAGTTCAAAATGTAGATTGTCAATAATGAAAACCTCTTTGTTAACCTAACCTAACCTAACCTTACCAAAATTAATCATCACTAAATATGTTAGTTCAAAATGTAGTTTGTTAATAATGAAAACCTCTTTGTTAACCTAATCTAACCTAACCTAACCAAAATTAATCATTACTAAATATGTTAGTTCAAAATGTAGATTGTCAATAATGAAAACCTCTTTGTTAACCTAACCTAACCTAACCTAACCTAACCAAAATTAATCATCACTAAATATGTTAGTTCAAAATGTAGTTTGTTAATAATGAAAACCTCTTTGTTAACCTAACCTAACCTAACCTTACCAAAATTAATCATCACTAAATATGTTAGTTCAAAATGTAGTATGTTAATAATGAAAACCTCTTTGTTAACCTAACCTAACCTAACCTAACCAAAGTTAATCATCACTAAATATGTTAGTTCAAAATGTAGATTGTCAATAATGAAAACCTCTTTGTTAACCTAACCTAACCTAACCTAACCAAAATTAATCATCACTAAATATGTTAGTTCAAAATGTAGATTGTCAATAATGAAAACCTCTTTGTTAACCTAACCTAACCTAACCTTACCTAACCAAAAGTAATCATCACCAAAAATGTTAGTTCAAAATGTTGATTGTCAATAATGAAAACCTGTTTGTTAACCTAACCTAACCTAACCTAACCTTACCTAACCAAAAGTAATCGTCACCAAAAATGTTAGTTCAAAATGTAAATTGTCAATAATTAAAACCTGTTTGTTAACCTAACCTAACCTGACCTAACCTTACCTAACCAAAAGTAAGCGTCACCAAAAATGTTATTTCAAAATGTTGATTGTCAATAATGAAAACCTCTTTGTTAAATTAACCTTATCTCACCAAAAGTAATCGTCACCAAAAATGTTATTTCAAAATGTTGATAGTCAATAATGAAAACCTCTTTGTTAACCTAACCTAACCTTATCTCACCAAAAGTAATCGTCACCAAAAATGTTAGTTCAAAATGTAGATTTTCAATAATGAAAACCTGTTTGTTAACCTAACCTTACCGCACCAAAAGTAATCGTCAACAAAAATGTTAGTTCAAAATGTAGATTGTCAATAATGAAAACCTCTTTGTTAACCTAACCTAACCAAAAGTAATCGTCACCAAAAATGTTATTTCAAAATGTTGATTAAAAATAATGAAAACCTGTTTGTTAACCTAATTTAACCTTACCTAACCAAAAGTAATCATCACCAAAAATGTTATTTCAAAATGTTGATTGTCAATAATGAAAACCTCTTTGTTAAATTAACCTTATCTCACCAAAAGTAATCGTCACCAAAAATGTTATTTCAAAATGTTGATAGTCAATAATGAAAACCTCTTTGTTAACCTAACCTAACCTTATCTCACCAAAAGTAATCGTCACCAAAAATGTTAGTTCAAAATGTAGATTTTCAATAATGAAAACCTGTTTGTTAACCTAACCTTACCTCACCAAAAGTAATCGTCACCAAAAATGTTAGTTCAAAATGTAGATTGTCAATAATGAAAACCTCTTTGTTAACCTAACCTAACCAAAAGTAATCGTCACCAAAAATGTTATTTCAAAATGTTGATTAAAAATAATGAAAACCTGTTTGTTAACCTAATTTAACCTTACCTAACCAAAAGTAATCATCACCAAAAATGTTAGTTCAAAATGTAGATTCTCAATAATGAAAACCTGTTTGTTAACCTAACCTAACCGAAAGTAATCGTCACCAAAAATGTTAGTTCAAAATGTAGATTGTCAATAATGAAAACCTGTTTGTTAACCTAACCTAACCTATCCTTACCAAACCAAAAGTAAGCGTCACCAAAATTGTTAGTTTAAAATCTGGTTAACAATAATGAATACCTGTTTGTTAACTTAACCTAACCTAACCTACCCTAACCAAAAATAATCATCACAGATTTGAATTTATTAAGTGATATTCTAAATTAAAATGTCGGAGTAAACAATGTTGAATGGCGTTCCAAGCTTCTCGGGAAGTTTTATGTTTCGGCAGTGAGACCTTCAGACCGTAAGCCTTATAATATTGTTTCGTGTTGTGAACAGTTATTTTATATTACTAATTAAATTCGTCTATATTATTTAGTATAGTTAACTCACCATTAAAAGCTGTTTATCCAGGAGTGGTGTTGGGCCAGACGCGATAAAGGAATTAAGACCTTGTCGAGTTTGATCAACACGTATTCCAAGTAAATCACATGATAGGTTAACGTATCAAGGATTCTTCCTCCTAAGCAATCCTTTCGCATTGCAGTTATGAGAGACGAAGTTTTTCTTCCTGAAGTATTACATGAAACGAATCTTATGATAAAAACACTGATTATGAAGAATACAGTGTTAAGGAAATTGCTCATCTTTATTTTAGTAACACAACAGTATGCCGTATCCTGTTTGATTAGTAACTAAGAATGTATCCTTACAAAAACAAAATCAAAGCTACTGATTAATCCTAAAAGATTTGAATTGTCCTTATTAGTATTAGCTCAAATTTCATTGAATTAGCTTGAGAAAATCTATTGGATTCATGAAGCAGATAGACTAAATTTAATGTTCAAAAGTTGGTTTCCCTGACCTTGTAGGAAATGTTAAATTTTATCGGTAGATAAAGGGTCTTACAAGGAACGTTAATATAAAACAGATGTTACACAAGTTTCAACTTTGACTACAGCTTGACGGGCCAAAATTTAAAATTCTCCACTACCTCAGTTCGTGTCAGTCTGATGGCTCTACCGAGCCACATATGTGAAAAGCCTCCACTCGCTACGCTCGTATCACAGAGTCGACCAGTCGATCACTGAACGAATATTACTTCAGGTTAGGATTTGAAATTAATGTTTTACAATAACTTCGTCATCGAGAGAGGTTGGTAGGCTACCATTACATTCTGCAATTATCTAATGTAGCCTGTTGTAAGTTGAATAACAAACGAAATATAAACAAAAATAGTTTAAAATGACCGCCATTTTGACATTTTAAATTCGATTTTTCTGAAAATCAATAGAGTTTTTATATGAGCACATTATAGTCCCCTATACCAATATTCATGACCATTATCATGCTTACCTACAGTCCGTAAGGTGCAGTCTGGACTTACATAATGCGCGTAAGGAAAGTTGTAGGCGGGCGGCGAAGTTACGTCATAACTACTACTGCTGATAAAGACATTGACTCGGCTCCATTTCGCTGTTAAACGTTTGTCATGTTGCCATCTCGTCTTATCATCTGTTTGTCGTATTTGTTTTGTTTACAAACAATTGGACAAACTTACTAACGAGAAAAATAAATTGTTATATAAATTTCAAAATTGATGTCTATTGTGTTTAAATTTGGTATTTAGGCAAATTATTAATTAAAGTTTGTTACCTTATCTTTTGTTGTAGCAGTTGTTGTTTCGGTTAACGTGGTTTTAACCTTACAGAGTCATTGTCAAACCGCTATTTACAATCAAACAAACGCAAATACGAATTTATTATATTTACTTTACTTCTATACGTTGAAAAATAGTGAAGTTATTGTTAAACATGTAACCTAACCTAACCTAACCTAACCTAACCTAACCTAACCTAACCTAACCTAACCTAACCTAACCTAACTTTACTTCTATACGTTGAAAAATAGTGAAGTTATTGTTAAACATGTAACCTAACCTAACCTAACCTAACCTAACCTAACCTAACCTAACCTAACCTAACCTAACCTAACCTAACCTAACCTAACCTAACCTAACCTAACCTAACCTAAGTAACGATTTTTATCGTTAAAAAAAAAAAGACCTTGGAGTAGAACAAAATTTGTTTAATATTATGTGTGGGGTATTAAATAAAACTAAAAGTTATTCTGATTACGAATATGTTTATTTGACGAAGAAATTAATATTTTAGCGCTAAACCAAATTTAAAGTATCAGATACCAATGCCACCTCTAACTTTAAAACGGCGTGACCTCAAATTTGAAAAAAATTTGATTTGAAACTACCTAAATTCTAACCTGAAATCATTATATTTTTTGTACTATGAATAAAATTTAATATTAACCACACAAGAATGTATAGCGTATAAGTTTCAAAAGCAGTTTTTTGTTAGATGTGAGAATTCAATAGCCTTAAAAGATGGATTGCTTTTCATTGATTTATTTTTATTAGGTTAAACCAAGGACGTTTATAATTTCACGCGCGTGTTTATCTGTACAATTTAAACTGACGCTTGAAAGACTTTATATAACTGTCTCTACAGATCCTAAGTCTTGTTTTATCATATATGCTTGACCCTTTTAGGTCTTGGATAGATTCCTATCTTTCATCTTTCCTACCAGGGCTTTCTTGACCATCTCTTGTTCTCGTCTGACCCTGACGTTATTAGAGTATTCCAGAGCGAGGGGTCTTAATTTTAGATACTTTTTTTTATAACGTAAAAATTTTTTAGGTTATGTTTATGATGTAATGTTAAATAAGCTATTAATATGTTACTTATCAAAGGATCATTACAAACAGCCATCTTTGCAAATTGCATTCTTCTGTTCGGATCTAAGATTAAATTGCTCCGATATTTGTATAAATATTTATAAAGATCTAAACATTCAAGTAGCCGTTAAACAGAAAGTGATGCTCAACTTCCGGTACAGACACCTGAAACTGATGTTATCTTGCGATAGACAGTCCGACGGACAGGACTTTTAATTGTCCGGTCTTGCGTGTGTATCTTTCTCAACATAATTACTCCTTATATTTTCATTTCAAGGAAAACCAGCAACGTTGATACGTCTTGATCAAAAAGACGAGCGTATTTTACTCCATGTATAATTTGCATAGTTCTTTATACGTGGATCATAAAATAGTAATGCGTACATCCGTTTATAACCACTTTGCAGCTCATGTGTAGACGCTGTCGTGAAATTGTTCTTATTTATATTGTTTTATACAAACAAAACACGTTTCCTATTGGTCATTTTCACAAGCTTAGTTGTTGTATTAGAATTTAGCTGTCACGTTTTGGTGTGTTGTTGACAAGTCATAAGCAACTAATGTTTGTACTGTACATAAAAATAGCTAAAATACACCCCCCCCAATGTTCTGGATAAAACACTTGTTTGAGCCATTGTACAAGGTGTCCCTAGACAGGTTCAGAACTAACTTAACCTAACCTAACATGACCTAACCTAACCTAACCTAACATGACCTAACCTAACCTAACCTAACTGAACTGTATCATTGACAAATTTCAGTTGTTGGTCTCTTATCAATATAAAATAGTGAATTTAAAAAATATATTTAATTAATTTAAAAACTTTATTAGTTTAAAGCTAGGGTATTGTTGTTACTTTCATAAAAAAAAAAGTTAAAAAATGTATAGTAATAACACTACTAAAACCTTTCAAAAAAGTTGTAGTGTGTTATTATAGTAATTACCCAGAGACATTCATACAATGTAATACAAGCAGATCTCTGAGCCTTTGCAAAATGTTAAATAGTGTTTGTAAATCTAGAGGTTGGATAAGCCCAGTAGGGTAGCTTTGTTTAAAACAGTTGACACAAGTTTTTGAACTTTATAATTGTACGTTATTACTTCGGATACACCTTAACGATCCTCGTAGATATGTATATATTAAAAAACCTTCACTTGCTACGCTCTTATCGGTTTATCGACTTAGATACACTCGCTACTATACGAATGCCACTTTATGTTGAAAGATGTGGTTTGGTACAATAATTATAAGTTATGCATAATTTAAATCTGAAAATTTGTATTTAATTATGTGTACACATGAGATATGAACAAAAAACTGATTAAATTGGCCCTCATTTTGACATTTTTAATAGGACTTTATATGAGCACACTATAGACCCCTGAGTGTAGGAGCGAGAGCCAGCTGACATAGAATACGTTTGTCGGGGAGAGGGGCGGTGGAGAAACGTCATTAGTCATAAGAAGGGAGGAAGGGTTCACAGAATAGTAGGATTTTCTGTCTAAATAGAAATCCAATAACTTAAAATTATTTTTACTTTGTCAGATTTTAGTAATATTTATACATAATAACCTAACCTCTTTCTGATGATTCTTTCAACGGCTAATCTAATGGTATTATTGTTATATTGTCGAAATTGAGTATTATTACATATATGTAAGAACCTAACCTAACCTAACCTGTTTGTGGTGATTCTTGCAACCCCTAATCTTATCTTATTATTGTTATATTGTCCGATTTTAGTATTATTACATATAAGAACCTAACCTGTTTGTGATAACCCTTGCAAGCACTAATCTTACTTCATTATTGTTATTTTGTCAGATGTTAGGTTAATAACCTAACCTAACCTAACCTGTTTGTGGTGATTCTTGCAACCCCTAATCTTATCTTATTATTGTTATATTGTCCGATTTTAGTATTATTACATATAAGAACCTAACCTGTTTGTGATAACCCTTGCAAGCACTAATCTTACTTCATTATTGTTATTTTGTCAGATGTTAGGTTAATAACCTAACCTAACCTAGCCTGTATGTGGTGATTCTTGCAACCACTAATCTTATCTTATTATTGTTATATTGTCCGATTTTAGTATTATTACATATAAGAACCTAACCTGTTTGTGATAACCCTTGCAAGCACTAATCTTACTTCATTATTGTTATTTTGTCAGATGTTAGGTTAATAACCTAACCTAACCTAGCCTGTATGTGGTGATTCTTGCAACCACTAATCTTATCTTATTATTGTTATATTGTTCAATTATAGTGTTATTACATATAAGAACCTAACCTGTTTGTGATAACCATTGCAAGCACTAATCTTACTTCATTATTGTTATTTTGTCAGATGTTAGTATTAT
Source organism: Aphrophora alni (assembly GCA_963513935.1). NCBI lineage: Eukaryota > Metazoa > Arthropoda > Insecta > Hemiptera > Aphrophoridae > Aphrophora > Aphrophora alni. Next base: position 11,369,817 of record OY740774.1, on the reverse strand, counting down.
TATATATTTAATAACCTAAACTAACCTAGCCTCTTCGTGATGATTCTTGCAACCACTAATCTTATCTTATTATTGTTATATTGTCCGATTTTAGTATTATTACATATAAGAACCTAACCTGTTTGTGATAATCCTTGCAAGCACTAATCTTACTTCATTATTGTTATATTGTCAGATGTTAGTATTATTATATATTTAATAACCTAACCTAACCTAGCCTGTATGTGGTGATTCTTGCAACCACTAATCTTATCTTATTATTGTTATATTGTCCGATTTTAGTATTATTACATATAAGAACCTAACCTGTTTGTGATGACCCTTGTAAGCACTAATCTTACTTCATTATTGTTATTTTGTCAGATGTTAGTATTATTATATATTTAATAACCTAACCTAACCTAACCTGCTTGTAGTTACAACCACTAATCTTATCATATTATTGTTATATTGTCCAATTTTAGTGTTATTAAATATACAAAAACCTAACCTAACCTGTTGGTGTGATTCTTACAACCTCTAATATTTTATTATAGTTAAATTGTCCGATTTTAGTATTATTATAGCCTATGGGGTAAATAATAACCTAAACTGTTTGTGATGATTCTTGAAACCTCTAATCTTATCTTATTTTTGCTATAGTGTCCAATTCTAGTATTATTATAAATATATATACAATAAAATACCTAACCTGTTAGTGATGATTCTTGAAACCTCTAATCTTATCTTATTTTTGCTATAGTGTCCAATTCTAGTATTATATATATATATATACAATAAAATACCTAACCTGTTTGTGGTTATTCTTGCAACCCCTAATCTTATCTTATTTTTGCTATAGTGTCCAATTCTAGTATTATTATATATATACAATAAAATACCTAACCTGTTTGTGGTTATTCTTGAAACCCCTAATCTTATCTTATTTTTGCTATAGTGTCCAATTCTAGTATTATTATATATATATATACAATAAAATACCTAACCTGTTTGTGATGATTCTTGAAACCTCTAATCTTATCTTATTTTTGCTATAGTGTCCAATTGTAGTATTATATATATATATATATATATATATATATATATAAAATACCTAACCTGTTTGTGATGATTCTTGAAACCTCTAATCTTATCTTATTTTTGCTATAGTGTCCAATTCTAGTATTATTATATATATACAATAAAATACCTAACCTGTTTGTGGTTATTCTTGCAACCCCTAATCTTATCTTATTTTTGTTATAGTGTCCAATTCTAGCATTATATATATATATATATATATATATATATATATATATATATATATATAATAACATAAACTAAAATAACCTTTTTGTGGTAGCTACCACTAATTTTATCTTATTATTGTTATATTGTCTAATTTTTGTATTATTAAATATGTAAAAACCTAACATAACCTAATCTGTTAATGGTGATTCTTGCAATCACTAATCTTATCTTCTTATTGTTATATTGTCCGATTTTAGTATTATTATATATATAATACTAAACGTTTGTGAAACCTAACCTGTTTGTGGTGAATCTAGCAACTATTCTTATAGTTGTTTTATTGTCCAATTTTAGTATTATTACATATATAATAACCTAACCTAACCTATTTGTGGTGATTCTTGCAACCACCAATTTTATCTTGTTTTTGTTATATTGCTATTTAAAACAGTCTTCTGTTCACATCTAACAAATTAAATTTTATAACACATTAAATTAGATAAAAATAATCAGATATCAATTCTGCATATAAAACTACCAACCCCACCTCTCTACGATGACAAATAGCAAAGTTATTTGTCAAAAAATGTAATTTCGAATCCTAGCCTCCCCAAGAAATGTGATATTCGTATTGCTACAAGATCCTGCAGGATTGAACATCAACATTAAGGCTGAGACAGTAACACGAGCGAAACGAGTGGAGTCCTTGTAATATATGACGTCAATTATGAGGTTCAGAAAACCTGTGTAACAACTGTTAAACAAAATTACCTTAGTGAATAAGACCCCTACATCTCCCAATTATTCAACAATTCCTACAAAGTGTAAGGAACCTACTTTTAGGCATTACATTTAGAGGCTCATATTGCATGGTACGATGAGGCTGGAAAATATCAATTTGTTTGTATGCCTTTGTAATATCAATTATAAATGCAAATCTATATGTCAGGATAATAATCTATCTTGCGAGACAATGGCAACGAAAACAAAATTAACTGTTGATGTAAGATAATAATTGTCAACACAGCTATTTTAGCTATCAGCTGGTTGACACTGCTGAGTAGATCGTTCATCGACCTCAGACAGTTTCACCCACACGCACGTATTCTATAACCATTTCCTGTTCCGCTCAATATGGTAAGGAATTATTCGGGAATATAATAATAAATCCTATTAATTGTTTAGTCATCAAATTAGGAATATTGTAGTGTAGGTATAACGGAGGGAATTGTAGTTTGAAAACGCGTGAGATGATTTATGGAATTATTTTTGGGGAAGGTAGTTGATAAGGAGTACATCGTGGTACTTAGCCAGCTCACCATATAATGTAATACAAGCAGATTCAGTAAATCCTCGAACCTTGTAGGAAATGTTAAGTTGTTTTGGTAGATCAAGAGGTCTTGTAAGTTTGTTTAAAACAAGTTTTTTTTAACTTCTAAATTGTGTATATCACTACTTTCTTGACATCGAGTAAGCTCTCCCCACTCGCTTCGCTCGGGTCAGTGTCACGAATTCGCTAGAAGGTGTAGAGATTTCACTTGCTACGCTCGTGTCAGTGATTCAGTCCTGTCAGGTCTAGTAAGTATAAGAATATCATATTTTTTTAGGAGGTTACCATTCAAAATTATATTTATGACATTAACTTCGCTATACAGTACTTCTTCCCAGAGAGGTTAGGTTAGGTTATACATATATGAAGAAACCGGCACATTGAAACTGCCCCGCTCATTAAAGAGGAATAGGAAGGCCTCGCAAGACCAGAAATGCTGAAATTGCCCCGAGCGCCCGGCCAGTTAAACGCTACGGAACTGGGTAAATAGGGAAATTATTTTTGTCCCTGTGTCCTATTAGTGACTGAAGTCTTCTAATAACTGTCATCAATATCAGGAATTAGTAGCTGATAAACTACCGCTTCGTTGGGCTTTAAAAACAATATAGTGATACAATCTGTGTTTAAACTTAGGAACTCAGGAGCAATTGTCAAACAAAAAAAAAGTTGGTTAGTTTAGGTTAGGTTAGGTTAAGTTAGGTTATTTATATATTTAATGCATTTTTCTGACTCATTCTTCAAAGCAACTTCCTTTTCCTAATCTTACTTATATTGTTCACCCTAATTTGTGTTTATACGACATTTGTTTGTATATTTTTATGAACACTTTGTCCCTAAAAGAAGTGAAACTTTGCAACTTAATAAATCTATAAATCCCTTTCCCCCCAGTCTCGTAGCGGCTACTTGGCCGGGCGCTCGGGGCAATTTCAGCATTTCTAGTCTTGAGAGGCGACTCTTCCTATTCCTCTTTAATGAGCCGGGTAGTTTCATCGTTTCAAAAATACCCAAAATGTCGGGGCATTTTCACTACGCCCGAAGGAACATCCACTCGCTAAGCTCGTGTCGGTGACTCAACATTACTGGATGTCGTTACTATACGAATTATTTGGTGGTAAAGGTTAGGGTAGGTTAGGTTACATTTTTAACAATAACTTCAATATCAATTGCTGTAAGGTTGGTACCATTACATGTAGAATTGAAATCTCCAAATTCAATCTACTTTAGTGAGTTAAAAGTAGAATAACATTCTAGATATGAACAGACCCCTGCTTTAGAATAACGTTAGGATCAGAAAAAAATAAGAGTCGGTCAAGAGAGATCTAATAGGAAAGATGAAAGAGAGGGATCTGGCCCAAGACTATATATAAAGTGTACATCTAGCTAGGTTCCCTCGGGATTGTCACACCCTCTGAAGGTAACTAGGCCAACGTCGACGGACGGATGGTCGGTCGAAAATCACCTTTTTTTTAAAACGGGGGTGATTTTTGACCGATATCTTAATTTACTTTATACTTCGTATCTGATTTAAACGTCTTAAAAACAAATAATAAAAAAAATTTTAATAAAATGATTTTTAAATTTGTTTGGAAGTTTTAAGTTAAATTTTGAGACTATTCAATCCAGGATAAGCAAATTATTTTGTAAAATTTAAACTAGACATTTGATAAAACATTAACGTTTTTGGCAATTAAATGTTAAAAAAATTTTTTTTTGTGTGTTTGTAATATTTGCATATTTTTAAATATCTTATATCACTTAGAGTAATAAAGCTGGGAGAGTAGGTTTCACACAAAAACGCATTGTCATCAATAGGACTTGACCTTGCGTGACCTTTATCAGTTCACTATTGTGATTAATCCTATTTGATATGAGTCATATAGAAAAAATGAATTTAGGCGTTGATTAAAAATTATATTAAGGTAAATTTATTACGAGATAAATTTCCCCGAAATTTTGGAACTTTATAAAAATACAACAAACCCACAATAGATGCATTTTACAATTCAAATGCGTTTAATGTTATTTTTTTCGAAAAAAGAAAGAGTATAAAATCATTATGAAATGTATTTCTGACGTTCGGAAAATGTCAAAATTTAAAAAATGTTAAACATGACTGAAAATAGGGGTAACATTTTTTGAAAAAATATAAAAACGAGTTTGTTACTTACCCGGCTGACAATCATACAATGTTATAAAAATTGTCCAAAATGGACCTTGTGGGAAATTTGAACTTTTTAAAAATATTTGTAGATTGGGTGTGTTAAAATCAGTTAAATGTAACAATTACGGCAGATGTACACTGTCATAATCCGAAATGTTTTTTTCCCCTAATTTTCAACCATTTAAATGTTTAATTACAATTTTAACATTCTACTTTTTTGATTATGTCGATTTCAAAGGGACACGCGCGTGAAATTATAAGTGTCCTTAGCTTTAACTAAAAAATGATAAAAAAATTCATCTTTTAAAGGTTATTGAACAGGTTGTCTCACATTTCACAAAAACTACTTTTAAAACAATACGTATTTCTCACTGTGTGGTTAAATTAAGTTGTATTCGTCATAAAAAAACTATAATAAATGATTTCGTACTGGAATCGAATTTTAAATAAAACAACGTGTTTTTCAGAATTATAGGTTACCCCGTATTCAAGTTGGGGTGGGGGATGATATCTGATACTTTAAATTTGACCCAGCTTCAACATATTAATTCGTCAAATGAACATACATATTTGTAATCAGAATAAATTCTAGATACCCTATATATACAGTGTTTCTGTAATGGCGGAGCTAATTATAAGGGTGAAAATAAAGAAGAAAGTTTCTTTAAATGTCCAGAAACGCTTCTCCTGCTAGCTAACCCTTATTTTGTTTTCAAATTAAATAATTTATATCTTTCGAACGGATTAACCGATTGAGTTGAAATTTTGTATGTTACTATTATGGATGAAGTCTTAGTTTTGAAAAAATATGAATTGTTCCAATAATCCATTTAAAAACGGCGGTTATTAAAAATTTTTAATTTAAAATAACTTTAAATGAGTAATTTTCATTATAATTTTTAAATGACCGCCATTTTGAAACGGATTATTTGGAACAAGCAATCTAGGTCTTTACATTGATGAGTGCGGTGGAAAATTTCAATTCATTTGGGTGGGTCGTTCTAAAGATATAAATTATTTAGAAAAAAAAGAAAAAAAAGCGTTTCCGAACATATATTTACAGAAATGTTTTTCTTTATTTTGACCCACATAATCACTCTCTGAATTATCTCCGCTGATTACAGAAACACTATGTATAAATAAAATCCCTTTTCTGTTATATAAACAGCAAATTTTGTGGAGATTAAAATGCCTTCCTTTCAAACAGCCTAAACAAAAACAACATTTTATTGTTTCCTTAATTATAGAAAACTTTCTTATCCAGCAGATACCCGGACGAATATTTTGGACTTCCTGGTTTTAAGAAAGTACACTTGAGATGTTTACATTTCGCACTTTGCGGTAGAATCTAGATGGCAGGGGAGGAGTACTGCTTGCACGATTGCACAATTGACCACAGCCTGCTGGAGATCAGCTGACCGAATCTTGCTTCTTCTTCTTCCATCAGACAACCAGATGTAAAGTAAGCTCGTTGACCGGAGAAATTTGTGGACATGGACGAGTTTTTTTCACTAGTATTCCGTTTGTTTTACGCATTACGTGAACCGCAGATGCTGTATTTTGGTTGGTAAAAACTTAAAGCAGCGGAGCTGAGCGATATTGAGAAACTGAGGACGAATTACTTGTGCAAACATTGATTTCTAACTGGTAGACAAAATGAGAGATTAAAAAAATCAATAACTCCCGAACTAGCATTTAGGAAGAGAAGGCGGCCAGAACATCCTTTGAGACTACACAAGTAAAATTTGGCTTCTTACATAAGAAAAATTAGATTATTGTACTTCATATATTGAATACAGTTTTTATTCACACTAATTACTGGACTCTGGCGGTTTGGGAATTCCAAAAGATAGAAATAAGATTATAAAAAACCTATTCAGACAGCTGTTATGAAAACCTTTTGACATTATAAATCAATCTAACAGCAAAATCTGAATTTTGAGCCGCGGTGTAACTTGGTTAATTTTATAGATAAGATAAAAATTAAACTTTCAAAAGAAGCGGGTTGAAAAGACCTCTTAGAATAAGTAAAAACAATTAATACGGTTCTATTTGAAAAAGCCACATTTTGTTAATTTTCGGAACATACTGTATATAAAATTACACTTTTATTACACTTTATTATTTATCTCCTAGATTTTCTGTTAGTATAATCGATATTCTAATAATTTGTGTACCGTAATATGTAGGCATAATATTTTCTTTTTATAACACCCTGTACCTGGCTTACTTAATATCACAATAACCAAATAATAAATCATTATTCACTCAGACCTACAGAGAACGTTTAATATTGTGTTTACAAAATTAGAGATTTTAAAACTCCATAGCTCGGTTGTTACCAAAGATAAATTCAAAATTCCTTTTAAGTATCTTAAATTGAATATTTAAAAATATTAATAGCGCTACATTTAAAAAAAGGTTGAGAAAAATCATATTTTGTTAATTATTGGAAAACTCTGTATATCCTACTAACTTTTGTACCACTCTGTAGATAGCTCACATTAAGGGTTGAAATGTCGAATATCTTTTAATCTAAAGGAGTTCTTTAAATATTAAGCAGTTTTCATATTTTTGACACATTGTATTGAGAAAGTTATCGGGTGGGTGAAAAAATTGATGTCAAATTTTTAGTGGGTGGCCTGTGAGCCTAAAAAGTGTTTTTTCCCCAATGTACTGTGTTCTACAATCCAAACGCAGGGTTGATTTTTTTTTCTTTTCCAAATTTCGTAAGTGGGTCGTTTATTCATTTTTATTACTCAAAATTTGGGATTAGCTGAAAAAGTAAAACAAAAAATTGTGATTATTTCAAAATTAACTCCAAAGATTTTTATAGAATTTTGGTCATATGTAGACTAGAGTAGGATTGGTCGCCATCTTTGTAAATATTCCAGTTCGTAAATAGCGCTACATTTAAAAAGGTTGAGAAAATCACGTTCTGTTAATTTTTTGAACACTCTGTATATCCTAATAAATGTTTGTACCACCCTGTAGATAGCTCAGGTCGAGGCCGAACATTTTTTATCTAAAGAAGTTCTTGAAATATTAAACTGTTTTCATATTTTGTACACACGCTGAATTTTATGTTGATGTTTGTTTTGTTGCATTCAAGGCAACGCTTTCCAATACCGTTTTATATTTCATATAGGCTATATATATATTGTTTATAGTCTTTGAAATTTACAAGAATAGGAATTAAATCCTTACTTTTATGAATTTGATGAAAATCGGTAGGCCCGTTTTTGAGAAAGTCTGTCGTATTTTGAATTATTAAAACAATGAAAAAAACTAGATATTGGTCAAATATGCCAACACACTAAATTTGATTAAAATCGGACCTCATGTTTGGGCAAATAGAGCGCTATAAATACGTCAAACTCAAATACGTTTTTGGGACTTAAGGAATCTCTAAATCTCTCCGCCATTTTGTTATTTTACAAAACGTATTATAACTCCAAAAATGCATAAATTATTGAGTTCAAATTTGGTATAAACATTTTGTATGTTATGTTTTACAAGTGTACTTAACACAAACTTTATTTTTATAATTTTCAAAATGGCTGCTGTTTAAAATTTGTTTTAAAGTTAAAGTTTTTGGAGACATTCTATGTTAGAAGTTTTAAATGGTCGCCATTTTGAAAATTATAAAATAAATCATTGTAAATCGTAACATACAAAATGCTTAACCAAATTTGAACTCAATATCTTATCTATTTCTCGAGTTACAGTGAGTTTAAAAAAAAATGGCGGATTGCAACTATATTAAGGCAAATTCGAAAAAAAAATTACTGAACATTTATCATTTATTTGGTTATGTAGAATACGATCCTAAATTCTTAAGGTTTTTGAGACATCCTGTTAACAGGGTGTTTAAAAAGTTTCACTAATTTGATAGAAAACCAACCATTTTCGGAAGTATGTTTATATATACTTTTTCACTGGTTTTGAAATGATGTATAAGCTCCTAAAAGTTTTGGAAAGATTTTCGGAAAATTTTTTTTTATTTCCAAAATTTTAATTTTAATTTTAAAAAAGGAGGATATCTGGAAAACTAAGGACAAATATTATTTTATATTTTTTATTTATATTCATATAATTATGACCCACAGGATAATTTCCTAAAGTTTGGCAGCTTAATTACCTATTTACTCGAGTTTTAGACCTTTCGCAAAACTGTATTTAATAAATCATTGCCTTAACAAAATCTTAATCTATTTTCTTATATTTAATCAGTTTGGTTACAATCAGCTGTTCAAAGATTTTATTACCACAGTTATTACAGGATTTAGCATAAATGTAGGCCTACACCCACTCAAATTTTAAACTTACTAATACAAAGTAAGGCTAATAT
>OY740774.1:11078245-11355745 GCA_963513935.1 Aphrophora alni | reverse complement strand
TCGTAAACACCCAAGATATGGATAGGCCTAAACATAGAACTGTTTTGATGTAAGGCGAGGCGAACAAGCATCCCTGACCTGGAAGCTTTACGTTGATGAAATATTCATTTTTAGCGACACAGTGAAATCTTGAAGACTGCCCTATCAATATTCCTGACAGTGTCCACTCACTTGTGCGCTTTCACATTCTTTGCTCGAGAGCACGACTCTATTGTATTGCTACATCAGGTTTCTCGATAACTCTTTATACCAGAATCGTCATTCTTCATACGTGCCACATCCGCACGGCTTTCTAAGAGGCCATGCTTGTCGATAGGTATAGGACCAAACAGCTGGCAGTATAGCCAATAAACAGTTTATTATACACTGTGAAGTATAGCCTATTACTTATCTATGGAAATGGCCATTATAGTAATTACCCAGCACCATCATCCTCTAAATGTAACGCCCGAAAGTAGGTTTCTTGGTCCTTTTAGTAATGTTTAATTGTATTTGTATTGGGTTCTTACCCATAGGGTAAGTTCGTTTATTATGAAGGTCTTCTGACCTTCTTATTTTTGTACTTTTGATCTCAGATAGGCTCTAAGATACCTAGTAGATATTTCTCTATTAAAAGTCTCCATTCCCTAAGGTCGTACCATCTCTCTCACGAAAATAACATCAGAAATCATTATTTGTCATCCGGTACAACCCATCGGAGTATTTTTATATCAATTTTGGCTCACTATGTTTATAAACAATTTAGAAGATGCAATTTCGGTCCATTTATTCTCAAAATTGGTCGAGGTATTTTGTTAACAAGATAGGCCTACATTTTAAAATTAAAATAATGTTTAAGTTTTTATTATGTCACATAAGAATTAACTTTGTACTGCTTAGATTAGGTTAGGTTATAACATGATCAATTTGAGTGTTAATACAATTTTTTTTTTAAACAACCTTAAAATTTTATGTGTCCTCCATTTTCATTATTAAATGGCGTTTGTGAAAAATTCAAACTGCCGATAATTTTCATTATTAAATAGGCCTATATGAAATTTCTATTTCTAAAATTTTTTTTTTATTTAATAAACAGCTTTTTCAATTTGAATGAAAGTTTATTGTAGACAGTAAAAAAAACTTGTTTGAAAATTTTAAACTATCCAAAATGGTGACAGAAAATTGTTTCAAAATAAATAGTGTTTTAATTTTGACAATTAAGGAAAGTATTGTGATGACGCAAACATTTCGAAGTAGCCTATATATCAACTCCCATTATCAAGTGTAAAACTGAGAACCATAGTTTTCGGGTATTGTCCTTTTTACGTCTGATTAGATTCGATTGTTGCAGGGCTCGATTACAGTCCTGTAATATTTATTTTGCTGTTAACCCTTTTAAGGCCCTTTTACTTCACTGTAAAAAAAAAGAAGAAGTTTAGTAGCCTATAAACTAAAACTTATAGGGCCGAAACTAAAACTAAATCTATAACCTAAGAAAACTACCCAGGCCTTAAAGGCGGAAAAGTAAGACTAAATACAAACCTAATTTGAAAACAAAATTAGAGATTTAGTTTCAGTTTCCAACATGGCTATCGTGACATATTTATATTTATCACTTGATGACGATGTTGATTTGTATTTTCGAAACGTCGTGTATTAGTTTTTATATAAAAATGGCGTTTTCCATGAACTATTTAATCTTTTGACACAATTAAAGGACAGCTGGACTCATCAAATTTGGCACTCTTATGTCAGTTAGATGTGCCAGTATGACAAATTTGATGATTTTTGATGAAGTGTAGGCCTTTAAAAAAATTTAATAATGTGTGGATATTATTATGTTTTGAACTACAACTTTGATCGAATATCAAACAACCTTACCGGTTTGTCAAAACCAGAGCGAAGTGAGGTTACTATTTATACAATGCTATTTGATATTAAAATTTGATGATGTTACAACAGGTCATTTAGTTGTCCGTGACAAACTTTGTACGTAACTCTCAGAGGCTCATTATAGGCTAGTAAGTACAAGTGGTAATCCCCATAGACCCTAGCTGGATATACGTCTTTTTCATGTAATCTAGGGTTAGATCCCTCTCTTTCATTTTTCTTATCAGGTCTCTTTTAACCAATTCTTCTTCTCTTCCAACTCTGAAGCTATTAGAGCATTCAAAGGCTATGTCTCTTTATTTTATGTTCCACTTTATTCTTTACAAATCGAGGAAAACCGAAAGAAAAAAAAGTAAAATGCTGTTATCGAGAAACACTTCAAATACGATACAGTCTTCAAACTGTGACATTAGATTATTTCACAAGAATTTCAACAGCCTTCTATTCTTGGACCTATGGTAATGCGTAGTTCTATAAAAGTGTAGAAATAGCAATAATTAAGGAGGATAGAATAAGAAGCCTCGAGAGGGAAAGAGAGAAGAGATTATAGATAGAGAGAGAAGCTCGTGTCCGTTATCCTGGTGCCGGACAAACTGTCGACCCCAAATCACTAACCAATCACGACTTAGCTTTCGCAACTCTTAGCAATGTAGATGCTGGTGAATGCCGACGAATGATTGGTGAAATGCAAGACAGGTTCACAGTCAAGCTCTGACTGTCTTATTTAATAACAAAGTTGTCAATTATCTATAGTTTATCCTTCTATCCATCATTCTGTCAACTATAATCTGTGAAAACTATCTAGAGTTGCAGACTAACAAAACAATTCAAAGCTTGTCCTATTTTGTGAGTAGCGAACCATAGGTTTATGGTTTGCCTTCCAAGTATAAATTTATTGAATGGTCCACAAGGAGACAGCTGATGGTAGCAATGTACACTATCCACAAAACAAGATGCATCGATTCATTTTTCCTGAAAACGATTGTATCTTATTTAAAAAAAACTTCGATGTTAAAATTTCTGTAGTTTTAACTCTGGTTTTTTCTTGTTGTTTAAAGGTCGACCTCGCCTTATAAAAAAAGATGAAAAAATATCTTTATTCGTCGAAGACTTTATTAGCGTCCAGATACTTAGGCTAACTCCAGTTAAGGGCTGTGGGGATTGACAGGCCCCTCCTTATTCAGTGTTTCGTCGATATAATCTAATCCTTGTCACGAATAAATAAACAAATATACATTTGTTGAAACATCATCAAATTTTAATAGCAAATTCCATTATATAAATATTAGTCTAAAATATAGGTGAACGGTTCAACTACCCCTCCCCACCCAAAACACGAGTATATGACCAGTAATTGTGACCCAGCAAATATGATCAATAATTAAAAAAAAGTTATTGATTATTTAAAATTATTGATATAGGTCCTAACTATATTTTTTTTACTACTGTATATGTAAAAAAATTCTGTTTTTCTTTAAATATTTATTTTATAACAAAACAGATGAGTAAAATATTGAATGTTACAAATTGTCCCTGTGGAAAAATACAAATAAAAATCATTTTTGAACTTATATTATAGGTACAAAATACATAAATATTTCTGTTCGTTGAAAAAATGTAGGGAGAGAGAGAGAGAGAGAGAGAGAGAGAGAGAGAGAGAGAGAGAGAGAGAGAGAGAGAGAGGGAGGGAGATAAAGGTTCACTGTAGAGAGTGAAAGAAAGGAGTGAGAGAGAGGAAAGGATTTGAGAAAACGAGGGATGGGGAGGACAGGTGGGTGATGGTAGTAGAGTAAGGGAGAGGGAATGAGGAAAAGGAAGGGGAAAGAGAGATAAGAAAGGAATTGTTGAGTGATAGAACATGAACAAAAACAGGACGGAGGGAGGGAAACAGTATATCGAGAAAAAGAGAAGATAAAGCGCGAAATGAAGGTAGAAATAGAGAAGGGAAAAAAGTAAAATGAAGGTAGGAAAAGGAGAATAAAAATGTCGGGAAAGTAATAATGGAGGAAGGATAGAAAGAGATTGATAAAGAGTAAGATAAAGAATGATAGGGGTGATAGAGAGAGTGAAAAGTGAGATCGGAATGGAATTGAGGACGAGAAGACGGGTAGAATGGATTAAAACAAGAAAGAAAGAAATAGGGAGAAGAAAGGAGCGTAAAGAAGGGAATTGGAAGGGAGGTAAAAAGAGGAGAACAAAGAAGAAGGGAAAGTAATAAAGGAAGGAAAGATAGAAAGAGGTTGATAGAGACTAAGATAAAGAATGATAGGGGAGGACAGATGGTGTAAGTGACCATGGGAGAGGAAAGAGAGTAAGAAAAGTCCGGAATTGAGGGAGAGAAGACGGTAAGAACAGAGTAGAACAAGAAAAATATAGAGAAGAAAGTAGAATATAGAAGGGAATTAGAATGAACGTAGAATAAAAAAGTCGGAAAAGTAATAAAAAGGGAATAATAAAAAGAAGTTTATAAGGAATGATAGTGGAGGGTAGAGAGGGTTTGGGGGAGCAAGGAAAAGAAAGAGGGAGGGGAAAAAAATAGGAACAGAATTGAGAGATAGACGGCAAGATTGGAGTAGAACAAGAAGAGAAATATAGGGCGATGAAAGGAGGGTATAGAAGTGAATTAAGATGAAGGAGAGAACGAGATGGAAGAAGGAATAGGGAGAGAGTGTGAAGGGGAAGGTGGTGAATGAGGGAGGTTTTGGAAGAGAGAGACCATATGATTGTAAGCAATTTGTGATATTTCATAGGCCCACATTTAATCTTGTACTATTTTATATAAAATTTACAAATACAGTAATATAAACGACATTTTCAGATATTACAATCTTCTGCACACTTCTTTGACGTGTACATATCCAGCCTACCTGTGAATCGGTTGCAATATTTAGCAATTTTACTCACGTAATCCATACCTGACTATTGCCAACACGGAAGATGGCTCCTGGGGTCAGTATGAGGAGGGGGGCAAACCCCAAAAAGTCTCGGTGAAGGCGATTTGAAAACGTATTTGCATATTTATTCACATCCGGTGATGGGTTCTTAACCATATCCATGGAGCTTTAGGGTCGTTTTAGTGACCTCTCATAAGACCAATTGAAACACCGTGTGTGGAATGGGAAGATCATTCAAGCTCTTACAAACAGGATGTCAACATCTTACTTGTGCTAATAAGACATTGCTTAACCAATGACTCACCTTACCACGTTCCTTTTCGGGTAATAGTTTATAGAAATAGTAAAAGTTGTAGGACCTACTAGCATTGTAAGAGTTTTTCTGAAACCAAGTCTTCCAAATACACAAAGTAACAGTGATAAAACATTTTACGTAGGCCTAACTACAAGTCAGTGTCTGTTAGTGTGACAACTTTAAAAAGGAATTGTAAAATATAAAGTTGTTTTAGGCTCTAGCTGACGTCACGAAAGTAATGATATACACAATTAACTGCAACAGAAAACCTAACCTAACAACTGTTTTAAACGAACTTATCCTACTGGGCAAGACCCTTTAATCTACCAATACAATATCCTTCAAGATCAAAAAAAGTAACTTTTGGAGTTACATTTAGACGTTTAGGGCCTACTTTGTATGATAGGGTTCGAAATTTACATTAATTCTTGATCATTTGTTCTAGTAGCCTATAGCGGTTAGGCTAGGTGATAATATTGGATAGAATAAAACTCGAACACAAGTTCTCACAAAAATTAGGTTAACTTAATCAAACGCGTTTCAACGACAAAGTCGACATCCTCAGTGATACATAACTTTAACTAAACTATACTGTAATCCTATCACTGAGGATGGGGACTTGGTCGTTGAAACGTGTTTGATTAAGTTAACCTAATTTTTGTGAGAACTTGTGTTCGAGTTTTATTCCATCTAAGTTAGGTTAGGTTATGGTAGGTTAGATTATGTTAGGTTAGGTTAGGTTATTGAAATCTGAAAATTTATATCTAATTTAGCATGTTATAAGTTCAATAACAGTAAATCCAAAAAATGTAATTAGCAGGCCCCTTAAAACTAGGCCTACTATTAAAAAAAGAAGCGATCCTACATAGAGCTGCTATCAATTCTTTCACATTATATATTATAAAACAATATTATTATAAAACGAAACTCCAAAGCTGATAAATGTGTCACATTGTAATGGAACCCTTCCTAAAAAATATTACAAGGCGAAACTTCTAAATTGCAAGCATCCATGCTGTTATATTGCCTATACAACCCCTCCAAACAATTTATAGAAAATGAATATTGCATAAAATATAACATCTGGTGTTAACTCACCATATCCTATTTTATACTATGCCTACAACCTGTTGTTTTTGAAATTGCTACAATAAGTTGCCAGTTTTTGTACAATGTTCAACAATGTATTGATTGTTGGGATCTAAATAGGTTAAAAAACTTTCATTAGTTAATGGAATATAGGCCTATAAACTCCAATGTAACTAAAATAAATGTAAACCTACTTGTTAAAAGTAATTTTTAGTAATTAAAGGAAGTTTCAACAAACTATTTGAGGTTTGCTAATCATATTATACAGAGTGTCTAGATAATATTGTCTATATATAGGCCTAAGAAGAAAAGTTCCAATGAAAAATCCGGAAATGCTTAGAAAAAGTTGATAAGGGTGTTGTGTAAAACATTTGGGGGGGGGGGGATAAAAAAATAATAAAGACAACATCAATATTTTCCTTTACGTTGTAAAGACTTTATCGTGGGCAATGAGGAATATTATTTTTAGTTAGTTAGAAAGTTATACAAAGATGTATCTTTTAATTATCAAGTTTTTTAAGCAACATTTTCTCTACGTCCCTTCACAATTACTCTAACATTACAAAATTCTTACAAATATAATTCCTTCTCTTCTAAATCCTTCATTTTGTGCGAATCCTTCACGCAGTGATTGGTCAAATTAAATAAGCATCTTAAAGAGGCTGGATTCTGGACCAGTAAGCGCCGCCTCTTTCTTTATTTCGGTACAGCCAATAGCAAGTTGAGATGTTGCTATAGGGACCAGGCGCACAATGGTGGTTGCTAAGAGTTACGAGCATTCAAAATCAATAAAACCTTGAAATTTTAATAGTGACGCATGTGGATTGTGGAATGCAATGGTTCAGGTCAAAGCACTCGTGCATGAAGTCATCATACGTTCAACGTAATGTTAATTTTATTTATTCTGCATTTTATATGGTATTTTGTATTTTTTACAAGCGTTTTATAATTTTTAAAATGTATAAATTAAGTTTTAAAAAACGTAAAAAAAGTATAACATCCTTACAATTTATAATTAAACAAAACTTTTGTAAAACCTTTTGAAAAATATAATAAAATGGATAGTTGTTGGATCTAAATTTTAAATTTGGTACAAAGTTCTACTTAAATAGGAATTGGAAAGATGAACTGTTACTGTTTTTGTATTGAAAATAAATAAATGGGCCAATGTAACTAGTGTAGCCTATATTTATTAGAACATTTGAAATTCGACTAAACTATTTATTATTGTTTAAAGGCGACTACCCATTTCATCAAACTAACTTTAAAGTAAAAAAATACATAGCCATTGGATACTCTAACAGCTTCAGGGTCAGAAAAGAGCAAAAGTTAGTCAAAAGAGACCTGATAGTAAAGATGAGAGAGAGAGAGAGAGAGAGAGAGAGAGAGAGAGAGAGAGAGAGAGAGAGAGAGAGAGAGAGAGAGAGAGAGAGAGAGAGAGGGGGGGGGAGAGAGAGAGATCTAATTCAGGTCTACATGAAAAAATAAAATAAAGTTAAAAACCACTTTCCAAAATGTTTCATACTGGTTTTGATTAAGTTTAATTTAGCTTTGTGTTTAATTACTGTATTATACAGTGTGTCCCAGGAAGGTATTTTACATTGTTAAACAACCACAAATACATCAACCAAATTGTAAGATTTTTTTTTTATACATATTGGAAACATCAAAACGTGTACCAATAAATTTTTTACGCTGATATCAGCAATATAAATAAAATGGCGGCTGTTGCGATACATGGTTTAAACGATAGCAAGCAATGAAATAACTTTCTATTCTTTTATAGACTTTAATAACTTTTTAATTAAATTACCACAATATAACAAATAATAAAATTGTTTACACTGATGACCGAAGGTACTTGATAGAATTCCATTTTAACAAATAATAACTATGGTGCACACCATATAATAGTAATGGTGTGCATTATATTTAGTCTTGTAAGAGCCTCGTCAATGCCGTAATTGGCGAAACCATGGTCGGCTAGACCAAATAAATTATAGAATTTTACAAAAGAAAAATTGTGTTTTATTTGTTAAATAATTAAATTTCTTTTTATTATAAAACATGTTTCTTAACAAAACAAAAAATCATTCAAATTGAAACTCGTCTGGTAGTATCGATGAACAAAAGCCTCAAAGGTATTCCTGAAGAATTCCCTAGGGATGTCAAGCATTTCTTCTTCGATTAGCCTTTTTAAATCCTCATCGGTTTCTATGTCGTGGGAGTAGCCTACACCTTTTATTTTAGATACACCCACAGAAAAAAAGTCACAAACTGTTAAGTCAGGTGATCTAGGCGGCCAGTTCATAAAATCGCTTCCTCTTCCAATCCAACGACCAGTAACTGAGTGTTTAGTAGATTTTTCTCTTCTCGATTATAGTGTGGAGGGGCTCCATTCTGCTGAAATATGCAAGTCTGCATTTCTTCGACGGTTAAATGCGGAATAACGTGAGTGCTCAACACTTCATGATGCCTACCCCCAGTCATTGTCCTCTCAGAAATGTCGTAGGAAAGAATTCCATTAGCTGACAGTGCTGCCCAAACTGTAATGCCCTTTGACCTAAGTTTCTTTTCATCTGCAATATGAGGATTTGTAGTACTGTAGTAGTTAACATTGTGTCTACTTACTAAACTATTACGATAAAATGTAGACTTGTCCTGAAAACACCAAACGAAGATGCCACTCATTGTCAGTCTCGTAATTTTCAATCACTTTGGAACAAAACTCTACTCTTCTGTCTGGGTGGTCTTCAAGAATCACTATTCCCTGTGAGGTTTGTAAAACTTCACACCATGTTTCATGATTATTCGATGTACCGTAGTAGACTTAGGCACACCAGTGCTTAAGGATACTGTTCAAATCGATGTGGGTTTACTAGGAGACTTTAGAATAGCAGCACACACATTTTCGGCCACTTTTAAGTCAGCTGTCTGCCGGCGATACTTTTTCTGTACACTACCAGTTTCAAGTAAGAGCTTCCTCCACTTTGCGATGGACATGACTGAGGAAGGTTCAATCATAGGATACGTAGCTTGAAATATTCTGCGCGTTTCTTTGTCATTATTAAAGCAATAGACGAAGCACAGCACAAAACCTTCTGCTCTATCGTAAACAACATGGCAAAAAGCTAGATCAACCTAGGTATGTTTGTTGCCTAAGAGAACATAAAAGTTGTCAACAATGCAAATATCTGAAATAAAATAACCAACTGTTTAAATATTTGGAGCTTTTATGTTATATTGTTCTCCGGCGGCAGGCGCTGTCGTTTAATCTGCATTTCTATCAACAGCCGCCATTTTATTTCTATTGCAGATATCAGGGTAAAAATGTTTTGGTAGACTTTTGGATATGTTTCCAATATATTTGAAACAAATCTTACAATTTGGTTGACGCACCCTATGTACTTGGCTGTTGTTTAAAAATGTAAATACCTTCATAGGACACAATATAGGCTAGTTGATGGACCTTACGTGAAGCTCAGATGCGCCTGTCCAACGTGAAGCTTTCTCCAAATTGACTATTTTCTCACCAATAGTTTTTCCAGTTGAAATTTGAAAGTTGGTTTCCAGCCGATTTTCGTTCGACTATCTATAGGCTATAACGTGTAATTATACAATTTTAATGGAGAATAGAAAAAGGTGAAGTGGAAACCTTCATAAAAATGTGTTTACTCCTAACCGGAAATGAGATTAAAAGATTCTCTGAATTTATAGAAATTCTTCCTGGAACGCATTTGGGAATTACAGCATTTAAAAATATCTACGCCAATTTATTAGCTAATTTCCTTAGTAATTATAGCTATTGCAGCTGTCCATTCTCGCCAATATTCACAAAATACATAGTTTAATAAATATATCATTCAGTCAATAAAAGTTACAAACTTTAAGGCGCTGTAGTGACAGGATATGTGTGAGGAGATACTCACAAAACAACTTGAGGCCTGTTTCATAATACTGCTAATATTATCTTGTTTTTATTACAAGTACAGAAAAATCTGTTTCATAAAAGATAACCATCTCAATAAGGTAATGTGTTTAATGATACTTTATACAATTATACAATATAATACAAGGAGATCTTTTAAAGTCGGTTTCTTGGGCCTTGTAGGAAATGTTAAATTGTATTGAAGTAGGATTCTTATCCAGTAGGGTAAATTTGTTTAAAACAGTTGAAGGGTAGCGGTACACGGGAAAAACGGGGGTAATCAACATTTTGTAACTTTTACATGAGAGGAGTTTTTAAGTTAAAATGTTTTATATATTTCACATATTATTTAAAGTATTTTTAACAAAAAAATTGTTCTACAAGCCTTATACATTAAAAAAAGAATTTATATACAGGGTTATCATAAAATAATGGTGGGGTTTAGAACATGATTTAAATGAAAACAGAATTACTTACAGCTGATGTTGTTCTGAAACAGTATTTTTACATAACTAATACATTTCGATATGTGCGCCATTAATCGCTCGCAAATGTCCAATCGAAATCAAGTTCTGCCCAAACGTTAGTTAACATGTCTTTGTTAACGGTTGTCATTGCTTCAATAATCCTGTTACTTAAGTGACTTAGGTCACAATTTTTTCTCGATAAAAAATGTTTTTGATGTATCACCATAAGAAGAAATCTTAAAGTGTCATGTCTGGACTCCTTGGAGGCCAGCGTATAGGTCCTTGCCGACCTATCCATCGATGTCCAAACTTTTCATTCAAAGTGTCTGTGACAAATGCACTAAAGTACGGGGGTGCGCCATCTTGTTGAAATGAAGTTGTTGAAGGTTTCGAGTTCATCCAGCTGAGGAAAACAATAATTGATTAACATATCAAGATAAGTTACACAATTCTATTAATTGTTTTTTTTCAGCAAAGAAGAAAGGCCCTATCACACTCCACACAGAACACTCCAGAAAACACAAAACACACTACCACAACAATGGAAGAACTAATTTTGAGGTTACAACAGCTGTTAAACAAAATTTTGGATTATAGGCTATCAGCGATACCAATACAACACCACAAAATTTCTCTACTTTCTTCGTATGAGTAATGAAATTATCATTATTTTATGATAACCCTGTATTTTATTGACTTATTTTTCACCCAATAGTTTACAAAATTGATAACCTTTTCATGTACACAAAAGGTTCGGGAAGAAAGGGCTCATTAAAGTATTGACCACTTTTTCCCCAAAGTTAAATAAAAGTAGTATAACACACGTTTAGTTATTGAATAAAACCTTTATTTATTTATTACAATAAAACACATAGATTTATGTTATAGAACTGTTAAAATACTAAAATACTTGTTGTTTTGTTGGCTCTGCTTATGTGTGTGGCAGATTTTCATAATATGTAGCTGTGGAAGAGCTGCCAAATTTTTTTTAAAGCCTGTAGGTCCTTGTACTTGGCAGCAGAATGGGAATACTGGCTGCAATGAACCCACCAAAATATAATTATTAATAATAATAAAAAACAGAAAAATCTGTTATTTTAACTGGATAGGTTAGGTAGTTAGTTAAAGTGGGAAATCTATGGTATTAAACAAAATCATGCAGCATTAATTTTATCGTAGAAGAGTTTTGGAATTGGAATAATTTTATAATTAGCTCATAAGCCTGTGCATTATTTGAAACCATCAGGTAGCTATTTATATTAAATAGTTATAATTGCTCAGTTTAGATAGATTCTAATAATAATGGTCACCTTCATAACAGTGATCAGGAAGGATGAACTCCTTCGATATAGGAACCTGGGCTGGTGGTAAAGGTTCATCTTTCCTCTTGCGTCCTCTGGTTCCGGTTTGGGGATTGTCAGAACTTGTATATTAAAGGTATACACAGAAAGCTGCCTTTTGTAATAAATGTCATTTGTTGGTATTTTTGGGACTTGCAAGTTTTTTCCATAATCCATACAAATAGCCTCAAGTGTAACATTTTCCCTGCTTCTTTTCTTTGCCCCTTTCTGGTATAGAATCAGTTCTCTTTCCCCTTGTGAACTTCATTCTCATTTCTGAGTTAGTTAATCAATAGTTCTAACTCTAAGGACTTTACTTTAGCAGAACATTTGTCACAGGCGGTACAATTAGGCCTCTACATCCTTGGATATCCGAACGATATATTAACATATTCGCAAAAGATTTTCCTGTAAGATTCATACGATATGTTATAGGAAGGAAATTTTTCTTTAAACATATGATGCATCTATGTTATATTTAAATCTTCTGGTAAATAGATTTTAAAATACTCATGCAGCCCATAGTGACTGCTTCGCCCTTTAAATAAAGATATATGCGACTTTACACTGTTAACTTCATCCTCTGTCAATTTGTTAGGTCCGTTACCATATCTACCACGCTGGTCTTTTGGAGACATCCCATTTAGTTTCATATTCTTAACAAGATACTCCACCTTTTTTTTTACCAATACCGTGAATGGCCATAAGGTACAAAAAATCTGTTTCTTTATTTGGCCTCAAAAATATGTGATTTGGAATTAAATGTTTGTAAATTTGACCAAGTAATATAATTAAGCTGGAGTCATATTCTTAGCAAGCAATGAGATGAAACAGCCTTGGATGTAAGATACAGTCCTACCCAACATCCGACATGTCTCATTGTTGTTTCACTTCTAATCGCAACATGACAATTGCATTAAGCAGCTGTTGACTGATTGGTTGTTGGTTCTTTGTTGCTAAATCTAGTGGAACAAGTTTATCATGGAACTTACCTTGCCCTGTCATACAAACCTAACCTAACCTAACCTTCCTCTGTTATACAAACCTAACCTAACCTAACCTTGCTCTGTCATACAAACCTAACCTAACCTAACCTTCCTCTGTTATACAAACCTAACCTAACCTAACCTTGACCTGTCATACAAACCTAACCTAACCTAACCTTGCCCTGTCATACAAACCTAACCTAACCTAACCTAACCTAACCTTGCCCTGTCATACAAACCTAACCTAACCTAACCTTCCCCTGTTATACAAATCAAACCATACATAGTTTTACTGACACATAGAACTGTAAACCAGGTGGCCACGAAAAGACTTTAACGCAACAAGTTTCTTGGATATATACAGAGTGTTCCACGAAAAAATGGTGGAACTTTCGTGAGGAATTCTACTGGTAAAATAAAGAGAAAAATTCATATTAACTTATGGCCTAAAGTTTTAAGTTATTTATCTATTTGTATAAATCTCATTTCAATATATTTTAAGAGGGTATTATTTTACTTGTGTAAATTGATCAGAGACTGGAAAATATTTTTTGATTAAATTTGTTACGCTATTACTATTGAAATTATAATTTTTTTCAGTAATAAATTTTTTTTGGATATTACAAATAATGTTTAATTACAAAATAAAACAATTTTCGGTTTGTTTTGCTTTAATTAAATCTATGGATTGATTGTTGTGACCCCCAATCTTGGCAACTCAGGTCGCCAGAACTGACACCAGTCGATTTTTGTATTGAGGATGGATGAAAAAAATATTGTTTATAAGACTAAAGTTCATAAGCGTGAGAAATTAATAGATAAAAGTCGGTGCGCAACTTAAGGCCAGCCCTGCAGAACTACAAAGAACAGCATGTGCGTTCCACAAGCGTGCAGACAAATGTATTGAAGTAGAAGGAAAATTTAAAAAAAAAAAATTAACATGGGCGTCATCACCAGTTCATTATTGGGGGGGGGGACATATGCCGGGGGTCTGGGGGTATGGAAATTTAAAAAATTAAACTTCTCAAAACATTGTTTTTATGCATTTATTTATGCGTTTGTAACAGAAATGTAATGTTAAAAACCCTACTAAAGACAAAGCCCGACGTTTACCTTTTAAGGTTTTAAGTAAATCATTCGTTTTTAGCAAAAATATTTTTACATCTCAAATATTGGGGGGAACGCGTCAACCCCGTCTCCCCGGCGATGACGCCCATATTATAACATATGGAATTTACCAGGGACTTAAGTATCAGCTAATAGATTTGTAGTTTCATTACAACTTTTCTCATTTTTCAGTTCACTTTGATGTTTTGTTTAAAATAAAAAAGAATAATTTCCGTTTCTTTTTTATAATTTTTTACCTTATCTTAAACCAATTTGTTCAGAATTAAATTCTCTACAAGTTTTGTTGAAAACTTTTCCGCGTTTATCAGCCATTTAATAAAGTTATTTTCTATCGAACTGAACAGTATGTTTTTAACCTGAATTATTTGTTTTTGACCCCAGTTTTATCATAATCTATTGGATAAACAGTTCTGAAACTTTCTTTTTACAGCATTCCCGGTCAAATTGAATATTAAAACCACCAAATTTTGCCGCTTAATTTGGGTCCCAGCAAGAATGAATATTACCAAAGGATTAGAAATCAGGACGACACTGTAACTAGCGCCGGTAAAACTTTGTCAATCACCCTGTATAGTAGGCTTATATAATGATAAGCGTCTTTTAAATTATTTTCCAACAAACAGTTAATTTAATCTCTTTAGTTATTTATAAAGCGGTTTAAAAAAAAACTATTTTTCGTTTAAAAGTTTCCCAATGATGCCGCAAGGCGAAACAATTGCAGCTCATTTATATTATTAAAATAATTTTGAAACTTTAGCTTTGTTGCTTTACTTAATCCTTATAAATATTTGTTTGCTCAATGGTATGAAAAAAGAAAATGTACAAAATCCCTTAGATTGTTTGAAAATAGTGATCATTTTATAAACGCCCCTCAAGGAATGAGTAGGGACGTGCCAATACTTTTATGTAATCTTGGGTTAGATCTCTCTCTATCAAGTCTCTCTTGACCTATTCTTGTTCTCTTCTGAACCTGACTCTATTCGAGGGCTTGGAGTCTTTATTTTCTTTTAGGTTCTTCCATTTTTATATATGCCGTTGATAACTAACAGGTTTCTCGCGTTTAAAACAATAATATTTTGGCAAATAACTTAGATCTGGTGAAATCTTTAGCGACTTAGTTTATTCTAAGCTTGCTTGAAATCCTAAATTAATTTATGGACAGTTTATATTAATAAAAAAACAGTATCTCAATATTTTAATTAATAAATGGGGGGGGGGGGGGTAATTAATAAACACTAAAAATATTAAGTTCCAGTATTAAACGTCGGTTTGAATTAAAATTCATTAAGTTTCCCAATAATAAAGAGGAAGAGCTGTTATTTCGCTTAACTTACGTACCTGCGGTTCCCGCTATCCAAGTGTGCGTAGTTGCACGTAACTAGGTACGTGTGTTACATGATGATGCACCGGAAATATTTCTAACTATTCGTCATTAAGCAAAAGTCCCGTTAAACAACCTGAAACTGAGCGACAGGAGCAGATTTTTATTTACTTCAAATGGAAAATGTAACACTTGTGAAAAATCAAAGGATGTCTCACCTAATGTGAACCAAGAGTTAACTTTTTAACAATACATCTGACAGATTACTTTTAATTGGGGGGGGGGGACTACCTTTACTTTTTCGTGATATTTTTTAGGTGTAGCCTATTAAAATTTTCAAAATTTATCATCCATTTTGAAATGCACCCAATTTATATTTTATGATGCTAATCGGATAGAAAATGTAATTTTAAGACTTTTTTATTCTTTGTATTTTTTTCTATCAACGTAACCGTTTAGTCATTTTGACTTTTCAGTGCGGCAATGGTTTTGTCGCTCAGTATTTTCAATAGACATAAGGAGACATCTGTTCTTCCCAATAGTGTGAGATTCTTACCCACTAAAAACCACCTTCCTCTCTGTTAGTACCCCTATAGCGTAGGACAAGCAAACAGGAACAGTTTTCCATGTAGCCTACTACCAAGCTGAGAAGATGTTTCCTTGGGCATATCGAGATTGTAAATGTGGGAAAAGCAGAACTTTATGTATCCGTGTGAAAGGCGAGGTAAAGAACTGGCTGGGACACAGAGTCCAGTCAGGTAAAACCACACAACAGATCATGCAGGAGCCCAGGTTTGGTAGATTTGGCGTGCAAGGTGAAGGGTGGGAGTTATCTTACAAATTACCTTGTTAGTGGTTTATTGGAGAAGCTACAAGCTAATTTTTAAACAACAACAGTCGATAACATGAAGTTCTTTTAAATTTTTTTATTTTTAAATTTTATAGGTGAGGTGGAAAAGGTTCAAAAGAAAAAGGGAGATATCTGATCTTCCCAATAGTGTGAGATTCTTACTCACTAAAAACCACCTTCCTTCCTGTTAGTATCCCTATCAAGGACAAGGATTCAGGAATGGTTTTCCATGTACCAAGCTTGTGGCTCTTTCCATGGACGTGTCGAGAAGATATGGTGAAGAAAAGCAGAACATTATGTACTGCGCGAAGAGCGAGGCAAATCCCTAGCTAGGACAGAATCCAGGTAGGGAAAACCTCGTGACAGATCATGCAGGATCCCTGGTTGGAGTGTTGTGTAGGTGAAGGATGAGATTACCTTACAAATACCTTGTTAGTTATTTTAATATAGGATTGCTCTACATGCATAATCTTCTTCTGCTGCCTACTCGAAACTGGAATAACCAAGCAAAAGAGACATGCTGCATCCAATCATGTGCTGATAGCTGTGCCTGCAACAAAGTTGCATGCAATATCTTCTCCTGGGCTACTGAAGGTCTTGTCTCATGCATCTACGTTGCCCATACTGTTACTGAAACAGATTTTATGACATGACAATTAGGAAAAGGTCACAGTGATATGGATGTGTTGGGAATTATAGGGCCAGCAGGTGGTCTGTCATGGGTTAGGGACAGCGGTCGTTTATGTTTATCAGAGGTATTGTATCTGCTAAGTGAGGAAATCAGTGTAGATGTGGGGTGTGTAGTTACTTCCCGATTCCGAGTTACTCTTAGTATAGGATGGCTTGCTTGTCCTTTCCACCGGTCCTCGCTTCACCTCCTTGTCCGAGTTGGTTGAGACTTTTCGCTTCCTCTTCGGCCGATATAACTTCCGATACTTGGTAAAGTCATCGGCGGATGTGTCCATTGAGTCTTCCTCACTCTCGTGAGTCAGATGGATCTATGCTGGTCCTGGAAGAGACCTTTTCCAATGGGTTCCTCTGCAAGAACAACTGGGTGATCTTGTACAGAGTCATTGTCTAGTTGATCCCGGAAATGTTCATACAGATCAAAACTATTTTCCATTTGGGTAGGCTTAATATTTTACGGGTGGGGTGGATGGTGAGGAATTAACTTATATTATATATAAAATTTACTATTAGTGTCCTGTCTATAGTAAAAACGACTTCTGATTAAAGACACTCAAATGTCCAGTGCCAAGCAGGTATGGATTTCCCCTGGTAGGTGGTGTACTACACAGCACAACACAACACAGGGGAAGAACACTTCACAATGTTTCACACAAGCACTGGTCACATAAGATTGTGAATATCTGAGTTAAATATGATCCACTTCACACAATCAGAATAATTAACAATAAACTTAACGTGCACATGTTCACATTAGTACACAACAGCAGGGCCATTTTTATACAACACCTAACAATGTGTGAAGTTATTTTGTCTTCACTGTCTTCATTATCAGTTTCAACAAAAGGGACAACATCGTTTTCTTTAGATGATGAAAACTGACCCTTTTTTTTTTGATTGACATTCCCCCCCCTTTTGTGGGCCATGTTTTTCAGTATTTGTTATTTACAATAGTTGAATTTAAATTAAGAATGAGTTTTCTCTTGACACAATTTCTATTAGTTTTATTTCTAGCTTCACAGTAGCAAACATAGTCCTTCGTGGTTTCCTTCCTTCGATTGTTTTTCCTTGCCTGAACCTTTGGATATGGTAAGACTTTCTCTGGTGATACAAGTGTGGTGATGTGACATAACTTTACTAGAGCTTGGTGTAGGTTTTCCTAACTCTGTAGGCTCAATAATCATCCTAGATGGCCCTAGAAAGTTTAATTCGCTTTCGTCAGTTTGTCTGATTTCCTGGATTCAAATAGAAATATCTGTAGCAGGCACAGTAGGCCCATTTATTGGTTTGGATTACAGGTACTTCACAAGTGGGCATAATTGTAGTCGGATCAGACCTATCTGTGACGGAAGAAGATAAGTACTCTTCATTAAAGGGAAAAATTATGTCACCTATTAATAGGCATGAAAGCATTTGGAAATGCTTCACCCATAACCTTTCCTACTGCATAAATGTTGAACATTTGGATTGTTTACAAACCATGCAGTTACTAATTTATTAAAACTTCGGATTTAATTTGAAGCACAAAGCATACATATTTATTTTCAACTAAAAGCATAGGTTTTTAAAATCTAAATCAGCTAATAGGTCAAAAATATTAAAGGAAAATGAAGTAAAAAATAATTGTTTATGACAAAATGTGAATATAAATAAGTTTCATCAAAATTAAATGAAAAATTTACTACATATATTTATTTTAGATTTTTGTGGGTCATGATAATATAAAACACCAAAATCTATGTCAAATTTAAATGTGGCATTTGAAAAAATGTTAGAAATTAATATACATTCCTGATTTTGTGGTTATAAATCTATGAATTAACTATGGAACATGATTCAAAATTGAAAACAGTTTCCGTGAAAGTTTTATTAAGATTCACAAATTTACCGTATACAATTTTTAAAATTATTAAAATCGTAAAATGTTTGTTTAATTGCATATTTCTTCTTAAATATGTACAAATTATTATACTCCTTTACTAATTTTGTACATTAATTTTGTGTACGATTTTTCATGACGTTTAATGTATTAGGTTTAGTTTTACTTTCAGGGTTTGTAAAATTTGTTGCAGAAAATTGTGGTACAAAAAATGATAAAATTATAGGTTGACAATTAAAATTAAATCTGCAAAAATATTATAGTTGGGGTTTTTTACACACACAAATAATTCAAATTATAGATATAGTTTGTAAAATTTTTGCCAGGTGACAGCACCTTACAGTACATTAAATATCTAATGAAGATAGAGTTTTTGAAGATTGTGCCAGGTAGCAGCACCATATTGTAAAATAATAGATTATCTTTTGAAATTAAATCTGCAATAATAATTACCGACAGTTTCTCAGTGAGACGGGACAAATTTTAAAACTTTTGTCATTTTTTTCTCGCCTCACTGAGGAACTGTCGATAACATAAATTACAGATTTATTTATTGTTAAACTCTAAATGTTTGTAGTTCACATAGATAACACTAGGGGCAGGTCAGGAATTCCAGAAGATAATTTTAAAATTCATGTGCTGTAAGGTGCTGCGATCTGACACAATTTTGACAAACTTTAATCAATTATAATTCCTCAAGTTTTAAAATTCAAGGTTATGTTCCAAAGTTATCTAGTTGTGCAAAAGGGCCCAATCAATTAATTTTGATTTTTGTTTGGCCTAGAACCGAAAGAGTGGAACCGATTATCGCAAATTTTTTTCTTATGGTTGTCTTATGTAGCTTATAATAAGCTTTTAGGATTTTGATTCACTAACAAATGATATTTTTGGAAAAAGTATGGTATTTTTATTTTAAAAAAGTGGTTGTCTTCATAGTTACAGACAGATAAAAGTGATTTTCAATATTTTCATCCCTTAGTAGGCCTAATAGTTTGTTATGAAGCCTATTTATTATTGTTTTATTGTGCCTATAATATTTTGAATAGTCCTAAGGTATAAATCTAAAGTTTTCTCTACATCCCAAACTTTTAGGCCTATTTTGTCTTGTGATGATGTAATTGTGCCCTACTTTTGGATTTTGACTTTCAAAGGTTATAAGAGAACTTTAGAAGCCCATACACTGATAAATCAATCTTTTGTGGGCTTGGTAAATTTCATAAAGTGTATTAAAACTGTAAAAAGGTGACTTCGTTTGGTAAATGATTCCCACTTGCATTATTGCTGTGACGAGTGTGACAAGGTTGCCATGTTCGGCAGAAGTAGCATTCCCAACCTGCCTAATTATTCCTTTTGGAGTTACGATTTTCCTCAGAGTTTGGACTGTAGTCATTGCTGTCTCATCACAGTTTCAAATGGGATCGGGTGGAATGTGCCCAAAGTGGTTATGAATGCTTTTAACATTATCAAAAAACATGCCAACATTTGATTTGGTAAAGATTGTAGCTTTGCTTAGACTAGTGAGTCTCAGGGTCCTAATAGATATGTCAGGGTTGACGCTTCATGAATACCCTCATTCATTCTTCTCCAGCTAGTGATGCTCACATTCCATGTCTGGGATATTTTTTGTCATTCCCATGGCCAAACTAATATGCTAACTCTCTCACACTTTTTCTAGATAAACCATAATTCATTTTTGCTACTTGTTTTATGTAATGTAACAAAGAATTTTCTTCAAAGTTTGTTTTGTATGCAAAGGTTTTGCTTTCTGAATTCCGGAATTGCAAAATGTGTCTTGACAAAGTAGCCAATATAATGTTATACATTTTGCGGGCTTCTCTAAGTGATATTTTTGTTCTAGAAGGAACAAAACCGCTTCCATAGTACATGATGTTTAGTGTTCCAAGGTATAGGAGGTTGCAAAAATAAATAAACATGACAGCCTAAGCTAGAGATTAGAATAAAACTATGACTAAAGCACATGAATTAACTCACTACAAGACCAGGAATCCACTGTAAGTTATGATATCATTAAATACAACTTTGTTTTCCATAAAATAAACAAATAACACCAAACGAAATATTTACCTTTGAGACTCAAAAATGGTTTTACCAACATAAAGCACGCTTTCCATCCAAACAAGCTAGAACTGCCAACAGAGACACCTGAGTTTTTTTTTTTTTTAAATTTCGTAGTAGGTTGAAAATCTTCAAAAGACAAAGGGAGATATCCGATCTTCCCAATAGTGTGAGGTTCTTACTCACTAAAAACCAACTTCCTTCCTGTTAGTATCCCTATCACGTAGGACAAGGATTCACAAATGGTTTTCCATGTACCAAGCTTGTGGCTCTTTCCATGGACGTGTCGAGAAGATATGGTGAAAGATAGCAGAACATTATGTAACCGCACGCAGAGCGAGGCAAATCCCTAGCTGGGATAGAGTCCAGGTAGGGAAAACCTCGCGACAGATCATGCAGGATCCCTGTTTGGAGTGTGGTGTGGGTGAAGGATGGGATTACCTTACAAATACCTTGTTAGTTATTTTAATATAGGATTGCCCTACATGCATAATTTTCTTCTGCTGACTAACCATACAAAAGAGACATGCTGCATGCAACCATGTGCTGGTAGATGTGCCTGCAAATAATTCGCAAGCAATATCTTCTCCTGTGCTGCTGAAGGTCTCGTCTCAAGCATCAAAGCTACCCCTACTCTATCTGAAACAGATTTGATGACATGTCAGTTAGGAAAAGGTCACAGTGGTAATGATGTGGTGGGCATTATAGGGCCAGCAGGTTGTCTGTCATGGGTTAGGGACAGCTGTCGTTTGTGTTTATCAGATGTTGTTTTGTATCTACCAAGTGAGGAAATCAGTGTAGATGTGGGGTGTGAGTGTGCACCCTTGTAAAGGTTTACTGCTAAATGTTGGATGTGTTGTTTGATAAAAGGCACATTCAAGTCTTTGTGTGTATTATTCTAAGTTTGGTGCATACTGGTGCTTTAGTCACTATTCTCAAAACTTTGTTTTGAAATAGTTGTAGTTTTCGGATGTGGATGTCCCCAGACGGGAGCTACATATGTAAGTATACTCATGAGTAGCGACTTATATAACATGGTGGCCGTTATCAATGAGAGAGAACTTGTTTTGTTGAGCAATGGATACAGCTGGAAGAGTTTTATGTTTGCCCTTTTAAGAGTGTAATTTATGTGGGCTGACCATGTCAGTTTACTATCCAGGGTGACCCCTAGGTACTTGACTTGATCCACCCTGTGTATGTTTTGGTTGAATAGAAATAGTGGTGTGTTGTGTTTCATTGTGCGGTGTTTGGAAAGCAACAGTGCCTGGCTCTTTGACACATTCACTTTCACTCTCCAGGTTGTGAGCCATGGCTCAAGGGTATTTAGTGATTTTTGTAACTTACTGTGTATTATATGTGGTTGCCATGACTGTACTGATATCGTGGTGTCATCTGCATAAATGGCCACATTGGTGTTTTCGGGTGTTGGACTGTTATTGATGTAGATGTTGAACAGCACAGGCCCAATTAGGGACCCTTGTGGGACGCCGGTCAGATGTTATTATTCTCTGTGTAGATGTTTTTTGGTCTACATCAACCCTAAATTTACGGTCGGACAGGTATGATCTGATGAGATGGATTATCCCGTCTGGGAAATTGTAGTGTCTTAGTTTGTGGATGAGACCATCATGCCTCACTCTATTGAAGGCCTTTTCTATGTCCAATAAGACTGAACCAGTTGAGCAGTTCATGTTGAAGCCCTCGGTTACATGTTCAACCACCCTCAGCAGTCGTAGTGTCGTGGAATGTTTAGTATGCGCTTAAGCAAGACTTTCTCGAAGACTTTGCTCATAGTGTTCAACAAACTTATAGGTCTGTATGAGTCTGGCATGTGTTTATCCTTCCCTGGCTTGGGGAAAACTAATATCTTAGCCTCCTTCCAAGCTGCAGGGAAATGTTGTGTGCAGAAAATGGCATTGTATAATATGTTAGTGAGGTATCTAAGCGCCTTTTTGGATAAGTTTGTGAGTGTTGTATTCCCAATGGTGTCCTGTCCAGGAGCTTTCCTGACCTTTGTGTGTGAAATCACCCACTGTATTTCTGTAAACGAAGTTTTATGTATGGGTTGTTGATGTGAAGAGTGGGCGAATTGGAGTGTGTTTGTTTTCACTAAGTCAGTGAACACAGGATCCGAGGGGTAAGAGTTTGGTTGAAACGCAAGCTCGAGGGTGTTAGCAAAGAGATTCGCCTTGTCATCTGGGTCATTTTGACTTTCAGTGCCCCAGTGGTTTTGTCACTCAGTATTTTCAATAGACAAAGCGAGACACCCAATCTTCCCAATAGTATGAGATTCTTACTCACTAAAACCACCTTCCTTCCTGTTAGTATCCCTATCAAGGACAAGGATTCAGGAATGGTTTTCCATGTACCAAGCTTGTGGCTCTTTCCATGGTCGTGTCGAGAAGATATGGTGAAAGAAAGCAGAACATTATGTAACCGTGCGAAGAGCGAGGTAAAGTCCTGGCTGGGACATAATCCAGATAGGGAAAACCTCACGACAGATCATGCAGGATCCATGGTTGGAGTGGTGTGTAGGTGAAGGAAGAGATTACCTTACAAATACCTTGTTAGTAGGTTTGTCATGGGTTAGGGACAGCCTTTTTCTGTGTTTATCAGATGTTGTTTTGTATCTGCCACGTGAAGAAATCAGTGTAGATTTGGAGTGTGAGTGCTTAAAGTACAAAGGTTCCCTGTAAAGTATTTGGCTAAGGGCCAAACTGGCGTATCAGTAGTGTTCAGCTTTCACATTCCGTCTGGAAACCTGTCTAATTTGTCTCTTGAGACAATTTATTGTGGTATGTGGAACATATCTGTTCACGCCCTTCTTAACCTATTGCGATCAGTTGAAGTATGTGTTTTTGAATGTATCTGTGATTTCGGGGGCTGACATTTGATTGGTACTGCAACCTCAGCTGCAGTTTGTATTGCCGTTGTCAGTAGAGAAACTGTGGTGTTTACATCATGCAGCTCTTTTTCAATTACCTTGTGTGTGATTGTATATTTTGGTAATTAAAACAGGTGGAACCTCTGTTTTATTCGTAAGTACAAAAGTTACAAAAAAACTTCTCCCCTGGAATTTTTGAGTTAAAAATAGAGGTATTACCAAATATTTCATATCACCCGCGATTTTTCAAACATGTTATTTGTTTGACGATTTTGAATAAAACTCATTTTTCAGACTTTTTAATTCTTGGATGTTTTTCGATATCTTTAAACTTTTAGGAGCTATAAAGGCTCAAAGTTGTGAAAATACAAAATTTAAAACATTGTCAGAAATTAATTTTCCCTACCTAAATCAGCTGAATTGATTTAAAATTAAAATATAGAATGTATAAAAACATATTAAAAATTTGAAAAGCTACATTTTTTTTTTTTTTTTACTATTTGGCAGGACTAAGAAATGGTAACATTTTTGATAAATTAATAATAATTTTTCTAGATAAAAATAATGTTGGCAATACAATTTATAAATATCATGTAGTTAATTGATACTCTATATTCCTTAAAAGAGCTTATTCAATTTTACAATGCAATTATGATATTTTTACATCAGTTTGTATTTATTACTGGTGTATTAGACCTTGTGAAGATATTATACCTGAAACAAAAATGTATTAACAGTGCTTAATTACAATTTTGTTAAATACAATTCATAGGGTGTAATACATTTAGTAATAATAAAGAGATGGTGTGAGCTAGTGAATGTTCTAGAAAATACCAGACAATTATGATTTTTGTTTTCTACCTAATCTTTTACTCTAAATTTTACCTCAATTTGACTTGGAAAAATAAGAAAAATTGTCTCTGGAAATACCTCAAATTAACAAATTTTTGAAACATTTAATTGGCTGTAACTCTTAAATGGTTGGAGATATTAAAAAATACCCAAGAATAAAGAAGTCATAACATAACGAATGGACATTCCCAATATAACAGTATGAGCCGGGCGCCATATTGGAAAAATGGCGATATGAAAAATTTGGTAATACCATTAGTTTTAAATAAAAAAAATCCAGTGGTTACCATTTAAAGTTGTTTATAACAGCGGTCACACCTGTTTCAATCACCCTGTACTTACATATGTGTATACCTCTGTAAGAAATACTGCAAGATGATTTCTTAAAAACCCAACCAAACCTACTTAATCTAACCTGTTTCTATCACCCTGTGTATGTGTAGATTCACATCACAACTTACATCCGAATTGTTACACCATCATTAGAAAGTAAAATACTAACGTAACTTCTATATTCTGTAAGTAATACTGCAAAATGATTTCTTAAAAACCTAACCTAACCTATTCTAACCTAACCAACCTACCCTAACCTAACCTTAATATTCTGTAAGAAATCCTTCAATATATGCTCTTGATGTTTTTACATATCTTTATTGTTTAACTAAATTAATAAAATCTTCAATAAAGTACTTTGAAACAATCAAACACTCTTTATTTAAATTTTTTAAATATACATTTTACATAATAATATTACATTTAGCTTAAATCAAGGGAAGAAACAAGATATGTACCAGCGTAAGTAATCCAGCATCTTACGAGGAGCTTGATGATGATGATGAGCTGGACGAACTAGATGACGATTTGTCTTTCCACTGAAAATTAATATAATATGTAAATTATCCACAAGTATATGTTAAAAAAAATTCTTAAGTATAAGTGTTACTACATCAGAAGGTATACTTGAATTTGTATCATAAAAACATGTTATGTTAGGTTAGATTAGATTGGGAGGAGCTACGTTCGTTTGGTTTAATTTCTCAGAAACTATTGATCCTAGCGCTAGGACCTACTACCGTATAGATGATATCGAGCATGGAAAAAGAAATATGTTATGAGATTTTAAATGGCCGCCGCTTAAAACGTTTTGTTTTCGATAATAACTTTTAACATTTAATGTTCTGTTATTGTAGCTTGGTGTACGGGATCCAGTGATAATAATAATGTAAGAAGCTCTCTACTGTTGTAACCTAACCTCATCTAACCTAACCTAACCTAACCGATGTTCTTTGTTTTTCCGAGCAGTACGAGGTGGTGGAAGGAGAGTCAGTAAAGACCTATCCTCCTCCTCCCTGGTACAGAGAGGACAACGAATTGTTACAGCAAACTGGCAACCGGATGCTGTAGAAGATGGTAGATGCTTACAACTGAGTGGCTAAGAACAGCCTTTAATATACGAACTGTGGATGAAGGGATCCTTCCAGTTTTAATGTATACAAAGCTCTACTCAGGATGTAGGACTCCCTGACTAGTCGTGGAAACAAAATGGAAACAAATAATGATAAATACGTAACCAAACCAACCTAGCGGAATTCAGTGGAGAAGATCTAATGAGTGAAATAACCCCGGATGATAGGGGCTAATCCTAACCACACTCTCAGGACGTTCCAAAGACATCAACTGAACCAGAATATGTAGTTTTGTGGGTTCTGTTCAGATAGCGTTAGTGTATTAGTTGTAGAATACTTAAAGTCATGCTCTCCTTCTAGTTACCAGAACTGAGCTGTTAGATAGCAGCACTAGAGTCTCTATTTCTGAGCTTCAAACAAAACCATAGCGAGCAAAATGTATTTATATTTAAAAAATATAAAGCGGTTTTTAACTTACCTTACGTTGCTTCTTTTTCTTGCAAGGACCGTTAATAATTCTCTCATCCTTACTGGTTATTGGGAATCCTTCTGGTAAATAATTTTTGTAATCTCCACTGTTGAAGAATGCTTGCAGTCCCAACGTATGGTTGATCAAACACATTCTCTTACTGTATTTCTTTTTAGATTCAAAAGGCAGGGGTTGGACTATTCTTTCCAACCACTCGTCCTCAGTTTCGAAGGGTTGTTTTTGGTAAACTCTCGCTATGTACTCAGGGCGTGTTTCAGTCGGTAACTGCAAAAATTATTAATAAATTTGCAGTGAGAATGTAATAAAGCAATCTAGATACAATGTTATATATTTTGAAGCATTTATATTTTTATTGCTGTGATGGTTACTCTGATATAAATAATAATAAAAAAGAATTTATAGAGGAGGTTTCGATCGTTCATGGATTGGATTTGTGTTGACAAACACGTTATTGGATACCATCATGGTACACAGTGTGAGGCAGACCACCTGCACACAATGTAGAGTGGGTAAACTAAATGAGGTAGATCCTTCGTAACAACGGACACCCCCCCCCCTATTATACCCCAAAGAATTTGGAGAAATTATTTTGAAATCTCCCAAACGCTCCAAAAGGATAGTTTTTGGAAAATTTTCAAATTTAACAGTAGGTTAAGTGATACTTCATTTTAAAGGTATTTGTTCACTGATTATTTTAATAAAAAAAGTTTTCACTTATCTTGATGCTCATGTACAGGGTACTAGAATCCCTCTTAACCGGTCTAGTCGGGCCTGACACCCGGGCCGGTTGCCCGTTTGGCCGGTTAATCCGAGGTTCCCGTGAAAAATCGGTTTTCGTTCAAAGAAAGCTTATTTAATCAGGTAGCACTAAGAATTATGCTATTAAGATGTTATTGCAACTCATTTTATTGTACATAAATGTATATTATACATCAAACATGTAAAAATTAAACACTACAAAGCTTTTTTACGGATTCCTCTCTGTCAAGTCTTTTGACACATTTAACCGCGTCTCAAATGAAACCAACACACGCTTCCGAAAACTGAAAAGAAATGTTATATTTTCCATAATGTATACTAAAATGATTCGTTAAAAAAAAGCGGCCCATCAAACGTTTTTGTGGGTGTATGTCTGCTATACCGACGGGTGCCAATGCCGCGGTGTTTTTATGCCGCCGACAATGGGATACCGCTATCGACAAAGTCGTTTGATATCGCCGCCGCTTTGGTGTTTCAATTACAATTTATTTTCGGAAACTCTCATCCAACCAGTACACTACGATATAGGCCGGTTAATCCGAGGCCGGTTAACAGAGATTCTATGTAGTCCAAAACGTCTAAAATTCAGAGTTTTACAGTTATTTTTATTGCCACCACCTACAATAATCTAGAGGAACACAATTTTGACCAAAGGTTAATGAAAGGACGCCCTTTACAAAAATATCCTTAAATGTCCCATTACCCCAAAATTTACACATTTAAAAAATAGATAAAATTTTGGAAAATGTAAAAGCTTGAAAGTGAAAAACTCAAATATCAACGTAGGTTGTGTTGAACTTCATTAAAATGATCTTTAAAAACAAGCATTTTCTGCATTTAAACTTTGATTCTATCTCCTAACTGCATTCAAAAGTTTGTGGTTCACAAGGAAAACAGTATAGGTAAATAAAATTATTAGAGGTAACATAAGACTACAGTATTGAATAATAAGAGTCCTTCCATAGTCTGATAACATTGTTAAAAAAAAAGTCTTCCACTAAAACTCTACCCACCTGATTTGATACAAAAACTTCCGACTTTTTGGTGATCTTATTTTTGCCCTTTCCTCTTTGGAACACCTTTTGCCTTGGATCGTGAGTTTGTGGTATGCCTGCGTACTTCAATAACATTGCATCCCACTGTGAATCGTTCATACCTAAATGTACTTTAAGCCAAGAGGTCCTCAACTTGTAAGACTCCATTGATTCACTGCTGTCAGCTTCAAACACTCGCGCTAAGAACCCATCGTAGACTTCACCATCGTTGGGGATAGCAGTTCCTTCCTGAAAGGATAATCATAAATCAGCATTTCGTTTGTTAAGAATATGTTTCTTTCTTCTAAAAAATATTTTTAAACGTTTTTTCTAGCTCACTTCTAGTTCTACTGGACAAAAACATCAAGACTTGAGAAACTAGGATATTGTAATTGAACTAGGATATTGTAATTTAATGTTTCTGTATACAGCGTTATTGAAACAGGTGTTTTTATTGTACTTATTGAAAACAGCTGTTTTCTTCGATAAGTACAAAAGTTACAAAAAAAGGTAACCATAGGAATTTAAAAGTTAGAACTAGAGGTATCTATTTTTTACATCACCTGCTATTTTTTCAATGTCAGCTGTAAATTTTGTTATTGAAACCTTGTTTTTGTATAAAACTCGTTAGTTTAAGAATTTTTTTATTGCCTATTTTTCGATATCTTTAACAGTTTAGTCGCACAAAGTTGAGAAAATATAAGTTTTAAGGCGTTTTCGGAGGTCCATTTTTCAGTACCTAAAAAAAGTTGAAGCGAATTTAAAATATATTGTATAAAAAAATATACTACAAGTTTGAAAAAGTAACAATTCCTTTGTTTTTACTCGCGTGGCAGGACTAAAAAATGGCAACACCTTTGAGAAATAGGCACTTAAATGGTTAAAAAAATTCGCAAATTCAAACTATTTCCAGATTTTTCTTATATTCCAAATGGTATTATAGACGAAACAGTACTGAATAATGCAATTTGTCCTTAATTCATAGGGTGTAATACATTTATTAATAATAAAGAGCTGGTGTAAGTCAGTGGATGTTCTAGTAAATTAACAGAAAATTATGACTGTTTTCTCTCGATAATTCTGTTATTCCTCACCCTACAGTGCAAATAAAAATAGCAGTAGTGTACACCTATTACTCTAGCTCTAGTTTATTTCACCTAAATTTGACTTTGAAAAATCCTCCCTGGAAATAGTTTGAGTTTGTGAGTTTTTGAAACATTTAAGAGCTTGTAGCTTCTAAATCTAAACGATTAAATATATTCAAAAAAAATCACTGATAAAAAGTTTTATAAGAATGCGTTATATTCAAAATAGCCACATAAGTGAAGGTTTTCAAAATGGATGCCGTATTTGAAACCACCCCTAATCTAACCAAATATAACATAACTTAACCTAACCTAAACTAACCTAATTTGAACTAGCCTAATCTAACTGAATCTAACCTAAGCGAACCTAACTACTAACCAAATTTAACCTAACTTACACTAATTATACTTAACCTAACCTAACCTAAACTTGCTTCCGTGTGTTATAAATGAGTTAAGAGCCTAAAACGGTTTTTAGCCATAAGACCGATTATGTTAGTTTCGATTTTGTACTCTTTTTTGAGTTATTAATCTTCTTATTTAATTAAAATATAAACAAAATTCGGTATAAACAATTTTGAAAATGATATTGTTTATAACAGTCCTATGGCCGATATTTGTGTTTTTTGTCGCTATCTCACGAACTGCCATTTTTTGATAAAAACCAAGTATGTTCCATTTGGGTCGTTAAATATTTTATTTGAGTAAAATTCCATCAAAATGGATATAGTAAATTTTGAGAAAAACGTAATTTTGTGTTTTTGTCTTATTGCACCTAAACTTAGATTTTAAATTATTACGTAAAAGAGTCAACAATTAAACTAATAACAAATTAAAAAAAAGAAATAGAAAATCAAGAACTCATGAGATAGAATTTTTAATATTTTTAAGTCTATTTTCTTAGTTAATAATGACAGCATATTCTTCACATGAATTATAAATGGGATTTTTTAAACTTTTGAAAAACGCATAAATATTTTCTATCCAATTTAAAAATCCACAAAGTAGAGATTTTTTAAATCAACGGTGGAAAATAACTGTAAATTGTAACAGTTCCTTCATAATAAAAGATTACAGATTAAAGCATACTAACCACTGCTGCAGCTTTGACTCCGAGAGATCTTCTCACTTTCTGCGTTTTTTGATAGTTCGGGTTCCATATATTACGGTTAGGAAAAACTTTTTTCAATAAAGCCATTCTGTTAGCATGTTGCTGATTAGTTTCACTTAAGTATTTCTTTTGCAGTCGTACAGAGTACGTCTTCAAAGTTTCACCAGGCTTCTTTGCGTACAACAGTGAATAATAGTGTCTTGTGATTTCAACATATCTGACATTGTTCCATACGTCTAAATCTGGGAACACTTCTTTAATGAAATTCATTCTGGCTAGATAGTCATCATCCGATTCATCTTCATATTGTTCAAACAATGTAGCGTAGTAATCTTCATCCGTCTGGCCGAGCATCCTTCCGTACAAGATTTTATAATAGCGTAAGGTAATCGTAAGATAACTAACGTTTTGCCATACATCTAAATCTGGGAATAAAGTTTGAATCAACTGAATTCTTGATAAATAATCTTCGTCCAACTCATCTTCTTTGGATATAAAAAGTCTTTTATAGTAATCCATGATATTTTCATTATCATATTTCGAATACATTCTTGTGTAGTATTTCCTTGTAAATGTCAAATAATCCAGATTATTCCAAACATCCAAATCGGGGTACAGTATGTATATGATACTTATCCTATTGAAAAATTCCTCATCCGATTCGTCACTCCTCTGCATAAATATTCGCCTGAGATATGTATCTTCATCTTCAGTCACTTGTTGGTCATAAATAGCTTGCAACGCCCTTCTGGTGAGTTGTAAATATTTTGGATTGTAAGGACTCAACTCTGGATAAACTCTGGAAATCTGAACGAGTCTCGTTATGAAATCGGGATTAGTTTCTCCTTCTATTTGTTTAAATGTTCTCTGGACACGTTGATCATCGGTTTCATCAGGTTTCTTAGCGTAGTTTGTAGTAATATACGCTTTTCTTGCGATTGGATCGGTCGGAAGTTTCTGTAAATATGAAACATTGATTATAATAAATACTGGTATTTGTTTATTTTAATGAATTAAAAAAAAGTTGATTACAAAAGCACGCTCCATTACAGTCTAATTTACAGGTTAAAACTCAGCGAAGATTTTCTTGTTTTATTGATGCTAATATTAAATTTTTATAGACTATATGTTGAGGAATGTTCAACAATTCTTACAACAATGATAGAAATAAGTTCCATACCTGGTAGAAGTAAATAGTAAGAAAACATTACTGATATAGGACATTCGTTTATACACGACGTTTCGGAAATATAAATCAACTTTCGATATCAAGTGATAATTTATGTATTAAAAAAGTTATATTTTACTATCATTTTGAATTTTCAAGCGTACTGTACTGAAATTGTTTCTTAGTTGTTTAATGTTTGATATTTTTGAATAATTTACAAGATCTTACAAACTGGAAAGGAAATGAAAGATTTAGTCTGGGATTCAATTTGGATGAAACCAACCTTATGATAATCAGTAAAAATAATGTAGGCAATTTGATTTATTATCAGAGGTAAGAGCAATAGGATGGGAGACTACGGTTATTTAGGCACAGTAATCAATGACAAATGGGATCAATCAAAGGAAATAAGAAAACACATAAAGTCTGAAAGTGTATGGTTAAATATTTAAAAATCATGATTAGAAAAATGGAGATTAAAATGTGCTATATCTCCTCCGTTTTTTTTGTATGAGGTTGAATCCTGGAGTTTGACTGGAATAGCACACACACAATTAAAAACATTTGAAATGAGACGCTACCGAAGGGTTTTGAGAGTGTCATGGACGTAATACTGGAGAGAAGAGAAAAGGAGCGAAGTTCATGATACATTAACATGTAGACACTTCAATATATAGCCAACCTAATAAGAATAATGACAAAAGAAACTGTCTTTTACAGTGCATACTGCAGGAAGAAGAAAACATCCTGGCTGAAGAAAAGAACATAGTTTGCCAAATGCACGACAGAACTTTTACATCAGCTGTGATTACAATAAAGATTGCTCAGATGATAAAAAAACATCGAGACAGGGTTGACGTAAGAAAATGAAGTTTAAAAACCTTTAAGGTTAGGTTAGGTTAGGTTAAGTTATTCCATTATTTGATTACGACGAAGACTGTAATCAAGCAGATTAAGTTTATAAAGATAGTTTAAGTACATATAAATACAACTCCAGCAACTCTTTGCATTGATTTAATCATTGGAAAAATCAAAATTTAGATAATAATAACAGAACTATCAGAAGTGATAAGAATTTCAATGTTAAACTACAAAAAATGAAGTTAAACATAAGATTAAAAAATAACGTATGGTAAAAGAACTCATCAAGTGTTAAACTGGCTAAAGAGGAAAAAAGGAAAACATATAGCCTAGCCTACATCCCAGTATAAGTGTTTTTTTTCAATTATCAAGAAGAATGTAGAATCATCACAACAAATATATCAAGTAACTGTTAGTAAAATAACTCACTGATTCTAATGAA
Source organism: Aphrophora alni (assembly GCA_963513935.1). Taxonomy (NCBI): domain Eukaryota; kingdom Metazoa; phylum Arthropoda; class Insecta; order Hemiptera; family Aphrophoridae; genus Aphrophora; species Aphrophora alni. The sequence continues at coordinate 11,322,844 of OY740774.1, read as the reverse complement.
GGGTCCTCCAAACTTCTTCTTGAGAGATGAGGACTAGTATCTGCATATGCATTCTTAGTATTAACTTCTATTGTTAATTTTGGTTTATCAGATCCAACAATTTGTTCCTTAGTAATAATTGTAGAAGATATTTTGTTTGTTACTGTCGGCTTCTCAACAACAGTGGTATTTTTTGTAGTTTCATGTACTATATAATCATTTAATGGTTTTTGTTTATCATTCGATATTTGATTTACTACTGTCTTCTTTTCTGTAACTACAGTTTCTTCAGGTCCTACACTTCGTCTGTTAAGAGTAACAGTAGAAGATGTTTTGTTTGTTACTGTCGGCTTCTCAACAACAGTGGTATTTTTTGTAGTTTCATGTACTATATAATCATTTAATGGTTTTTGTTTATCATTCGATATTTGATTTACTACTGTCTTCTTTTCTGTAACTACAGTTTCTTCAGGTCCTACACTTCGTCTGTTAAGAGTAACAGTAGAAGATGTTTTGTTTGTTACTGTCGGCTTCTCAACAACAGTGGTATTTTTTGTAGTTTCATGTACTATATAATCATTTATAGGTTTTTGTTTATCATTCGATATTTGATTTACTACTGTCTTCTTTTCTGTAACTACAGTTTCTTCAGGTCCTACACTTCGTCTGTTAAGAGTAACTGTAGAAGATGTTTTGTCTGTTACTGTCGGCTTCTCAACAACAGTGGTATTTTTTGTAGTTTCATGTACTATATAATCATTTAATGGTTTTTGTTTATCATTCGATATTTGATTTACTACTGTCTTCTTTTCTGTAACTACAGTTTCTTCAGGTCCTACACTTCGTCTGTTAAGAGTAACAGTAGAAGATGTTTTGTTTGTTACTGTCGGCTTCTCAACAACAGTGGTATTTTTTGTAGTTTCATGTACTATATAATCATTTAAAGGTTTTTGTTTATCATTCGATATTTGATTTACTACTGTCTTCTTTTCTGTAACTACAGTTTCTTCAGGTCCTACACTTCGTCTGTTAAGAGTAACTGTAGAAGATGTTTTGTCTGTTACTGTCGGCTTCTCAACAACAGTGGTATTTTTTGTAGTTTCATGTACTATATAATCATTTAATGGTTTTTGTTGATCATTCGATATTTGATTTACTACTGTCTTCTTTTCTGTAACTACAGTTTCTTCAGGTCCTACACTTCGTCTGTTAAGAGTAACAGTAGAAGATGTTTTGTTTGTTACTGTCGGCTTCTCAACAACAGTGGTATTTTTTGTAGTTTCATGTACTATATAATCATTTAAAGGTTTTTGTTTATCATTCGATATTTGATTTACTACTGTCTTCTTTTCTGTAACTACAGTTTCTTCAGGTCCTACACTTCGTCTGTTAAGAGTAACTGTAGAAGATGTTTTGTCTGTTACTGTCGGCTTCTCAACAACAGTGGTATTTTTTGTAGTTTCATGTACTATATAATCATTTAATGGTTTTTGTTTATCATTCGATATTTGATTTACTACTGTCTTCTTTTCTGTAACTACAGTTTCTTCAGGTCCTACACTTCGTCTGTTAAGAGTAACTGTAGAAGATGTTTTGTTTGTTACTGTCGGCTTCTCAACAACAGTGGTATTTTTTGTAGTTTCATGTACTATATAATCATTTAATGGTTTTTGTTTATCATTCGATATTTGATTTACTACTGTCTTCTTTTCTGTAACTACAGTTTCTTCAGGTCCTACACTTCGTCTGTTAAGAGTAACAGTAGAAGATGTTTGGTTTGTTACTGTCGGCTTCTCAACAACAGTGGTATTTTTTGTAGTTTCATGTACTATATAATCATTTAATGGTTTTTGTTTATCATTCGATATTTGATTTACTACTGTCTTCTTTTCTGTAACTACAGTTTCTTCAGGTCCTACACTTCGTCTGTTAAGAGTAACAGTAGAAGATGTTTGGTTTGTTACTGTCGGCTTCTCAACAACGGTGGTATTTTTTGTAGTTTCATGTACTATATAATCATTTAATGGTTTTTGTTTATCATTCGATATTTGATTTACTACTGTCTTCTTTTCTGTAACTACAGTTTCTTCAGGTCCTACACTTCGTCTGTTAAGAGTAACAGTAGAAGATGTTTTGTTTGTTACTGTCGGCTTCTCAACAACAGTGATATTTTTTGTAGTTTCATGTACTATATAATCATTTAATGGTTTTTGTTTATCATTCGATATTTGATTTACTACTGTCTTCTTTTCTGTAACTACAGTTTCTTCAGGTCCTACACTTCGCCTGTTAAGAGTAACAGTAGAAGATGTTTTGTTTGTTACTGTCGGCTTCTCAACAACAGTGGTATTTTTTGTAGTTTCATGTACTATATAATCATTTATTGGTTTTTGTTTATCATTCGATATTTGATTTACTACTGTCTTCTTTTCTGTAACTACAGTTTCTTCAGGTCCTACACTTCGTCTGTTAAGAGTAACTGTAGAAGATGTTTTGTCTGTTACTGTCGGCTTCTCAACAACAGTGGTATTTTTTTTCTCAACAACAGTGGTATTTTTTGTAGTTTCATGTACTATATAATCATTTAATGGTTTTTGTTTATCATTCGATATTTGATTTACTACTGTCTTCTTTTCTGTAACTACAGTTTCTTCAGGTCCTACACTTCGTCTGTTAAGAGTAACTGTAGAAGATGTTTTGTCTGTTACTGTCGGCTTCTCAACAACAGTGGTATTTTTTGTAGTTTCATGTACTATATAATCATTTAATGGTTTTTGTTTATCATTCGATATTTGATTTACTACTGTCTTCTTTTCTGTAACTACAGTTTCTTCAGGTCCTACACTTCGTCTGTTAAGAGTAACTGTAGAAGATGTTTTGTCTGTTACTGTCGGCTTCTCAACAACAGTGGTATTTTTTGTAGTTTCATGTACTATATAATCATTTAATGGTTTTTGTTTATCATTCGATATTTGATTTACTACTGTCTTCTTTTCTGTAACTACAGTTTCTTCAGGTCCTACACTTCGTCTGTTAAGAGTAACTGTAGAAGATGTTTTGTCTGTTACTGTCGGCTTCTCAACAACAGTGGTATTTTTTGTTGTTTCATGTACTATATAATCATTTAATGGTTTTTGTTTATCATTCGATATTTGATTTACTACTGTCTTCTTTTCTGTAACTACAGTTTCTTCAGGTCCTACACTTCGTCTGTTAAGAGTAACAGTAGAAGATGTTTGGTTTGTTACTGTCGGCTTCTCAACAACAGTGGTATTTTTTGTAGTTTCATGTACTATATAATCATTTAATGGTTTTTGTTTATCATTCGATATTTCATTTACTACTGTCTTCTTTTCTGTAACTACAGTTTCTTCAGGTCCTACACTTCGTCTGTTAAGAGTAACTGTAGAAGATGTTTTGTCTGTTACTGTCGGCTTCTCAACAACAGTGGTATTTTTTGTAGTTTCATGTACTATATAATCATTTAATGGTTTTTGTTTATCATTCGATATTTGATTTACTACTGTCTTCTTTTCTGTAACTACAGTTTCTTCAGGTCCTACACTTCGTCTGTTAAGAGTAACAGTAGAAGATGTTTGGTTTGTTACTGTCGGCTTCTCAACAACAGTGGTATTTTTTGTAGTTTCATGTACTATATAATCATTTAATGGTTTTTGTTTATCATTCGATATTTCATTTACTACTGTCTTCTTTTCTGTAACTACAGTTTCTTCAGGTCCTACACTTCGTCTGTTAAGAGTAACAGTAGAAGATGTTTTGTTTGTTACTGTCGGCTTCTCAACAACAGTGGTATTTTTTGTAGTTTCATGTACTATATAATCATTTAATGGTTTTTGTTTATCATTCGATATTTGATTTACTACTGTCTTCTTTTCTGTAACTACAGTTTCTTCAGGTCCTACACTTCGTCTGTTAAGAGTAACTGTAGAAGATGTTTTGTCTGTTACTGTCGGCTTCTCAACAACAGTGGTATTTTTTGTAGTTTCATGTACTATATAATCATTTAATGGTTTTTGTTTATCATTCGATATTTGATTTACTACTGTCTTCTTTTCTGTAACTACAGTTTCTTCAGGTCCTACACTTCGTCTGTTAAGAGTAACTGTAGAAGATGTTTTGTCTGTTACTGTCGGCTTCTCAACAACAGTGGTATTTTTTGTAGTTTCATGTACTATATAATCATTTAATGGTTTTTGTTTATCATTCGATATTTGATTTACTACTGTCTTCTTTTCTGTAACTACAGTTTCTTCAGGTCCTACACTTCGTCTGTTAAGAGTAACTGTAGAAGATGTTTTGTCTGTTACTGTCGGCTTCTCAACAACAGTGGTATTTTTTGTTGTTTCATGTACTATATAATCATTTAATGGTTTTTGTTTATCATTCGATATTTGATTTACTACTGTCTTCTTTTCTGTAACTACAGTTTCTTCAGGTCCTACACTTCGTCTGTTAAGAGTAACAGTAGAAGATGTTTGGTTTGTTACTGTCGGCTTCTCAACAACAGTGGTATTTTTTGTAGTTTCATGTACTATATAATCATTTAATGGTTTTTGTTTATCATTCGATATTTCATTTACTACTGTCTTCTTTTCTGTAACTACAGTTTCTTCAGGTCCTACACTTCGTCTGTTAAGAGTAACTGTAGAAGATGTTTTGTCTGTTACTGTCGGCTTCTCAACAACAGTGGTATTTTTTGTAGTTTCATGTACTATATAATCATTTAATGGTTTTTGTTTATCATTCGATATTTGATTTACTACTGTCTTCTTTTCTGTAACTACAGTTTCTTCAGGTCCTACACTTCGTCTGTTAAGAGTAACAGTAGAAGATGTTTGGTTTGTTACTGTCGGCTTCTCAACAACAGTGGTATTTTTTGTAGTTTCATGTACTATATAATCATTTAATGGTTTTTGTTTATCATTCGATATTTCATTTACTACTGTCTTCTTTTCTGTAACTACAGTTTCTTCAGGTCCTACACTTCGTCTGTTAAGAGTAACAGTAGAAGATGTTTTGTTTGTTACTGTCGGCTTCTCAACAACAGTGGTATTTTTTGTAGTTTCATGTACTATATAATCATTTAATGGTTTTTGTTTATCATTCGATATTTGATTTACTACTGTCTTCTTTTCTGTAACTACAGTTTCTTCAGGTCCTACACTTCGTCTGTTAAGAGTAACAGTAGAAGATGTTTTGTCTGTTACTGTCGGCTTCTCAACAACAGTGGTATTTTTTGTAGTTTCATGTACTATATAATCATTTAATGGTTTTTGTTTATCATTCGATATTTGATTTACTACTGTCTTCTTTTCTGTAACTACAGTTTCTTCAGGTCCTACACTTCGTCTGTTAAGAGTAACAGTAGAAGATGTTTGGTTTGTTACTGTCGGCTTCTCAACAACAGTGGTATTTATTGTAGTTTCATGTACTATATAATCATTTAATGGTTTTTGTTTATCATTCGATATTTGATTTACTACTGTCTTCTTTTCTGTAACTACAGTTTCTTCAGGTCCTACACTTCGCCTGTTAAGAGTAACAGTAGAAGATGTTTTGTTTGTTACTGTCGGCTTCTCAACAACAGTGGTATTTTTTGTAGTTTCATGTACTATATAATCATTTATTGGTTTTTGTTTATCATTCGATATTTGATTTACTACTGTCTTCTTTTCTGTAACTACAGTTTCTTCAGGTCCTACACTTCGTCTGTTAAGAGTAACTGTAGAAGATGTTTTGTCTGTTACTGTCGGCTTCTCAACAACAGTGGTATTTTTTTTCTCAACAACAGTGGTATTTTTTGTAGTTTCATGTACTATATAATCATTTAATGGTTTTTGTTTATCATTCGATATTTGATTTACTACTGTCTTCTTTTCTGTATTTACAGTTTCTTCAGGTCCTACACTTCGTCTGTTAAGAGTAACTGTAGAAGATGTTTTGTCTGTTACTGTCGGCTTCTCAACAACAGTGGTATTTTTTGTAGTTTCATGTACTATATAATCATTTAATGGTTTTTGTTTATCATTCGATATTTGATTTACTACTGTCTTCTTTTCTGTAACTACAGTTTCTTCAGGTCCTACACTTCGTCTGTTAAGAGTAACAGTAGAAGATGTTTTGTTTGTTACTGTCGGGTTCTCAACAACAGTGGTATTTTTTGTAGTTTCATGTACTATATAATCATTTAATGGTTTTTGTTTATCATTCGATATTTGATTTACTACTGTCTTCTTTTCTGTAACTACAGTTTCTTCAGGTCCTACACTTCGTCTGTTAAGAGTAACAGTAGAAGATGTTTTGTTTGTTACTGTCGGCTTCTCAACAACAGTGGTATTTTTTGTAGTTTCATGTACTATATAATCATTTAAAGGTTTTTGTTTATCATTCGATATTTGATTTACTACTGTCTTTTTTTCTGTAACCACAGTTTCTTCAGGTCCTACACTTCGTCTGTTAAGAGTAAGTGTAGAAGATGTTTTGTCTGTTACTGTCGGCTTCTCAACAACAGTGGTATTTTTTGTAGTTTCATGTACTATATAATCATTTAATGGTTTTTGTTTATCATTCGATATTTGATTTACTACTGTCTTCTTTTCTGTAACTACAGTTTCTTCAGGTCCTACACTTCGTCTGTTAAGAGTAACTGTAGAAGATGTTTTGTTTGTTACTGTCGGCTTCTCAACAACAGTGGTATTTTTTGTAGTTTCATGTACTATATAATCATTTAATGGTTTTTGTTTATCATTCGATATTTGATTTACTACTGTCTTCTTTTCTGTAACTACAGTTTCTTCAGGTCCTACACTTCGTCTGTTAAGAGTAACAGTAGAAGATGTTTGGTGTGTTACTGTCGGCTTCTCAACAACAGTGGTATTTTTTGTAGTTTCATGTACTATATAATCATTTAATGGTTTTTGTTTATCATTCGATATTTGATTTACTACTGTCTTCTTTTCTGTAACTACAATTTCTTCAGGTCCTACACTTCGTCTGTTAAGAGTAACAGTAGAAGATGTTTTGTTTGTTACTGTCGGCTTCTCAACAACAGTGATATTTTTTGTAGTTTCATGTACTATATAATCATTTAATGGTTTTTGTTTATCATTCGATATTTGATTTACTACTGTCTTCTTTTCTGTAACTACAGTTTCTTCAGGTCCTACACTTCGTCTGTTAAGAGTAACTGTAGAAGATGTTTTGTCTGTTACTGTCGGCTTCTCAACAACAGTGGTATTTTTTGTAGTTTCATGTACTATATAATCATTTAATGGTTTTTGTTTATCATTCGATATTTGATTTACTACTGTCTTCTTTTCTGTAACTACAGTTTCTTCAGGTCCTACACTTCGTCTGTTAAGAGTAACAGTAGAAGATGTTTGGTTTGTTACTGTCGGCTTCTCAACAACAGTGGTATTTATTGTAGTTTCATGTACTATATAATCATTTAATGGTTTTTGTTTATCATTCGATATTTGATTTACTACTGTCTTCTTTTCTGTAACTACAGTTTCTTCAGGTCCTACACTTCGTCTGTTAAGAGTAACTGTAGAAGATGTTTTGTCTGTTACTGTCGGCTTCTCAACAACAGTGGTATTTTTTGTAGTTTCATGTACTATATAATCATTTAATGGTTTTTGTTTATCATTCGATATTTGATTTACTACTGTCTTCTTTTCTGTAACTACAGTTTCTTCAGGTCCTACACTTCGTCTGTTAAGAGTAACTGTAGAAGATGTTTTGTCTGTTACTGTCGGCTTCTCAACAACAGTTGTATTTTTTGTAGTTTCATGTACTATATAATCATTATATGGTGTTTGTTTATCATTCGATATTTCATTTACTACTGTCTTCTTTTCTGTAACTACAGTTTCTTCAGGTCCTACACTTCGCCTGTTAAGAGTAACAGTAGAAGATGTTTTGTTTGTTACTGTCGGCTTCTCAACAACAGTGGTATTTTTTGTAGTTTCATGTACTATATAATCATTTAATGGTTTTTGTTTATCATTCGATATTTGATTTACTACTGTCTTCTTTTCTGTAACTACAGTTTCTTCAGGTCCTACACTTCGTCTGTTAAGAGTAACTGTAGAAGATGTTTTGTCTGTTACTGTCGGCTTCTCAACAACAGTGGTATTTTTTGTAGTTTCATGTACTATATAATCATTTAATGGTTTTTGTTTATCATTCGATATTTGATTTACTACTGTCTTCTTTTCTGTAACTACAGTTTCTTCAGGTCCTACACTTCGTCTGTTAAGAGTAACTGTAGAAGATGTTTTGTCTGTTACTGTCGGCTTCTCAACAACAGTGGTATTTTTTGTTGTTTCATGTACTATATAATCATTTAATGGTTTTTGTTTATCATTCGATATTTGATTTACTACTGTCTTCTTTTCTGTAACTACAGTTTCTTCAGGTCCTACACTTCGTCTGTTAAGAGTAACAGTAGAAGATGTTTGGTTTGTTACTGTCGGCTTCTCAACAACAGTGGTATTTTTTGTAGTTTCATGTACTATATAATCATTTAATGGTTTTTGTTTATCATTCGATATTTCATTTACTACTGTCTTCTTTTCTGTAACTACAGTTTCTTCAGGTCCTACACTTCGTCTGTTAAGAGTAACTGTAGAAGATGTTTTGTCTGTTACTGTCGGCTTCTCAACAACAGTGGTATTTTTTGTAGTTTCATGTACTATATAATCATTTAATGGTTTTTGTTTATCATTCGATATTTGATTTACTACTGTCTTCTTTTCTGTAACTACAGTTTCTTCAGGTCCTACACTTCGTCTGTTAAGAGTAACAGTAGAAGATGTTTGGTTTGTTACTGTCGGCTTCTCAACAACAGTGGTATTTTTTGTAGTTTCATGTACTATATAATCATTTAATGGTTTTTGTTTATCATTCGATATTTCATTTACTACTGTCTTCTTTTCTGTAACTACAGTTTCTTCAGGTCCTACACTTCGTCTGTTAAGAGTAACAGTAGAAGATGTTTTGTTTGTTACTGTCGGCTTCTCAACAACAGTGGTATTTTTTGTAGTTTCATGTACTATATAATCATTTAATGGTTTTTGTTTATCATTCGATATTTGATTTACTACTGTCTTCTTTTCTGTAACTACAGTTTCTTCAGGTCCTACACTTCGTCTGTTAAGAGTAACAGTAGAAGATGTTTTGTCTGTTACTGTCGGCTTCTCAACAACAGTGGTATTTTTTGTAGTTTCATGTACTATATAATCATTTAATGGTTTTTGTTTATCATTCGATATTTGATTTACTACTGTCTTCTTTTCTGTAACTACAGTTTCTTCAGGTCCTACACTTCGTCTGTTAAGAGTAACAGTAGAAGATGTTTTGTTTGTTACTGTCGGCTTCTCAACAACAGAGGTATTTTTTGTAGTTTCATGTACTATATAATCATTTAATGGTTTTTGTTTATCATTCGATATTTGATTTACTACTGTCTTCTTTTCTGTAACTACAGTTTCTTCAGGTCCTACACTTCGTCTGTTAAGAGTAACAGTAGAAGATGTTTTGTTTGTTACTGTCGGCTTCTCAACAACAGAGGTATTTTTTGTAGTTTCATGTACTATATAATCATTTAATGGTTTTTGTTTATCATTCGATATTTGATTTACTACTGTCTTCTTTTCTGTAACTACAGTTTCTTCAGGTCCTACACTTCGTCTGTTAAGAGTAACTGTAGAAGATGTTTTGTCTGTTACTGTCGGCTTCTCAACAACAGTGGTATTTTTTGTAGTTTCATGTACTATATAATCATTTAATGGTTTTTGTTTATCATTCGATATTTGATTTACTACTGTCTTCTTTTCTGTAACTACAGTTTCTTCAGGTCCTACACTTCGTCTGTTAAGAGTAACTGTAGAAGATGTTTTGTCTGTTACTGTCGGCTTCTCAACAACAGTGGTATTTTTTGTAGTTTCATGTACTATATAATCATTTAATGGTTTTTGTTTATCATTCGATATTTGATTTACTACTGTCTTCTTTTCTGTAACTACAGTTTCTTCAGGTCCTACACTTCTTCTGTTAAGAGTAACAGTAGAAGATGTTTTGTTCGTTACTGTCGGCGACTCATTAACAGTGTTTCTTTGTGTAGTATTATTTGTTTCATTTGTATTATTAGTCTTTTTCGTAGATAAATTTATAGTTGGTCTGTTTTTTATATTTAGCTGTGGATAAAGTACATCAATAAATTTTATTTCTTTACAATTATTATCATTTGTTTCATCTGGTAATCTTTGTCGAAGCCTGCTTATATATTCTGTGTATGGTTCATTTTGGAATGGTCCATATATTAGTTCATAATATGGTCTTGTGTAATTCAAATAATCTGGGTTCAACCATACTGGCAATGTAGGGTTCAATTTTTGTATTAGATTTATTCTATCAACATATGCGATATTATTCTCTAAGGCATGTTTTAAGAAAATTCGTTCATAATATTCTATATCAGTCTCAAATGGTTGTTTTTCGTACACTTGCTTGCAGATATCTTCAGGTTTGTCATCCTGTTAAAGAAAATAAATTAAGGTTATTATTTTCTATATTTTTATAAAATAACTTATATTTTTTCTTAATTACCTTTAATTTTAATGAAAATTTTACCTTTCTTTATAATGAATACCAGTATGTATAATATAATATATATTTAAAATAGTGTTTATTTAGCTTTACTTGGAGTATAATTTGGCAATGCCATGATAACATTGGGATTGTAAAATAATTAAATTTCAGTGGAAGTAGTAGTTGGTAAACTCTATTATTTTTTTAAACTAACATTGGAATGATTTTACTCCATATTGTTTTTATTTACGCTAATAGTCAAACAATTTTCATTAAATTCTTATCTTGGAAATAATGTAGACATTACTTTAGTACTTAATTATATTTAGTATATACTAGTAAAAATAAATGAATTATATTTAAATTATCATACTTAAATTTTACATTAAAATTTGTTTATTCTGTTTTAACACAGACAAATTTTCTATATATTTTGTTCCATAAATCATTTGAATTTCAAATATACTATATTAAATTAGTAAAGCACTGCGCTTACAAGAATTGGTTGAAAACATCTCATACTGTCAAAAACAATACAGTATAAAGATAGGAGAATTAATGGTTAATATGTATATATATTAGTAACTGTATGATATATTTTTGTTTGTAGACATCTGTTGGATTTAGAATATTTGATTCTTTTGCATTTCCTTTTTATTTTACTAAGAAAGCAAACTAAATAGATGCCATCATATTAATAGCTCATGGATATTTATTCATATTTCTATCTGTAAATATTTGTGGCACTAGGCATTTTGAAAAACAATTTATCAAAACTGAATGAGAACAGCTGATAATGTGTAAAGGATAATTTTACCATTAAAATTAAGTTTAGATTCGATTACTCACAATTGAAACTTGCTCCTCTATTTTGGTAAAAATAGTAATAATTGTAAATATCTAGGTTAGAATAATGCACTTTTGAGAAGTTAAAAGTTTTAAAATGTAACAAATTATCATTTCTGATTTATATGTTATGTTTATATCTTTGTGTTCATTATGTCGGGAGGTCTTGGAGGTGTGCGTCACACATTGTCTTGCTCCTTTGGGTTGCGGAAGATTTCTATACCCAAGACCGTTGGAATGGCATGTTCAAATTAGAAATATGCCAGTACAGTGAAGAGCTGTTTCCTGCACGTGATGATTAGATTAGGTTAGGTTAGGTTAGGTTAGGTGATGGAAGTGTCGAGCATGGGAATGAGTGCGCCCCTAAAAAGTTTGAAAAGCACTGGAACAAGGAAGTTATCTCAATAGCCACCAATGTGTCTGGTTCCACAGAAAGAGGGTATAAATGCAACAGAACCAAAACACAGGAGAAGAAAACCAGACAGTCTAGTGAGCCAGTTTCATCAACATTGTTGCAACTGAAGAGGGCATATCAATAAAAAACGCTATTTTGGTAAATATTCGAATAAACTATAATAGATATCAAGCCACTAGGAGAGGATGTCAACCTTGTCATTGGTGACTTGAAGGACATCCTGGGGGCTATTCTTCAGAGCAGGCACCCAGTATGTTGGCAGGATCCAGAAAGAATCTGTAACATGTAAGAAAAAAGATCCTAGCATGAAGGTCAAAGACTGAAAGATCAGTTGTTTTTCTGGTGGATGATCTGTCTCTCGCAACCATAAAAGGAGTGAACGTAGAGCGCACTGATATTGTCATCATGACGGGGAAAGACATTGTCAAAGGCTCTGTAAATAAACCTCATTAGGGTAAGGCTGCCATGGCCTCCTTCTGTCGAACCTTCCTTCTGTTCAACAACATCGACCTAGCGCTCAACTAGGGTCGGATTTCAGGAATAGGAGATACCGACGGTAAACTTATATACTGCAACTAAATTAATAGGACCAGCACTTGTAATTCTTGTATATCTTGGGTTGCAATGCTTGTCTTCAATTTTGTACCAGAACTACCGCTATGGTGAGAATTTACTGGGAGAAAGGACAAGACAACGTTTTATCCTGAATTCATTTTACCTGCCCTATGAACCAGGGTACCTCCTCCATCAAGAGAACTCAAGATGAAACGCCAACTCTCAGCACCCTCTTGGATGGGGGAGCACGGACACCAACGCCAGAGGCAGTCACTTTTAGATTTCCTTTTGTCTAATCATTTGCAAATTGTAAATATACGTAGCAAACTAACCTTCATTAATCGACAGAGAAGTGCGTTTGTCGACATTATTTTTTGTACAGAAAACATCTTCCATATGGTTAGGAACTGGCACATAACATCAGAAGTCTCCTTCTAAGATACACCTAGTTTCAATTAGGAACATTGCCTAACAACAACCTGTTTATGAATCCGAGAGTAACCGACCTGGGCCTTACTCGGATTAACTGTCGGCCATGATAGGTGGGGTTAAACCTTTACGGAGATAGACCGGGTGGCCACAACTCTGGAGGTGGCTATCATGGACTTCTATTAAGAAAACTGCTCCATGCAATCGGGAGCTGATAGACCGAACATCAGGTGGTGGTCTATAGATATTTTTCGCAAAAGGAAAAATCTAAGGCTTTTTAACGCTTCCAAGCAAAGCGGTGACTGGAGAGACTATCATTCAACTCATACAGAATACAGGAAAGCTATAAGAAAAACCAAAATGGAATCCTGGAAGGTTTTCACAAACAAAGTAACACTCTTGAGGAAACAGCTAGACTAATCAAGTCGAGGCCTCAAAATCATACAATTCTATTGGCATCTTACCGAAGCTAACAGAACAGTACACCAAATACAGCAGGAGACACCCTCAAGCTATTATTTGAAACACGCTAACTTGACTGCACACTCAGCGGACGGTATCCTCAGCCACGCAAGGGACAGTTCTTGACTGAAGGCGGAGCGAAATGGAAACTAACCAGATGCATAAGTACACTTAAAAATATATTCAGTCTTTTTAAGTAACCTGGTGGAGATGGTATCTTTTTTGTTTTCTTGCAGCATGGACTAACTTATCAAATCTAACTAATCTATGAGCTATCCAGAGTCAGTGTAGCCTATAGCTGCGTTCAGCAGTCATGGAGGGTTAACAGAGCAGTATTTATCCAAAAACGTTGTCGAACAAATTACTCTCATGTCGAAGCATATTAACATATCAACCTTGCCATATTTCTTTTGAAAAGAGTAAAAAGATTGGTGGTATATAAGAAAAGAAGTCTCTCCTGAGAGTCCTGCCACAAAACTCATCACATCTATCAACCAGGAAGTTGATACAGAAGAATTATTCTACATTCTGTATATATGTTAGTTATAGTTGAATTGTTAAGCTAATGGATAACTGAAGATGACGACATTGTCGTTGAAAGGCGTTTATGCTTATAAACCTATTGTTTGTGAAAAATATTTGTTCAAGTTTCATTTTAATTTCAAAACGTCTCACAAGTCAAACCAATATTTATTTGTTAGGAGTAGTTTTGAATGTAAAGGCATCTGATGTTTTGAAAAGACATTGGCTATCAATTATTAGATTGTCCGAATTGAGAAGTTATTGGGATATGATAATTTAATTATTGAAATGTTGCTTTGTTAATAATAAAAGCGTTTATTGTGCAAATTCATCTGCTATTTTTTATTTTGTGACACATTAGAAATAATCATGAAACTCTAACAAAATTTTGAATTTATGGTTTCAATGAATTTCCGTAATAGTTATTATTTATCAAAGTATTAGTATTTTGTATCTTTTAAAAATCAAAATCACAACATATATCACAACATAAAATGCGTAAAAAACTACTTTATCTAAAGTTATAGGTACTTACATCATTTAGACTTCTTTTTGATAGGTCTGGTGTAGAAGGTAATTTAGTTTCAGTAATGGTTGTTGATGTATTTTTAGTTTCTACTATGCTGGAACCTGGTATTGTGTTTTCTTTTGAAATTGTTTTCGTTGTTTCAGATTTTGAGACGACATTTTCTTTCGTGTTTAAAGTTGGTTGAACTTTTCCCTGGAAAATGAAGTAAAGTAAATTATTTTAATAAATTCTAGACTTACATAACACAAATTTTTAAATCATCACAAAATATATCATAAGATGTTGATTAAAAAGAATAAAAAACTACTTTATCTAAAGTTATAGGTACTTACATCATTTAAACTTCTTTTTGATAGGTCTGGTGTAGAAGGTAATTTAGTTTGAGTAATGGTTGTTGATGTATTTTTAGTTTCTACTATGCTTGAACCTGGTATTGTGTTTTCTTTTGAAATTGTTTTCGTTGTTTCAGATTTTGAGACGACATTTTCTTTCGTGTCCAAAGTTGGTTGAACTTTTCCCTGGAAAATGAAGTAAAGTAAATTATTTTTATAAATTCTTGGCTTACATAAATCAAATCTTTAAATCATCACAAAATATATCATAAGATGTTGATAAAATGAATAAAAGACTAAAAAACTACTTTATCTAAAGTTATAGGTACTTACATCATTTAGACTTCTTTTTGATAGGTCTGGTGTAGAAGGTAATTTAGTTTGAGTAATGGTTGTTGATGTATTTTTAGTTTCTACTGTGCTTGAACCTGGTATTGTGTTTTCTTTTGAAATGGTTTTCGTTGTATCAGATTTTGAGACAACATTTTCTTTCGTGTCCAAAGTTGGTTGAACTTTTCCCTGGAAAATGAAGTAAAGTAAATTATTTTTATAAATTCTAGGCTTTCATAACACAAATCTTTAAATCATCACAAAATATATCATAAGATGTTGATTAAAATGAATAAAAAACTACTTTATCTAAAGTTATAGGTACTTACATCATCTAAACTTCTTTTTGATAGGTCTGGTGTAGAAGGTAATTTAGTTTGAGTAATGGTTGTTGATGTATTTTTAGTTTCTACTGTGCTTGAACCTGGTATTGTGTTTTCTTTTGAAATGGTTTTCGTTGTATCAGATTTTGAGACAACATTTTCTTTCGTGTCCAAAGTTGGTTGAACTTTTCCCTGGAAAATGAAGTAAAGTAAATTATTTTTATAAATTCTAGGCTTTCATAACACAAATCTTTAAATCATCACAAAATATATCATAAGATGTTGATTAAAATGAATAAAAAACTAAAAAACTACTTTGCCTAAAGTTATAGATACTTACATCATTTACACTTCTTTTTGATAGGTCTGGTGTAGAAGGTAATTTAGTTTGAGTAATGGTTGTTGATGTATTTTTAGTTTCTACTATGCTTGAACCTGGTATTGTGTTTTCTTTTGAAATGGTTTTCGTTGTTTCAGATTTTGAGACGACATTTTCTTTCGTGTCCAAAGTTGGTTGAACTTTTCCCTGGAAAATGAAGTAAAGTAAATTATTTTTATAAATTCTATGCTAACATAACACAAATTTTTAATTCATCACAAAATATATCATAAGATGTTGATTAAAAAGAATAAAAAAACTACTTTGTCTAAAGTTATAGGTACTTACATCATTTAAAATTCTTTTTGATAGGTCTGGTGTAGAAGGTAATTTAGTTTGAGTAATGGTTGTTGATGTATTTTTAGTTTCTACTGTGCTTGAACCTGGTATTGTGTTTTCTTTTGAAATTGTTTTCGTTGTTTCAGATTTTGAGACGACATTTTCTTTCGTGTTTAAAGTAGGTTGAACTTTTCCCTGGAAAATGAAGTAAAGTAAATTATTTTAATAAATTCTAGACTTACATAACCCAAATTTTTAATTCATCACAAAATATATCATAAGATGTTGATTAAAAAGAATAAAAAAACTACTTTGTCTAAAGTTATAGGTACTTACATCATTTAAACCTCTTTTTGATAGGTCTGGTGTAGAAGGTAATTTAGTTTGAGTAATGGTTGTTGATGTATTTTTAGTTTCTACTATGCTGGAACCTGGTATTGTGTTTTCTTTTGAAATGGTTTTCGTTGTTTCAGATTTTGAAACGACATTTTCTTTCGTGTCCAAAGTTGGTTGTACTTTTCCCTGTAAAATGAAGTAAAGTAAATTATTTTAATAAATTCTAGGCTTACATAATACACATTTATAAATCATCACAAAATATATCATAAGATGTTGATTAAATTGAATAAAAAACTAAAAAACTACTTTGTCTTAAGTTCATAGATAGGGCCTACTTACATCATTTAAACTTCTTTTTGATAGGTCTGGTGTAGAAGGTAATTTAGTTTGAGTAATGGTTGTTGATGTATTTTTAGTTTCTACTAAGCTTGAACCTGGTATTGTGTTTTCTTTTGAAATGGTTTTCTTTGTTTCAGATTTTGAGAGTACATTTTCTTTCGTGTCCAAAGTTGGTTGAACTTTTCCCTGGAAAATGAAGTAAAGTAAATTATTTTAATAAATTCTATACTTACATAACACAAATTTTTAAATCATCACAAAATATATCATAAGATGTTGATTAAAATGCATAAGAAACTACTTTGTCTAAAGTCATAGGTACTTACATCATTTAAACCTCTTTTTGATAGGTCTGGTGTAGAAGGTAATTTAGTTTGAGTAATAGTTGACGTTGTATTTTTAGTTTCTACTATGCTTGAACATGGTATTGTGTTTTCGTTTGAAACTATTTTCGTTGTTTCAGATTTTGAGACGACATTTTCTTTTGTGTTCAAAGTTGGTTGAACTTTTCCCTTCAAAATGAAGTAAAGTAAATTATTTTTATAAAAACACTAATTTTTAAATCATCACAAAATATATCATAAGATGTTGATTAAAATGAATAAAAAACTACTTTATCTAAAGTTATAGGTACTTACATCATTTAAACTTCTTTTTGATAGGTCTGGTGTAGAAGGTAATTTAGTTTGAGTAATGGTTGTTGATGTATTTTTAGTTTCTACTGTGCTTGAACCTGGTATTGTGTTTTCTTTTGAAACTGTTTTCGTTGTTTCAGATTTTGAGACGACATTTTCTTTTGTGTTCAAAGTTGGTTGAACTTTTCCCTTCAAAATGAAGTAAAGTAAATTATTTTTATAAAAACACTAATTTTTAAATCATCACAAAATATATCATAAGATGTTGATTAAAATGAATAAAAAACTACTTTATCGAAAGTTATAGGTACTTACATCATTTAAACTTCTTTTTGATAGGTCTGGTGTAGAAGGTAATTTAGTTTGAGTAATGGTTGTTGATGTATTTTTAGTTTCTACTGTGCTTGAACCTGGTATTGTGTTTTCTTTTGAAATGGTTTTCGTTGTTTCAGATTTTGAGACGACATTTTCTTTTGTGTTCAAAGTTGGTTGAACTTTTCCCTGGAAAATGAAGTAAATTATTTTTATAAATTCTATGCTTACATAACACAAATTTTTAAATCATCACAAAATATATCATAAGATGTAGATTAAAAAGAATATAAAACTACTTGGCCTAAAGTTATAGGTACTTACATCATTTAAACTTCTTTTTGATAGGTCTGGTGTAGAAGGTAATTTAGTTTGAGTAATGGTTGTTGATGTATTTTTAGTTTCTACTGTGCTTGAACCTGGTATTGTGTTTTCTTTTGAAATGGTTTTCGTTGTTTCAGATTTTGAGACGACATTTTCTTTCGTGTCCAAAGTTGGTTGAACTTTTCCCTGGAAAATGAAGTAAAGTAAATTATTTTTATAAATTCTAGGCTTACATAACACAAATCTTTAAATCATCACAAAATATATCATAAGATGTTGATTAAAATGAATAAAAAACTACTTTGTCTAAAGTTATAGGTACTTACATCATCTAAACTTCTTTTTGATAGGTCTGGTGTAGAAGGTAATTTAGTTTGAGTAATGGTTGTTGATGTATTTTTAGTTTCTCCTAAGCTTGAACCTGGTATTGTGTTTTCTTTTGAAATGGTTTTCGTTGTTTCAGATTTTGAGACGACATTTTCTTTCGTGTCCAAAGTTGGTTGAACTTTTCTCTGGAGAATGAAGTAAAGTGAATTATTTTTATAAACTCTATGCTTACATAACACTAATTTTTAAATCATCACAAAATATATCATTAGATGTTGATTAAAATGCATAAAAAACTAAAAAAACTACCTTGCCTAAAGTTATAGGTACTTACATCATTTAAACTTCTTTTTGATAGGTCTGGTGTAGAAGGTAATTTAGTTTGAGTAATGGTTGTTGATGTATTTTTAGTTTCTACTGTGCTTGAACCTGGTATTGCGTTTTCTTTTGAAATGGTTTTCGTTGTTTCAGATTTTGAGACGACATTTTCTTTCGTGTCCAAAGTTGGTTGAACTTTTCTCTGGAGAATGAAGTAAAGTAAATTATTTTTATAAATTCTTGGCTTACATAACACACATTTTTTGCTTAACAGACCTTATATAGTACTAATATATGGATATATGGATTTTGAGACGACATTTCCTGGAATATTCAATATCGGTTGACCTATTCCCCGAAAATTAAATGAACTATTTTTATTAACTCTACGTTTACATACCACATATTTTCTGTTTTACCTAAAATACCTGTATATTTATAAAATGTAATTTATATATTTTGTCACATGTTTGTAAAGTATACACTACAAGAATCTTGTAAACATAAGTTGACAGAAGACAAAATAAGGACTTTATTGAGGAACAAGAAACTGCTCAACTGGTCAAGTCCATTTGATGGAACAAATTATCCATGATATTGTAGCAAGAAGTAAAACGTAAGTTAAAACATTTTAAAATCATGATTTTCCCCATTATACTGATCCAAGCTTGCTAAGAAGTTTCATTTAAAGCACAAATAAATATTCCATTTAAATATTTAGGAAATGTCTGGTATTGAATAATTTGAATACTTTGATAAATCCACTCATGTGTATTTAATCAAAATCTGTGTAGATTTATTCTTGTGTAGATGCTGTTATTATTATTTTTGTGTTTATATATATATATATATATATATATATATATATATATATAAACACAAAGTTGAAGTTGGTTGAAGTAACATATTTGATTATGTATTAACTGCAAAAAAGAATACCATTTAAAGGTGCTTTATGGAAAACCGAACTAAAATCAGTTAAGCAGCTTAGACTATTATTATTAAAAACAATTTTGCAAAATACTTGTCATAAAGAATGTGCTTTTTTTAAACACACATAAAAATAATTATGTTTATTTTCAGATCTTTAATGTGCCTACACTAAATGGACCATAAGGTTCTGAGAGGATAACATTACTTTCACCTACAAATAAAAATATAAATGTTCTGTTTCCAACATTTTGGATCTGTTTTAATTTATAGACGGATTGAGCTGGGCTACTAAAAATGGAGTTGGAATTATCTACGTTCAACCAGAATATAGATCCAATTATAAATACAAACTGTTTGGACTCCTACTGTGAATAATGTAGTATTCTCTACTTTATATAACAGGAACAAAAAATTACACTAAGAAATAAAATAAGTACGCACATTAGAGTTGATGATTTGTGTTGTGCTTTGGCGTTCCTCCTTGTTCGTAGGGTATTCTATATAGTCATACTGATGAGATTTGTCATTCCAGATATAGGTTTTTGGAAGATCTTTGAATACACTTAACAAGTAATCAACCCTATCTCTGTAGGCAGGTTCTGATTCATTTTCATATCTTGTTAGAATCTTTTTGAGCTGATCCTCTCGTGTTTGTCCAGGCTTCAAACCATACACTCTGTATGCATAATGGTCATTAGGTTCTAAGGGTTGTTGACCAGGATAGAGCTGGAAAATACCAACAGTGAAATAAATAATACAAATTTGTACAGTACTTATTATATAAGCATAATGTTTTTATTTATTTTTAAATAAACATTTCATGATCCCATTTACTTGAGAAATTACATAGATGTAAAATTGGAGGCAGTTTTTAATTAGAAAAACTAATATTGTTGCTCGTATGAAATCATAGATATGGTCAAACCAAGTGGAAGCTATTATTAAACAATAAATTTGTATGAAGTTTGGCAAAATATTTAACTAATACAAATAACGGTAGTTGAATTCATGGAAGAAAAGACAGAATGGACTCATATGAAGTATAAAAAGTCCCCATCGACACTCGCGTTTATAGTTTCATACGACAGTCTTACCCAACCGATTGGAGACTTGTTTGATATGTTCTAACATATTTAGTTAAACAGACCTTGATTTGAAAATGAAATAATATTTTTCTTAAAGTCTACCATTATTAGGCTCATTTACAGATGTATTTCAGTTGTTATGTTTATTACTAATTAATTTAGCATTTATTATATTTTGTATATTGACTCCTTACATAAATTCGCTTACCACGGTTGTGGCATATATTTCAAGCGTGATTGTCTCCTTACACTCGATTTCAGAAACTGTCTTTTTATTTTTAATATGTGTTACACAAAAAAGAAGAAACGTGTTCTCATGTACTGTGAGACTTTTGTTACGACGTTACTTTTAAAGTTTTCTGTATCACTATAGTTGAAACTAGTTCTGTTGAATACACTAGTGAGACTATCATGTTCAGTTTAATAAACTACAAAATTAATAGAGTTTCTACGCAAATAATAATTATATAATAATGTAAAAGTTACTTTAACTATTTAAAAACAACAATTTAAATTAGTTTCGGAATTTATTTATTATTTCAAATAAAGTTTTATTCAATTTATGGGGAGTCGTGAGGCCAAACATTTTTTGGGGGGTTTGTTGGACAGCTGTTAATTTAAGACTAACATAAAAACAAAAAATTGTCAAGAGGTTATTTTTTAATAAATATTTTTGTATGCACTGCTCGTCCATTCCGATTCTGAACAAGCGCCCTGACGTTGCTCTAAAGATCAAGACATCTGGCGTAAGTACCAGTGAGCGATAAATAATAAGGAAGTATAAAATCACAAAGACCACTTTCACCTTCCAACTGTCGTTATGGATAAATACAAGTATTTTCAAGGACTTTAGTAGTCCTGAACTAATGAAGCGATGTTTGCATGGAGGTACGCAAAATCAAAGGGAATCTCCCAATGATATTATTTTAACTCGTATTCCTAAGTGCACGTTTGTTATTAGCTCGTATTCCTAAGTGCACGTTTGTTATTAGCTCGTATTCCTAAGTGCACGTTTGTTATTAGCTCGTATTCCTAAGTGCACGTTTGTTATTAGCTCGTATTCCTAAGTGCACGTTTGTTATTAGCTCGTATTCCTAAGTGCACGTTTGTTATTAGCTCGTATTCCTAAGTGCACGTTTGTTATTAACTCGTATTCCTAAGTGGACGTTTGTTATTAGCTCGTATTCCTAAGTGCACGTTTGTTATTAGCTCGTATTCCTAAGTGCACGTTTGTTATTAGCTCGTATTCCTAAGTGCACGTTTGTTATTAGCTCGTATTCCTAAGTGCACGTTTGTTATTAACTCGTATTCCTAAGTGGACGTTTGTTATGCTAACAACCTTAGAAATAGGGGTTTATGATGCTGTAGCCCGCTTCAACAAAGGAAATGTAGTAGATGTGAAGTTTTTGATACACTCGGGATTGTACCTGGGGTAAACTGTTTAAAAGTGCTACAAAATATGGACAATGTAAGTATCAAAAAAGTTGACAAAGCAGTCGATGAATAAGAAGAAAACGTGTCGACGACAGACCACTCTAGCAAGGAAAAGACTAGAAGATGGTTTTGAAGTAAAAGAAGACTCAGAAAATCCCTCATACGGAGCAGGTATGCATTGAAGGATGAATAGTTGTTATAGTTATTGCATGTTTCAATAAAATGGCGTTTTCTGAAAATTGTTTTTGTGTGCACTAAGTTACATTATCTCCATAAGTATAAATGATAGCCTAATGTATATTTTTTATTTGTAAAGGGCATTAATCTTCACAATTTAACACAGGTTTTTAAAACAACTTGAATCAGATTTTTTTTTAATAACATTTGAAAATTCAATGCGATTTTAAAATATTTCAGAATGAAACTTTAAATAATATAGAAAATAAAATTTCATTTGTTAAAATGTGCAGTAAAGTGTACACAATCAAACAAAAAAGAGATTTGTGCTATCAATTATAGTTTTGTTGTAAATGTTGCTTAAACTTAGGCAAATTAACATTGACCTAAATAGACTTCCCGACTTACCTTTATAATTATTGATTAAATTTACTGTCAGTTTTGTGTATTTAGGATATAAAATAAAAATGGTGTAAATTCTACTAAATTAAAAAGTCTGTTTTTTAAAGTGTGTTGAAGATGAACTATTTAAGTTTAAACTTAAATAAAACACCAAGGTAAATTTTGCACATTTTTATACAAAAAGTATTTTATGAATATCAAATGTCATTAGTGGAAAACAAAATACCAACTTTTAAGGTAATATTTATAAAACGGACGCTCTTCTGTCCAATGTGATGGGAAAATAGATAAATTTAAGAACAGCATTAATGCCAGCATGTCCTGTCACATGTTAATTTGTATTCGATTTTTCGAAAAATAGTACTAAAAAATATCAATTTTTCTTTTTACATCTTTATTGGTGTATCACAACACTTCCCCTCCTCCTCAAACTAGATAAGTGATAAGATGTGTCACATGTTATCATTTACTTGTCATGTCAGTTTACAGACAGATTCAACTGCACAACTAAAAATGACGTTTAAATTGTCTACATTTCAAACAGACTATATTTTACAGTTTAATCAATTTTTAAATCCAGGTTGCTTCAATTCTTGCCATGAGAAATAGTGTTCTATATCTTATGCAACAAAACAAATAAGACTAAACAAAATAAAATAAATATATCCAGTATTTACATACATTAAAGTCGGTGTCTTGTGGTGAGTTTGTTAGACTACGACGATATTCTACCTTCTTGATAGCAGTGGTAGAAGGGTTTTGTACTACATATTGATTAACTGTGTTATCCCAAATAAAAGTTTTTGGAAGATCTTTGAATACACTTAACAAGTAATAAACCCTATCTCTGTAGGCAGGTTCTGATTCATTTTCATATCTTGTTAGAATCATTTTGAGCTGATCCTCTGGTTTTTGTCCAGGCTTCAAACCATACACTCTGTATGCATAATGGTCATTAGGTTCTAAGGGTTGTTGACCAGGATAGAGCTGGAAAAGACAAATAATTAAATAAATTTTACAAATTTGTGCATTACTTATTTACATAATCATAACGTTTTTATTTATTGTTCTTAAATAATATTTCTTGAACCCTTTTATTTGAGAAATAATACTTAGATGAATATACCCTGTAGCATTTCACCCATTCAGAGCAAGAGGCAGAATAAGCCTCATGACACAAGAGATCTTACATAAATTGCACCTGACACAATCTATTCTGTATCTGGCGGGTGGGAAGAAAGAAGTCACATTGAATCCAGATGTACCTATTCTCAATGCAGCCAAGGAACCCTCATCATAAGATGAAAGAGAAGCGACTTTTACTGTACAAATAGCCTGTTGGTACTAGTAGCAGAAGCTTACAATGAATATCAGACGATCGTTATCACCTGATGCTGGAAGTCTCCTTTTGGAACTAACATGTATGTAAAGTCAACACGTTGGTTTCTGAACGCTCTATGTTTTTTATCGAAAGTATCATTGTCATAGAAGCTCTGTTTAACATTTTAAAATGTACATAGTGAATAACATATACCGCTTTTGTCTTTGATTTATAATTTTTCGTTCAAACTGGCTCTGATTTAACGTTTTGGAGTTAGATTTGATTAAAAAAAAATTAGTTTTTTATTTGGTTTATTAAATTAGATAATTAAAGGAAATAATGAAATTAACTCTAGTTATTTTCCAAATCGAATTCAATTAAGTTTATGTAAAAAAATGTGATGAATATTTAGCTAGACAAAACCAGGCCAAGGTCAAACATAGATGTTATTTAACTAAATACAGAATTAATTTGTTGTATTTTTGATATTTGGGATGTACAAATTAAAAACAGCTGAATTTAAATTAAATTCATTGCTTTAATTTATTGACAAAACTGGACCATTCAATGTTCGTTAACCATAAGTAACTTAAATCTTATGTTATTTCAATGATTGGAAATAAATACAAAACCTGATATTAAATGTAATTCATGACATCAAAACTCTCAAACCACTTAAGAAAAGTGAAAACTGAAGTCAGTTCTATTTGGAAGAGAGCAGAATTATTATGGAAATAACTCTGAAGTTAGACATATTCGGACAATACTTTTTGATTTAATATAGATTTGAATAAGAAGGCAGACTTGAAAGATACCAATTATTGTTTAGAACATTGTTTGCGTAAATACTGCTCCCTCTCAGAGTAGGTGAATTATAAATCATTCTCATAATTTATTCTAGGAACTTTTGTTTTCAGCAATTTTGTCCTGTCAAAATTTAGACTGATTGATTTTTTTTTACCAAAAATGATATAAAAATAAATAGTTTATAGTTTCAAGCTATAACTGTTTGAAATTAAAGGTACTTATACTCCCCCCTACAAATATTGCAGTATTTTTATATAAAGAACCTAATTAGAATAAAAAATAAAAAGTAGATATTACTTGATAGACTAGAACGTTTTACCTTGTTAGTGGTAGTAGAAGGCTTTTGTAGTATAAATGCATACTGATTAACACTATTATCCCAGATATAAGTGTCTGGAAGGTCATCGTATATACTTAACAAGAACGCAACCCTTTTCCTGTAAGAATCATCTGATTCTGAACCGTATTTTGCTAGAATGTTCTGAAGCTGTTCCTCTTTTGTTTCTCCATCCTTTAAATTATACACTCTTTTTGCATAATCTTCATTATTCTCCCCGGCTTGTTGGCCAGGATAGAGCTAGAAAAGGCAAAATAAAAGTATATCTCTGTGTATTATAATGTTTAATTTATTTACTTAAAAATATTTCATAAGAATTTGTCAGTTCTGAAAGACTGACATGGATGCATTTATAATTATGTAAAACTAAGCGTCTTACTTCGATCAAATTATCATGAATGTTGTACCAACAGTAAGTGCCATTAAATTAATAAACATTTACGATGCTATCCAAACATAATTTTTGTATTTTACACATGTAAAAAAGTTTGAATTATACTATAATGATTATTCCAACTGATATATTTATTCCATTTTGTTATGGTCATTTATTAATGGAGCCTTTTGGGAACATGTTTAAGGTAGGTAAACTTGTAACATTTATTCATTAATTATTCATTGATTATATTTATTCATTTTGGTTTTCAAAATATAAATTTCTTTTACTTTTAATAAAGACATTTTAACAGAAACATTTAATATAATCGTAATAAAATTCAATATTTCATCATTAAAATCACCATTCTAAGAATCTCATTAGCACGCATGGTGTGAGTAATATCGAGGCATTCTATCCAGGGTGGATACTTTCACAAACTGAACATTTAGGACAAGAGACTGCTAGACAAGGCAACAGAGAAGGAAATAAAAGAAACGATCGTTTCAGTTCCGGTTTAAAAAAATGCAATCTACTGTAATAAGAACACCAAAAATGTCACCTCTGGCACCGCGACCTATTGTGCAACTAAAGCTTCCTCATTCTAGCTTTATTCCCCGTATGAGTTTAAGTAATCCACTAACTAGCTTTTCCAACGACGATAGTTCTCCAGGAATTTGGAATCCAAAAACCTTTCGCCTCTTATTGATCAGAGCCTCAGAATTGAAAATTATGTGATCTGCGGTCTCCTTATTCTTCCCGCACAGTCTACACACAGTTTCGCCATGACAGGCTCCTATCCTGTGCAAATACATTCTCAGACCACACTGTCCCGTAATTTGTCTGAGTTGTTCCCTACATGGGGGCATAATTGTCCTTCCAGGACTACCTGAAGGGATGTCCTTAATTAAAGAAATACTATAGTTAAGGCTTCCCCATATTTGCTGGTGATCAATCATTCAATCAAACCTGTAATTTTCCTGCTTCTCTCGTTGCAATATTTACAGATTTTAAAAGTTATTATTTACTCTGCTTTACATGCAAATTATAGGAGCCAACACGTGTTTGAGCACATGTGCATTTAAAAAAAATTAAGTTACCTGGGGGTGAATTCTTTGGATGTACAAATTAAGGTTAAAAAACAGTCTTGAAATGCATGCATTTAATATCAAATTTAGAACAACAACAAAAAACTTAATCTTAACAACATCAATCCAACCTGAAACTTATTTATTCACAAGATAAAACTAAATTGAAATTAATTCGATTTACCATATTTATCATAATTCCTTAAATTCTTTTTTTAAGTGCCTCTAATTTTGAAGTAAATAGTACCACTAATATTTTTATTTATTTATTTTTTTAATTCTCTTTTTTGCAAGAATATATTTAATTATAATTTAGCTTGTGCTATACAAAATGGATATTCATTGAATTTATTATTTTTAATAAAATTTAATACTGGAGTTTGTGGTTTTTAAGTTAAACACTGCATTGGGACATTCTCTTGGAATAATAAGATTTCAAAATCATCGTCTTAAATCTATGCGATACATCTAACCAACCTCCGACAGTCCGTATCTGTTGGAGTATCCCTGTCTTGAGAAGTGGTTTTTGCCTTGGTTCTCTTCAAGATGCGAAAATTTATTTTTCTCTAAACAATGAAATTATTTGGATTTGGAATGTTCTAGAAGCTCTTTTCTCCCAATTGACAGAAACAACAAAATGGCTTTAGTCTGAACAGTGTTGTCAGATCTCTTTTTTATGATTTAAACTAACAGGTTTGTTAGATAGACTATATTATTTGGTTCATCATTAACTTCTTAACCCAAAAATGTTAACCCTTATTATGACAGACGTTCCTGATTACTTTATATAAAAAATCTATTATGTTAATAATACATCTAGCTTTGAATATCACACATCTTGTTTCGTATCCACCGTCCGATAGACCGTAGTAACGCAGATGGACTGCTAACATATTACTATTTCAACCGGGTTCATCTACTGGTTACTGACATCACAATTGGCAATTATAAGACGATTTATACAATGACCTGATTTACATTTGAAAACGATAAGAGCAAAAATGTAAAACATTACAAATCCTAGTGATAAATATAAATGTAATATTGTTCATTTATTAATTGAAATATATATAGAGCCTCTTCTTATCGTAGTTTATACATGAAGGTTTTACAGTAATAGCCAAAGCTAAAAATATCAGGACACAACTCGATTTTTTATGGATTTTTATTAAGAAATGATGACCCACCAAATTTGTTTTTAGAATAATTATATTGTATTATCAGCACTACTTCTTAGTCTAGATGTATTATAAAAACGAGAGCTGGAAAAACGAGGTGAAAGTTAGCAATGTGCAATGTTTTTATTTATTGTACTGAACTTAATTCCTTAGATTAACATTTATCTTCAAATGGTCTGTTTTCAGCAATTTTCCCGTTTCAACTGTTAGACCGATTTAGTAATTTAATGTTTTAAAAGTTTAACCAAACTATAAATAAACTATCTTAGTTTAAACTGCTTAAAACCTAGGCTGCATGAGTAACGAAACATTCTTACAAAACTGTAAAAAACAAAACAAATTAACATAAACAAATGAAATTAGTATTTACTTACATTAGTGTTGGTGATTTGTGTTGAGCTTGGTAAACTGCGACGTTGTTGATTGTTATTAGTAATCTTTTGTGTTATGTATACAAATTGATGAAGATTGTTATCCCAGGCAAAATTTTTTGGAAGACCAGGGAAAAATCTTAGCAAGAAATCAACTCTTTCTTTGTATGCTGCATCTGATTCTGTATCGTATTTTGCTAGAATGTGTTGGAGTTGATCATCTGGTGTTTCACCAGGCTTTGGGCCGTACACTCTGTTTGCATAATGTTCGATACTCTCTCCGGGTTGTTGGCCAGGATAGAGCTGGAAAAACAAAGTAAAAGTTAGCAATGTGCAATGTTTTTATTTATTGTACTGAACTTAATTCATTAGATTAACATTTATCTTCAAATGGTCTGTTTTCAGCAATTTTCCCCTTTCAACTGTTAGACCGATTTAGTAGTTCAATGTTTTAAAATTTTAACCAAACTATAAATAAACTATCTTAGTTTAAACTGCTTAAAACCTCGGCTGCATGACTAACGAAACATTCTTACAAAACTGTAAACAACAAAACAAATTAACATAAACAAATGAAATTAGTATTTACTTACATTAGTGTTGGTGATTTGTGTTGAGCTTTGTAAACTGCGACGTTGTGGATTGTTATTAGTAATCTTTTGTGTTATGTATACAAATTGATGAAGATTGTTATCCCAGGCAAAATTTTTTGGAAGATCAGGGAAAAATCTTAGCAAGAAATCAACTCTTTCTTTGTATGCTGCATCTGATTCTGTATCGTATTTTGCTAGAATGTGTTGGAGTTGATCATCTGGTGTTTCACCAGGCTTTAAGCCGTACACTCTGTTTGCATAATGTTCGATACTCTCTCCGGGTTGTTGGCCAGGATAGAGCTGGAAAAACAAAGTAAAAGTTAGCAATGTGCAAAGTTTTTATTTATTGTACTGAACTTAATTCATTAGATTAACATTTATCTTCAAATGGTCTGTTTTCAGCAATTTTCCCCTTTCAACTGTTAGACCGATTTAGTAGTTTAATGTTTTAAAAGTTTAACCAAACTATAAATAAACTATCTTAGTTTAAACTGCTTAAAACCTAGGCTGCATGAGTAACGAAACATTCTTACAAAACTGTAAACAACAAAACAAATTAACATAAACAAATGAAATTAGTATTTACTTACATTAGTGTTGGTGATTTGTGTTGAGCTTGATAAACTGCGACGTTGTGGATTGTTATTAGTAATCTTTTGTGTTATGTATACAAATTGATGAAGATTGTTATCCCAGGCAAATGTTATTGGAAGACCAGGGAAAAATCTTAGCAAGAAATCAACTCTTTCTTTGTATGCTGCATCTGATTCTGTATCGTATTTTGCTAGAATGTGTTGGAGTTGATCTTTTGGTGTTTCACCAGGCTTTAAGCCGTACACTCTGTTTGCATAATGTTCGATACTCTCTCCGGTTTGTTGGCCAGGATAGAGCTGGAAAAACAAAGTAAAAGTTAGCAATGTGCAATGTTTTTATTTATTGTACTGAACTTAATTCATTAGATTAACATTTATCTTCAAATGGTCTGTTTTCAACAATTTTCCCCTTTCAACTGTTAGACCGATTTAGTAGTTTAATGTTTTAAAAGTTTAACCAAACTATAAATAAACTATCTTAGTTTAAACTGCTTAAAACCTAGGCTGCATGAGTAACGAAACATTCTTACAAAACTGTAAACAACAAAACAAATTAACATAAACAAATGAAATTAGTATTTACTTACATTAGTGTTGGTGATTTGTGTTGAGCTTTGTAAACTGCGACGTTGTGGATTGTTATTAGTAATCTTTTGTGTTATGTATACAAATTGATGAAGATTGTTATCCCAGGCAAAATTTTTTGGAAGATCAGGGAAAAATCTTAGCAAGAAATCAACTCTTTCTTTGTATGCTGCATCTGATTCTGTATCGTATTTTGCTAGAATGTGTTGGAGTTGATCATCTGGTGTTTCACCAGGCTTTAAGCCGTACACTCTGTTTGCATAATGTTCGATACTCTCTCCGGGTTGTTGGCCAGGATAGAGCTGGAAAAACAAAGTAAAAGTTAGCAATGTGCAAAGTTTTTATTTATTGTACTGAACTTAATTCATTAGATTAACATTTATCTTGAAATGGTCTGTTTTCAGCAATTTTCCCCTTTCAACTGTTAGATCGATTTAGTAGTTCAATGTTTTAAAAGTTTAACCAAACTATAAATAAACTATCTTAGTTTAAACTGCTTAAAAACTAGGCTGCATGAGTAACGAAACATTCTTACAAAACTGTAAACAACAAAACAAATTAACATAAACAAATGAAATTAGTATTTACTTACATTAGTGTTGGTGATTTGTGTTGAGCTTGGTAAACTGCGACGTTGTGGATTGTTATTAGTAATCTTTTGTGTTATGTATACAAATTGATGAAGATTGTTATCCCAGGCAAATGTTATTGGAAGACCAGGGAAAAATCTTAGCAAGAAATCAACTCTTTCTTTGTATGCTGCATCTGATTCTGTATCGTATTTTGCTAGAATGTGTTGGAGTTGATCATCTGGTGTTTCACCAGGCTTTAAGCCGTACACTCTGTTTGCATAATGTTCGATACTCTCTCCGGGTTGTTGGCCAGGATAGAGCTGGAAAAACAAAGTAAAAGTTAGCCATGTGCAATGTTTTTATTTATTGTACTGAACTTAATTCATTAGATTAACATTTATCTTCAAATGGTCTGTTTTCAGCAATTTTCCCCTTTCAACTGTTAGACCGATTGAGTAGTTCCATGTTTTAAAAGTTTAACCAAACTATAAATAAACTATCTTAGTTTAAACTGTTTAAAACCTAGGCTGCATGAGTAACGAAACATTCTTACAAAACTGTAAAAAACAAAACGAATTAACATAAACAAATGAAATTAGTATTTACTTACATTAGTGTTGGTGATTTGTGTTGAGCTTGGTAAACTGCGACGTTGTGGATTGTTATTAGTAATCTTTTGTGTTATGTATACAAATTGATGAAGATTGTTATCCCAGGCAAAAGTTTTTGGAAGATCAGGGAAAAATCTTAGCAAGAAATCAACTCTATCTTTGTATGCTGCATCTGATTCTGTATCGTATTTTGCTAGAATGTGTTGGAGTTGATCATCTGGTGTTTCACCAGGCTTTAAGCCGTACACTCTGTTTGCATAATGTTCGATACTCTCTCCGGGTTGTTGGCCAGGATAGAGCTGGAAAAACAAAGTAAAAGTTAGCAATGTGCAATGTTTTTATTTATTGTACTGAACTTAATATTACCATTATTTTTTATAATATAGTTATATTAAAAAATAACAATAATAAAGATTTTGTGTGTCTGTTAGAATACATTGAAAAATATTCAACAACTATTTGTAGATCATATTTTTTGTTAATATTATTATAAGTAGACATTTTGGTGCTTCATGCAGCGTAATTAAAAACTACATTGATTTGAACAAACATCGCTATTGTGAGTTGGGGCTTGATCAGTGCTCATTTGATAATTTTGAATTTCAATCTTGCTATTAGGAAAAGCATACAAAAATTTGCTATTACATACTGAAATAAATTTATACATACACAGCCCTGGTTATGCATACATTGTTAATTATAAACTAACCTATAACCCTTAGTAAATTATAATAGAAACAAAATATTGAATTTTAAAACCTAACTATGGAAAAGAACTTGTGTATAAATATACACAAACATACATGGAGATATATTGCAATTTATAAAATTAAACTATTTTAAATATTATTTAAAATGTTGTATAATGGAGTTTCAATTAAACTTCACCACCTACTAAACTGCATAGACTTTAGGAAGGGTTATTTATTTATATTGAATCTCATTGGTTCATATTAAATGTTGAATCTCATTGGTTTGCTGAATTCAACCATTATTTATAAAATAGACTAAAAGCTTGAGACGTTATTTTTTCTAGAACCTGTGTTTTTGCCGACTGAAATCATGTTTCCTACTGGTATTATGTGAATGTAAATGAGCATTATGAACAACTTGTATTATATTACTTTATAGTAATGAATAATGTTTTAACTTATATAATATAATGAAAAGTAGAAATATTTAGTTAAAAAAAAGTAATTTCTACAAAAATTATTACTGTACAAATGAGTGTTTGTTTCTGAAAACGAAAAACGCTTTGGGTTGTTATATCTTTAAATGGATTTATCAGACAGAACAAAAACGGGGTATAAACAGACATGAGTGTGCTAATTTTTGAATTGTGTTCATCTCACAACTGAGCCAATATCCTTAGGAAGAAGACCACTGAGCTTGCACTAATCATTAATTTGTATGATTCACTCTCATCAATATATTGAGGGAGCAATACAAAGATTATAAATTATTCAATGAAAACAGACATAATACACACATTTTGGTATGCTGAGTTAGTTATGATAGTTGGAGCTGTCCATCCTCCTTCTGTCTCCTCCACCTGGAACAAATTATTAAAAATTACTAACACTATAAATTGGTTTTAAGAGGTATAGCAATTGTTAATAATGAATTTTGCAGCAGTCATAATAGTTATAAAGTTGTGTCTATGTTTTTCTGAACACCGATATACAATCTCAGTGTTTTAACAGATTTTAACAATAAGTCCAGTAATAATCTCCAACTGTTCATTTTTTCTTTATGTATTACTTTTTGGTTTTACAATGACAACGTGTCTTATAGATCTTTTATTTTAACACGAATCACGTAATGAGTTGAGTATTTACTATAATTTTTTATTAATTGACGTTTACAATAAGAATATTTCCCACATTGGTAATTTTAAATTAGGTTAGTTTGACTTTATTTATATATTAAATCTTCAATTTTTCGTTAAATATTTGATTCAGCAACTTTCATCCTAGGCAGTATAAGATAGCTTACTTACTAGCCCCTACAATTGGGTGTCAAATTATAACATAAAAAAAAACTACATCATTCCTAATAAAACACAAAACACAACTTTTTTACCTTTCAAATGATACTTTAATACAATATTTTGATTTTAGAAAACAATTACATTTATTAACCTAATATGTTATTAACTTTACTGCATTCACTCTTCACACATTCCTTAACCTAATTTTAATTTGCTTACAATGAATTTTTATTTGACACAATATTCAAAACTTTCTCTAAAAATCCTTCTTGGACATCAACAATTATTCTACCAAGATTATTTTTTTTCTTTTTGTTTTGACTAATGAAACCTTGATTTTTCTTCACAAACTTAAAAACTCTAAACATTTAACATACAATTTATTGCCTCGGCTTTGATTTTTCTTTACAAAACAATTGAAAACTTTAATTATTGAACATATTTCTTTCCACGGCTTGCTCTTTTATAAAAAACAAATTTAAAACTTTAAACATTAAACATATAATTTATTGCTACGGCTTGCTCTATTTAAAAAAATAAAAATAAATTTTTTAATAGCACTAACTCTAATTTCTCGGGGGAATTCTTTGATGGCTCAATTGAAGTGAAATTTATGTTTAATAATAAAAGAATGGTTAACAAATTTGTACTTATCAATGGTTCGCTCCTTTTTCAATTGGTCATTTTTTCACAATAACACTTCACAATTTTCACTGTCTCTGCTTTATCACTTCACCGTATTTTCTTTTCACTAACAAAACGAGGCACTCACAAATTCCTTATTTAATTCCTTGGGTGACGGATGGTCCTAGCTGCAATTGGTAGCCTTTCTTCCTGACGACAAAATACTACCTCCTCGTTGTTACTAATTTTTTGTACTGATTGACCTTCAGCTACAAACTCAGAGATGCTCAACTCCTCTGATCAACAAACAGTTTAAGACTTTATCTTTCTACTCGACTTAAAACAAAACTCCTTTAACAAGGTGACGCAGAGACGACTCGTCTCCTGGGTCAACAATCTTCGACGACTCTCAGTCCGCCGCTCTCAGTCCTCGACTAACGTTCTTTTCCAATTTTGGTTCTAACCGAATATCATCCCCTCCCTTGAAACGTGAGCTAGTTTACGTTGATTCGTTCAAATCTTCGAATTCTTTTTAAAACATAGTTTCTGTCTTTTTAGTGGCGGTTTTCAAAATCTGCCCGTTGATTTTAAAAAGTGGGATGTCATCTCATTGGTCGACCTACATTCTGCAAACTGTTATAACAGAATGGTTTTTACGAAAACAGATGGAAACTTTCCTTTCTGATGTACAGTTAGGGACGCTAACTTCACCCTTGTCTCTCTCTCTCTCTCTCTCTCTCTCTCTCTCTCTCTCTCTCTCTCTCTCTCTCTCTCTCTCTCTCTCTCTCTCTCTCTCTCTCTCTCTCTCTCTCTCTCTTTTTTTATACAATTTTTATTCACATCTGTCCTTGGCCAATTCTCCCGTTACTTGTTTTTTTTAAGTGTGTAGGCGCATTTGCTCCTTCAAGGCTAAAGTCCCGTTTTCATTTGTTTTTTCTTGTACACTTCCCTTGGTACCGTTAAATTCCAACCTTCCCAAGCTGCACCTGGCATCACTACATTTTCTCCAATATGAATTGCTTTTTAACTATGTTATTATGATTATTATTATTTTTATTTTTATACAGGAATTAATTAACTATTTGTAGATGATTAGTTTGATATCGTTACAGCAGACTAAAGGTCTGTTTGTGGTAATACGAAAGGCGATTATTTTTAGCTCAGTTTGTAACATCCTAATTCCATAACTAAATCTGCAAATAAATCGCATTCACTCGTCTTCCATAAATTCAACTTCCGTCCCTTGACAGATGCTGGCACCTGGCGACCTTCTCCAAAACTTAGCATCGCATGACATGCAAGCGCAAAGTCCATCCGCTGGTCAGGCTATCGGATCTAAAACTCTAGTCTAGTCTACCTGTAATTATTCGCCATGTGAACGTCTTTTCATAGCTCCGTGAGACACATTTCTTCTTGTCTCAAAACTTACAACCTTCTCGTCTCAAAATTTACTACATCCTCGTCTCAATATGTTAGTCTACAGTTTTGTGCGCTCAAGTGTTCTAAAATGTTAAATAAATTTTTATTTTCACGGCACAAGCTCACGTGCTCCGCGACAGGATTTTCCAGGTATTTCAAATTTACAGATTTTGTCATATCATAAATTTTATTAATGTTTTAAAATAATTTGTTAATTATCATGTATTCTTTAAAAATATGTATTTCATGTTTTATTTAATATTCAATGTTCTTTTTGAAACTGAATGATTATAAAAATTTTCATTTCTTAAAACATACTTTACAAAACCTTGAACAGGCACATTTTAAGTTTTGAACAATTATGTGAAATTGGTGCAAACTAATGTTGAACATTAAACGATCAGAATATCTTATTGAACATGTCAAATATAAAATAACTAGAGAAATCTCTTCTAAAACAGAAAATTTCGTTTTACAAACTTTTGCAGATTTTGCAAGTCTTATACAAGTTTTGTTTTAAACTAAACGAAATATATATAAATAGCTTTATAGTCATCTAAGAAGCTTTTAATTATAATCTTAACGAAGTTCTGTGATGCAATCAATTTACTTTAATTTTGACAAATAACCAGATATTTTCTTCAATAAAGAACATTAATGCTACAACATGTCTGATTTTGCACAGACGCTAAAAAACGTGTTTTTTTTTTGCCTTAGCTAATACGCTGGTTGGAGAAACCTAGCAATTCTTGCTTCACATTGCATAGACCAGCGAAAGATCTTAACATGTTTCTACCTGTTTGCAAAACACGTTTTGTTTAATATATCTACAGAGTTTCAAGTGCACAAAAGTGATGTTTTTGTTTTAAAAAACTGACTTTGCAGAACCTTGACTAAACTTACATTGTACATGTGTCTAAATTGCTTCAGCGAATATGTTTTTCTTAAAGCTGTCTTTTAGATGTAGACTTGTGTAGTTATTTATAAATTATATAACAAATCATTGGGTGGTGCCTGCATGCAAACTTTCGGTCCTAACAACCTCCAAGAGGTTATTTTCTAAATTAACATAATTGACGTCAATTTAAAAAAAAATTCAATATTCAAAATTTATATATTTTTTTTATAAACTTCTCATTTTATAATAAATTCTTGTATTTAAAATATATAAATTTATTGGCCAATATAGCATTTAAGAAATTTATCAAACCAGTAATATTATGTAACTTTAGTCTAGTGATAAACCTGTTTACAATAGATATGAATTTTTTTGTATTTAAAACATCAAACTCATTTATAAATCTTTACATTGTTAAATTCAGTAACTGTTTTGAAAAACTATCATCTCATAAAGTAAAAAGGGGGGGGCAATAAATATCAGTATCTTTTCATCTTTTTTTTTTATTCTAATTTTACATTAAGGGCGTATAATCTTTTTTTTTTGATTAATTATAATCCTGTTAATTATTAAGCTGTGCTCATTGTCTTTTTTTTTTATTGTTAAATTTTGTAACTATATATATATAAACTAAAAAGGGGGATAAATTTTTAGAATCTATTGATTAATTTTTTTTATTTAAATTATTATATGTTACATTAAGGGCTTATAACTTTTACTAATTATGATCTTGTTAATCATAAGCTTTTACTGCTGATTTGTGTCAGGATGTCTTTCTAAGTTGTAAATGACAAAATCTGAACCGTCGAAAATTCTTTTTTGTTCAATAAACTTGAGCCTTGTTAATTACTAAATTTGTCTTTGTCTTTTTTTTAAATTTTCTAAACATTGTTACCATTTTGGTTCCGCCTTTTCTTAAATTTAAGTCCCCTGGTAACAAGTTCATAAATTGACAGTTTACTTGGTTTGTACCTTACTAAAACATCTCTTTTTAAAATTCAATTATTGACCGAAGGAACAGTATGTTATTTTATTGACGTATTATATACATATTTTAACTTTAGGAATTATTTCTGAAAGTATAAACAGTTTTATATGAAAGTTAGTAAGTGTTTTTATAAAATTAATAAACATTTCAAGCCTTCAGATAATATTTCTAGATCTTCTTATTATAAATTTTCAATAATGTACGTAAATATAATCTAAATCTTGTTTTAAATTCGTTTACATTAAATATATAGGAATTTCCTCAACCTTTTAAAGTTGCTGAGATTTACGGGGCGATTCACGAAGTTTTACAGGCGCTTTCTGAGCTCATTTTACAGACCAAAAGAAACAAAAAAACTTCATATAAACATATGTTCTAAAATGCTTTGGTAGCTTGTTACGATTAGCGAAAGATTTCGCTCTGATTTCTAATCCTACAGTAAAATTCAGTCTTGCTGAAATCCCTGTGACTCAAATTAAGGGTCTAACTTGGATTTTGTATACAATTCGATTTGAAAAACGGTACGATGTAGGTTTCAGAACTGTTTTTCCAGTAATGTATGAGAAAACTGGGGTATAACACGAATTGGAGTCGAAAAACATACTTTTTTGAAATAACTTTGTTTGGTTGATAAACGCATATATCATTCATAAACTGAGACGTTGTATGTATTATGAGCATAATGTGGGGCGGACCTCCCCACTTCTCGCTAGCCGTGCGAGCCCACTTGAATCATTTCCCAAGTCGTTGTGGTCCCTAATCTTGGCCAATCAGATCGCCAGATCTGACACTGGTCGATTTTTGTATTTGGGGATGGATGAAATATATATTGTTTATATGACTAAAATTCATAGCCGTAAGGAATTAATAGCCTGCATTACGGATGTCGCTGCGCAACTTGTGTGGCCAGCCCTGCAACATGTGGGATCCACAAGCGTGTAGACAAATATATTGACGTAAAAGGTTTTATTATAACATTTGGTGAGTTAATTTACCAGCCACTTAAATATCAGCTAATAGATATTTAGTTTCATTACAACTTTTTTAATTTTTCAGTACACTTTATTATGTTTTGTTTAAAATAAAATGAATATATTCGGTTTGTATTTGGTTATTTTTTACCTTATCTTGCACCTATATTTTCAGAATTAAATTCTCTATAATTTTTGTTGAAAACGTTTACGTGTTTATCAACCATTAACAAAGTTATTTCATAGCGAACTTAAAAAAGCATAATTTCAGACCCTAATTATTTGTGTTTTATCCCAGTTCTTCCATAAAATACTGGAGATACAGTTCTGAAACCTACTTTTTACAGCTTTTCAGGTCAAATTGCACAAAATAAAAACAAAATTTGGCCTTTAATTTGGATCCCAGGGATTTCAGCAAAGCTGAATTTTACTGGAGGATTTGAAATCAGTGCGACATCTTTCGGTAGCTGTAACAAGCTAACAAAACGTTTTAGGACATATGAAGTTTTTTTTCTTTCTTTTGGCCTGTAGAATGAGATCAGAAAGTGTCAGTAAAACTTCATGAATTACCCTATATAATGTTTTTGGGTTTTTTTTATATATATATAAATGAAGTTACAGCAGATTGCAGAAAAAAATAAAATTATTGGTGGTAAGTGTTTTTTTTTGATGATTTTCTCCATTAGTTAGGTCAATGTTGGAAACGAAAACATTTACTTAAATATTAGGATTATCAGCCCGCCTTGTTAAAAAAATGTATCGATGAAATAATTTGATCATTGACAATTTTAAAATACTTTTTTAGAGTGGCGTGTTCCCAAAAATATTCAAAACAATCGAGATTTAAATGGAGGAACGTTAAAGTATAAACTAATTCAGACCTATCTCACTATTTCCAATTTTTATAAAAACTATAGAAATATTATTTTTAATAATAAATGTTGAGACAATATTCTATTTTCATTGCCGTATTACGAAGGCCGTTTCGACTATTCAGACATTTTCAAGCTTTGTAGCCGGATAACCTTTGTCAATTGTTAACGAAAACACTTAATCACAGTACATTGACACAGCCCTAATAATAAATTTAAAAAAATTAAAACTCAACACGAAATATTATTTAAAAAACAGTCAATTCAAATTTTATCGACTAGTGTCGTTACAGTTTTTTTAAAGTTTTAAAAATTTATTATTGTGGTTGTGGTAATGTACTGTGATTAATGTGTTTTTGTTAACAATTGACAAATGTTATCCGGCTACAAAGCTTGAAAATGTCTGAATAGTCGAAACGGCAATGAAATAGATTATTGTAAGACGGTAAGTATCAACATTTATTATTATTATTAAATCAATATTCGGAATGGCGACAAACGTTTTGATTATTCTTAAGTAGACTTTGTAAGTTTTTAAATAAATTAAAACTCCTTTCTCCCTTCCAATATGGGTTTAGGAAAGGAAAATCAAGAAAAAATGTTATAGTGAAACTTACTGTAGTTTATAACTGAAGATGTAGATATTA
The DNA here is from genome assembly GCA_963513935.1 of Aphrophora alni. NCBI lineage: Eukaryota > Metazoa > Arthropoda > Insecta > Hemiptera > Aphrophoridae > Aphrophora > Aphrophora alni. The sequence continues at coordinate 11,283,384 of OY740774.1, read as the reverse complement.
TACTCAATGCCTTTCTTAATTTTTAAAAAGCTTATTGTGTGGATTTTCAAACAGTTTTCAAAAAAATTTAAAAAATCTGTGACCGTTAATATTGAATCAGATAGAAAATAGGCTTCAGGAAGATTAGGTTGCTTTGTCAAAATGTAAGAATGCCTCAAGATTCAACTATTGGTCCAGTGTTCATTACAAATTCATTATTTAGTTTGCTGATGACAAAAATCGCAGTATTCAAGGAAAACCATATCAGAAATTGTACACAATAGTACAGGTTAATACGACACGTTAATATTTTGAAGAAAATAAATCAAAAATCAATCTCAAGAAGACTACACTTTCTTTGGTAGGAAAGCCAGGTCTACAGCGTTAATTAACATAGATTTGGATTATGAATTGCTTAAAGCAATTCATATAAATTGCCTTAATCTACTAAATTTTCTTTTAACTATCTTGGCAGATTATACAGATATGATAAAATAATTTAAGCATTTACATTTAAATTATAGGATAACTTTAATAAACAGAATTTACAAAGGTTTTTTGCCTTACACCGGAAATAAATAATTTAAAAATTAAAGGATAGAGAGAAATAGGAAAGCTTTTAAAGTTTAGAATATCTTAATACTCCTAAGGATGTATATTCTTCAAGTATTACGTGGCCAATTTAAGAGACATTAATAATTAAGAAGACTGGAGGATTTGAGCATAAATTGAACATCAAGACAGTTTTATCGAATTCAAGACATCTTAATTGCTTAAGAGCCGTTAGAAAAAGTATAATTAATTTTAAAATAATCTAAATTCAAGCATGTTTATGATGTGTTTTAATGTACCGTGCTCAGTAAATATTGCTGTGTTATTATAATTATACAATTAACAAAATAAATATTTTATGTATAATCTTGTTATGTTTGTATTTGTTTTACAACTTAACTATATATTTATTTCCATAGTTTTAGTTATATATTTATTAAGCTGACAACACCTGTTACACAAAAATATTTTTGTCAACAGTAATGGATAATAAAATGCAATGAAACATTAATTAAATTATGTAATCTACCTAATTGTAAAGTTTGATGGGTATTCTTTTTGCTTTAATTACTGATTTTTGGTTTTATCTTAAAACAAATAAAAACTTACCACTAAGAAAGCAGTGATTAAACCGCACAAGAAGAGCTTCTTCATAGTACGAAACCTGGAGGTGTCTTAGGAATTGAACGGGATTTGTCAAGCTTATATACACTTAACGGTTTTGTTTTTTTAACAATAGAACTGATTTTGTACATATAACATAGAATACGGTAAATGAGCTTCATTTAAACTATTGTATATTCAGTTAAATCTAGCAGTTGAGTCAACTTGATGAAGAATATTTCATTAATTCTATTGTGATCAACGTCACACCATGTATGTCGTTAATCATTGATTAGCGGTTTTATTGTTCGTTAAATCATCAGTTCCTTTGATATTTAATCTCATATTGGAAACGTTATTTTTCAGATGATAATGCAATTAAACAAGATTCGATTTAACACCCATCAGTTGATTGGAGGAGGAAATAGTTTATATTATTTAAATAAACTTCGTCGAAACTTTTTTCAAACGTACAATTGGACAGAAATACACAAACCACACACTCCGGTGCATTCACAATGGCTGGCATTCAGTACCATGGATTTTTCTTCCTGTATGAATTTTGTTACGTTTTATTCAAGTATATTATTTATTATTTGTCCAAAAATTATGAATTATATCTTCTTTTAAATGGAATTAAAAAAAACAAAGTTTATCTCAAGATTAATGTAAATATATAAAAAAAAAGAATTTACAATTTATTTAAAAATCAACTATTATTTGGATTATAAATTTTAAAATAAATTTTTATTAAATTTGAAAATTATTAACTCAACCTTAAGGTGTAGATAAAGTTTAGTAAACGTCATGCGTGTTCCTATGTATGCACGTTCAGAAATACAATTACTGGGTGTTTCAGACCACACGGACATTATCTGTAGCGCCTAAACGAAACCAGATAAAAATTTCCTTCCAATTAGAACCCCCTTTTTCGACACCAAAAAATTCAAGAAAATGATTTTAGACGCTTCTCAATGACCCAAAAGGGCACTTTTGGGGGGCAGGGGGTGTTTTTGGAAAATTTTCAAATAGAAACATAGGTCGTGTGATACCTCATTTTAAAGGTCTCTCTTTTCTGAACATTTTGGAGCAAAAAAAATTTGTTATCTTTTCATTACTGTACAGGGTGTGATGAAATATTTTGTTTTTAGTTTCTAGCGGGAAATGTGACTGCCAGCTCCCTAACAAAGATAGGGCAACCAATTTTTTCCCTAGTTTTACAAGAACACACCGTTTCAGGAGATATGGGGTAGAATAGACTTCTATGTAGTTTTCAAATTTTTAATAAATTTCAAACTTTAATACCTTTTAGAGAGAAAAAAGTAAAAAAAAATATAATAGCAACCTAGATTCAAAATTGTACCATTTGAGAGACCTTTTGAAAACAAACATTTTTTGTATTAAAAGTTTGGTTCTATCTTGCACCATTGAATAATTGTAAAAAAAAAACGGTGCAAGATAAAAAATATATATATTTCGTCACACCCTGTACAGTAATGAAAAGATAACCAATTTTCGTTTGCTCCAAAATGTTCAGAAAAGAGAGACCTTTAAAATGAGGTATCACACGACCTATGTTTCAGTTTGAGAATTTTCCAAAAACACCACCCTGCCCCCCAAAAGTGCCCTTTTGGGTCATTGAGGAGAGTCGAAAATAATTTTTCTGAATTCTTTGAGGTCGAAAAAGGGGGGGGGGTTCTAATTGGAAGGAAATTTTTATCTGGTTTCGTTTAGGCGCTACAGATAGTGTTCATGTGGTGTGAAACACCCGTTATATAGAGTACGAGTGAAGTAAGCCCTTAACAGAATTTACACATTTATTTATGTAGTTTTAGGTTAAATCACTCTTTTTATTAGGTTCCTTGCGACCAACTCTTCTTCTTTTCTGATGTTGAAACTATTCAAGGGCTAAGCGTCCTTTATACTTTCTTTTTTGTTCTCTTTTAATTTTTTTAGGGTCATGATGACCGATTGAAATACAGCGATTCGAGTGAAGCTGGAGGATTGAGCGGTAAGCTTGTTATCACAGTCTGTATTTAGTTATACCTTTAGGAACGGTTAGGGTTCCTCTCCCCAACAATCAAGATTTAAATTCAGAAAGTTTTGCTTGATTAATAATACACTGTGAAGGGGTCTCTATAGACATTACGGGCAACCACAATAGAGTTTTAAAATTATCTGGGACGTGTGAGCTTATCTCCCCCCCCTCTAAAACGGCGATATAAAATTTGATTTAGACTACAGTATTGCGACGAAAGCAATATATTTAGTGCTCTCTACGAATTTAAGTTACGAATAAAAACATATCGGAAGGAAGGAATTGGAGACAAGTCAGCCTCTCACAATAGTTTTACAATTTAGACACATTATAGAACAGAATCAAGGCGTACACAATTTTCCACTGATTTATTCATTCTTAAAATTATTATTTTTCTACACTACTCTTGTTCACACTAACTTTGTATTGTACATCATTAACAATATATTTTATCGACATGTATCGTGTTGTTAAATTCAACCCTCTGTTCATCAGGAGATTGGGTCTTGATCGCAAACCAGCGCGTCTAGTGTAAGGACCAAAGTAGTGAAGGAGCCTGAAACGTTCCTAAGGGCCAAACCAATATTCTTTGTTTTAATTCTCTTTATTTTTTATATGTTCTGTTTTTACGTATCAGTTTAGTGTACATGATCCACCAATTTCCATGATTGAAGGCAACGTAATCTGAATTAAATGGATTGGTCTAAGTCGGTAATTAAGATGAGTTTCGTTTGTTTGCTTTTTTAGAAGTGAACATTTATGGACTTGATTCGATGTAGGCTGTGTAGTCGGATTTGTATTCATTACAGTCTTCAACTGAAAGCATCCATCTCCATCCATCTTGTACATCCAACATCATCCATCCATCCATACATCTCCATCCATCCATCTTGATCTCAGGAGTACATCTTATGTACTGTTTCTCACCAGAGTCAATGGTACACCATACGTAGAAATTCTTGTTTAAACTAACTATCTAGTCTCCAGAGTACAGGATCTATAAAGTCTCCAGTGTGCATCATCCGTTCAGTTTACAGAAGGACTAAATATCAATATTGTCTAAAGGCAACTTACGCCCATTCTTGACGTACAAAGTGTGTCCTTTGCTCTTCGCCCATTCACTATCTAGTAGTTCATAATTCCTCAGAACATTATTTACAGCTTTGGTTAGGGTGTAATCAGAGTAAAGGTATCCACACAGTTGAAATCATTGTAAAATATCCGTGTAATTTTGCATGCTACAGAATCCGTCGAATTTCCTTGATTGGTTAATATTTAAGTAAGGTTGCATGGTTGGTGTTGAATTAATAAGGATTGGGGGTAGTGCGGTAATTGGTGGTGAGATAGGTGTTCATCACAGTAGTGATCATGCTTGGGAATCACCCAACTGAATGGGAGAGAATGATAGAGAGTAAGAGAAAACTTTGTTTGAACATTTATAATATTCTATTACCGGTAGTCTGTAGTATCTTTATACAGAGTAGACAGCAGACGAATATGTCTTATGTTTCTTCGTTAATATTTATTTTATTTCAGATGCTGGTGATTGTATGCAAATGCATGTAGTATGCTACTTATTTACGTTTATTTTGTTTCTAAGTAGAATACGCAAGCAACAGAAGGAACATTCTATGTGTGTTCACTCCCACAGTAAACTAACTAACAATATGTAAGTTATCTCATGCCTTTAATTTGCACTAAACCTCGGATACGACCAGCAACCTATCGTTGATTAAATTGGCCGATCACACCTGGGTTTATAATATTTCACTTATTGATGTTCAGTCAGTTTTTTATCTCGTTTCAAAGGTAATACAAATGGCATATCTCATATTACTACCCTTTTTGTTCGATAAAACTATTAAAAAAATTCAAAGATTAGCATATAGTCATTTCGAACTGCTACGCATAGAAGGGATACTGATTGAAATAGGAGGTGATTTTAAGTGAGTAATCATATCAGCCTAAACATATCTTTTCTTGTCTATGAAGATATGCTGGTTGATAAAAAAAAAATCGAATGATTTATTAGTTTCAATCATGGGCGTCATCGCCGGGGGAGACGGGAGGGACGCCCCCCAATATTTGAGATGTAAAAATATTTTTGCTAAAAACGAATGATTTACTTAAAACCTTTAAAGGTTTTAAGTAAACAACCATCGGGCATTGTCTTTACTAGGGTTTTTAACATTACATTTCTGTTACAAACGCATAAATAAATGCATAAAAACAATGTTTTGAGAAGTTTAATTTTAAAAAATTTCCATACCCCCAGACCCCCGGCATATGTCCCCCCCCAATAATGAACTGGTGATGACGCCCATGGTTTCAATAGGTGGGAGAGTGTTTTAATTGAAGCTAATCCGTATGTGAATGGTTAGACAAAACCAGCTCGGTTTGGGTGACCATAATAAGGGTGGGGATGGTTACATTGCGGAATTTGGAATCCCGAACAATGAGGATTTAGAACAAGGTTATTTGGATTGATGGCAGGATTACTACAGGGTAATATAAAAAAAAAATAGTTACTTTTTAAAACATAAAGTTTATTCAGAATAAATACAGAGAATACTATAAGAAAAGTATTAGTTTTCAGCATCTTTGAAAATTTCATAAATCCCAGTGTTTATCAATCACATGATGAAGACGAGGAGGCTACTTCGTAGTTTGATGTAGAAGAGGAGGAAGAAGAAGAAGAAGTTTGTTTTCGTAAGTTGGCGGCCCATTTCACATCGTCGTTATACTGTGGAATAAGTGCAAATTATAATTAGAATAATTAAAAAAAAAACAAAAACAAGACAGTACAAAAAATCTAGTTTTAACATGTAGAAACGAATATGTTATGTACTGTTGGGAAATATAACGCTAACCGACGGTTTTCTGGTAAATATTGGCAGCAATAAAACTAAAACCTGAAATAAAATTAGGCCAAATAATGAAGTAATACATTTCCACAGTTTTAAGAAGTACGTAGTAAATAAATGAAGAAATTATATAACATTACCGTCTTGGAGTTCTTTCATAAATACAGGTCAGACTTGTGTAAAGTGCTCAGAGAATATTGTTCTTTGAAAATAGACGATTTAATTTATTAAAGATAAACTATTACGGTTATGATAGTGAAATACCTTTAACGATTTACAATAAAATAGAACTTTGAAAATCTTTAAATAAGGTAATTCATTTAAATTGGTTAAAATGTTTTGCTCAGTCAACAAAGAAACATTGCAACGCTATAAAAAAAAACGAAAAAATATAACACCCGTTTTATAATTCAGGAACATGTGTTATTAAATTTGTACGTTACATAAATAGAAAGTTGTAAAATTATGAATTCTCAAATTAGAGGAATAGTAACACTATCATCAAGCTATAAACTAAATAGTCCTTGTATTAAACTTACCCCTCTTCTGTAGATTATCACATTTTGAGCTGTAGTTCTTTTAATAGCAAAATCTGGAAACAAAGTTTTGATGATTCTTAGAATTCTGGAATATACTTTAGGAGTGTAATTAGTTTTCAATGCACGTAAACGAGCTCTCCATTCCTTATAACTTTCTGTAGATTGTTTCGCAAAGACTATCCTGTAATAATCCTCTGTGTAGATAAGGTACTTTCTATTGGCCCACACTTTCAAGTTAGGATAGATGGTTTCAATAAACTGTATTCTCGTTACATAGTCAATGTCATTTTCATTATCTAATCTCTTGAGAAGCCTAGCGTAATAATCGGTTTCAATTTCATCTACCTGTTGAGCATAATACAACTTGTAGAATTTTTCGGTGTATATCAAGTATTTCAAATCATAAAATGAAGGGAAATTCAGTAAAACTTTGCGTAAAACGATAATTCTTTGGTAATATAAGTCATCATCTTCATATGATAGTTGAGTAAACAGTCTTTCACAATATTGATCAATTGTTTCGTAAGTTCGTTGAGTATAGTAGAGTGTATAAAAGGATTTTGTATATTCAACATAATCGTAAGAATACCAAACAGGCAAAGATGGAAACAAACTGCGAATAATTACTATCTTGGACTCATATTCCTCATCGGATTCAAATATTTCTCTCTTCAATACTCTTGTATAGTAAACGGTTTCTAATTCATCTACCTCTTGACTATAGTACAGCTTGTAGAATTGTTCACTATATGACAAATATTTCACATCATACCATACAGATAAAGATGGGAATAAGTTGCGTAATACAATAACTCTTTTGTAATATAAGACAGCATCCTCGTATGGTAGTTGAGTTAACAGTCTTTCGTAATATTGCTCAATTGTTTCGTATGTTCGTTGAGTATAGTAGAGTGTATAAAAGGATTTTGTATATTCAACATAATCGTAAGAATACCAAACAGGCAAAGATGGAAACAAACTGCGAATAATTACTATCTTGGACTCATATTCCTCATCGGATTCAAATATTTCTCTCTTCAATACTCTTGTATAGTAAACGGTTTCTAATTCATCTACCTCTTGACTAAGGTACAGCTTGTAGAATTGTTCACTATATGACAAATATTTCACATCATACCATACAGACAAAGATGGAAATAAGTTGCGTAATACAATAACTCTTTTGTAATATAAGACAGCATCCTCGTATGGTAGTTGAGTTAACAGTCTTTCGTAATATTGCTCAATTGTTTCGTAAGTTCGTTGAGTATAGTAGAGTGTATAAAAGGATTTTGTATATTCAACATAATCGTAAGAATACCAAACAGGCAAAGATGGAAACAAACTGCGAATAATTACTATCTTGGACTCATATTCCTCATCGGATTCAAATATTTCTCTCTTCAATACTCTTGTATAGTAAACGGTTTCTAATTCATCTACCTCTTGACTATAGTACAGTTTGTAGAATTGTTCACTATATGTCAAATATTTCACATCATACCATACAGACAAAGAGGGGAATAAGTTGCGTAATACAATAACTCTTTTGTAATATAAGACAGCATCCTCGTATGGTAGTTGAGTTAACAGTCTTTCGTAATATTGCTCAATTGTTTCGTAAGTTCGTTGAGTATAGTAGAGTGTATAAAAGGATTTTGTATATTCAACATAATCGTAAGAATACCAAACAGGCAAAGATGGAAACAAACTGCGAATAATTACTATCTTGGACTCATATTCCTCATCGGATTCAAATATTTCTCTCTTCAATACTCTTGTATAGTAAACGGTTTCTAATTCATCTACCTCTTGACTAAGGTACAGCTTGTAGAATTGTTCACTATATGTCAAATATTTCACATCATACCATACAGACAAAGAGGGAAATAAGTTGCGTAATACAATAACTCTTTTGTAATATAAGACAGAATCCTCGTATGGTAGTTGAGTTAACAGTCTTTCGTAATATTGCTCAATTGTTTCGGATGTTCGTTGAGTATAGTAGAGTGTATAAAAGGATTTTGTATATTCAACATAATCGTAAGAATACCAAACAGGCAAAGATGGAAACAAACTGCGAATAATTACTATCTTGGACTCATATTCCTCATCGGATTCAAATATTTCTCTCTTCAATACTCTTGTATAGTAAACGGTTTCTAATTCATCTACCTCTTGACTATAGTACAGTTTGTAGAATTGTTCACTATATGCCAAATATTTCACATCATACCATACAGACAAAGAGGGAAATAAGTTGCGTAATACAATAACTCTTTTGTAATATAAGACAGCATCCTCGTATTGTAGTTGAGTTAACAGTCTTTCGTAATATTGCTCAATTGTTTCGTAAGTTCGTTGAGTATAGTAGAGTGTATAAAAGGATTTTGTATATTCAACATAATCGTAAGAATACCAAACAGGCAAAGATGGAAACAAACTGCGAATAATTACTATCTTGGACTCAAATTCCTCATCGGATTCAAATATTTCTCTCTTCAATACTCTTGTATAGTAAACGGTTTCTAATTCATCTACCTCTTGACAATAGTACAGCTTGTAGAATCTTTCGCTATATGTCAAATATTTCACATCATACCAAAGCCTGAGATGAGGATAATATTTTATGATTATCAATAGACGATCCAAGTATGCTGCATCATCTTCTCCTATATTGACTTCACAAATTCGTCGGAAGTATTCATCATCAGTTTCAGTAATTTGTTGTTGATAAGTAATTCTGATGGTTTCTTCTCTTGTTAATCCTACCGTTTTATCCTGTAAATACAAAAAAGAACCCTTTTAAATCCACATATATTTCTAACACTATTATTTTATTACTACTAATCGTAATAGTAATGATACTGTAATGTCAAACGAAACGTTTAGTTTTGTCTTCTTGTAATGAACAATTTGTTACAGGTGAATTAATCAAAGGGAATTTATAATAGTTTCATACACTTCAGAATAATTGAAACATTCAAGTTATGGCTCACAAATGATCATTTAATTGATATTAAGCAACTCATCTTATTATTTACTTGAAGTTATATGTTGCTATTTTCGTAATAACGTAATAATCAACTGGTTTTTTACTACTAAATATATATTTTTGTATGCATTTTGTGCTTTTAAGCGTATTTTTTGTAACTTATGAAACAGTTAGATTTTCCGTGAATGTGTGTGTGTTTGTTTAGAATGGAAAATTAAATTGTAGCAGCATTTAAGTCGAACCTTACATACCAAACTCTTCTTGTTTAGAACTGTCTGATCTTGTACTTTGTAGAGATTTTATAGATATAAGTATAATGTGTTTTTAAAATATTAAAATGTCCATATAGGCCTATTATGTAGAATCCTATATTGATCAACTTATTTATACATAATTGATGTAAAAATAAATAATAATTTAAAATAGCAATTCAATCAGAATTGAATGTAAAATCCAAAAGAAAGGAGTTTCGTTTTTGAAAGAAGATGAAATATGAAACTTAAATGATTGTATTCTAAAATCAAGTGGTATGTAGGTTAGTTTATTAGCTACAACCAAAGGTTGGAAATTGCAAAAGACATTTTGGTAGCAAGATGCGAGACATTCATGGTAGAGCTGCGCTACGCTTGTGTTTTCGTCTCTGCTACCAGATTAAAAAAACCAAAGAGTGTGTAGCAAGCATAAATATTTTGTCGCAAGTATACGAACTAAAGAGCAAAGACAACGAGGACGTAACGATATTGTTAAAATAATGGCTCTATTTTAACATTTTGACAAAAAACATTTTCTAGAATAAAAGGATAAAGTTTTAAATGTCTAAAGATGATTACTTACATCAACGAGGCCACGTCTTACAATAACTGTTTTTGGTACTTCCTGTAATAAAAAAAAAAGAAAAGATTACACACGAACTTTTTTAATGGAGGTAGTTTTATTTATTTTATTGGAATAAAATGTACTTACTACGATGTCAAACTCTTTCGTCTCTACCACAGGCTGAACTGAGACTGTCGAACTTTCATATTCTGTTGTAGTTACTACTGTCTCTACTACAGGCTGAACTGAGACTGTCGAACTTTCATATTCTGTTGTAGTTACTACTGTCTCTACTACAGGCTGAACTGAGACTGTCGAACTTTCATATTCTGTTGTAGTTACTACTGTCTCTACTACAGGCTGAACTGAGACTGTCGAACTTTCATATTCTGTTGTAGTTACTACTGTCTCTACTACAGGCTGAACTGAGACTGTCGAACTTTCATATTCTGTTGTAGTTACTACTGTCTCTACTACAGGCTGAACTGAGACTGTCGAACTTTCATATTCTGTTGTAGTTACTACTGTCTCTACTACAGGTTGAACTGAGACTGTCTCATATTCTGTTGTAGTTATTACTGTCTCTACTACAGGCTGAACTGAGACTGTCTCACATTCTGTTGTAGTGATTACTGTCTCTACTACAGGTTGAACTGAGACTGTCTCATATTCTGTTGTAGTTACTACTGTCTCTACTACAGGTTGAACTGAGACTGTCTCATATTCTGTTGTAGTTACTACTGTCTCTACTACAGGCTGATTGACATATTCTATATACGTTAGGCTCTGTAATAAACAGAATATATATTACAATATTTTATTATTAAATTCACAATTGAATATTATACTTTTAGTATCGTATTATTTTGAATATGAAATAGCTTTATTTATTAAATTAACAGTGTCACTAATGGTGTGTACTCTATTTTATAAGTATTTTAGTCATAACTGTCTTTGAAGTGTTTATAAATTCACACAGGTTTACTGTAACTGACAAAAATGAGAACCAATCTGTGCTTTAGGGCATGAGACATATTTGTAATGATATGTATATATATATATATATATATATATATATATATAATATATACGTATATATATAATACGTATATATATAATATACGATAATTTTGTAATATACATCGGTTACTGTTTAACCATTTACGATACGTTATGTGACATGTAATAAATGTGAAATTTTACGAGGTTTAGGTGGATTATTTATTCTCGTTTCCAAATTTTAAAAGAGGTTAGAAAAATATTTATTGATTCAGTAAATGTCAATGAAGTTTTGAGGGGCTTGGATTTCAAAAAGTAAAAAAAAAAAATAATTGTCTTATTTTACAACGAACGCTATAGAACTTTACGGGTGTACCTATTTGTTTAATTTAATGTGCATCCTAAAATCACCTGTATCTCTAGAACTCCGGTTATTTGAGTGATGATTTAGTTTCATAGTTATCGTTATTATTAAAGAAATATTGACTTTATATATGGTGATATTACATGACAAAACCAGGTCCGTGAAGTCTCCAGCCTTGTATAAGTCTTAATATTAAGTGTCAGCCATATTGAACAGTCTTTGAGGTTGTTATAGGTAATATAACCTAGGTTTCTATAGAATAAAGTTTATAATATTTTTACTTACTATAAAATATTCTACAAAAAACATTAAAAAATACTGAATTTACATTGAACTACCAGCTCTTTGGGATTCTCCTTAATGAAGAAAACTATCTTGCATGGACTGTATTTCTATAAAATATTACAAGTTTTTGATTGAATTCAAATCTTTGTTAATACCTTAACTAATACTCATGTTTCTCTAATAAAACAGTAAAAATGTAAAGATAAACATGTTGTGTTAATATTACTTACAGAATCTCCACCAATAAAGTTAGTGTCTATTTCTTCAACGATTGTAACCTGGAATAGATGGAAAATATATCAAATTTATTTTTTAAATTGTATTTAGTTGATTGATATTATTTCTAATTTACTAAATATCTATACTTACGGGTTCAAGTGAAGTTGTTGAACTTTCATATTCTGTTGTAGTTACTACTGTCTCTACTACAGGTTGGCTGATTGTTACTACTTCATAGTTTAGATTTGTTGTGGTCTGTAATATACAGAATAAATTTTGAATAATTTGTTTATGAAATTGTCTTATTATCTATGAAATTGATTAAGAATATCACATCATAAAAATGTTAACTTGGTTTTTTTTCATTGTGTTTTCCAATAGAATATTTTCGTCTACTTTTCTATTTTTGAATTAAGAAAATGCTACCGAACGACAAGACTTTTATGAATGTTTTAGGAGAACGAATTTTATACTCTGTATTGTCGTCACCTATCTAAGTCTACGTAAGATTGGGGGAAGTTAACCTATCACGATGTTTCATAAGACTCCTTTAATAAATTAAGACTGTTAATTTTTATATTTCTATTTTACAGTCGATGGAGCGTTCTCCAACCGGTAATCATCAGAGATTGAACATCGACCTCATATCCTACACCTGTATTCATACCAACGGCTAGGTACAAAATAGCGCAGAACGTGGTAGATTGTGAGGCATAAACAAAAAACTCGGTACAGCCCTGCAGGGCTGAGTTCCTATTCTGTATAACTTATTTCAAAACTAGGGTTTATGACAGTTATGTAGGTGTTCTCCGTTTAAAATGTTGTGTACAGACCGTGGGTGTTGCAGTAACTTCATGTGTGTTGTATCTCTGGTGTCTAAGATATCTATGTTCAGTGACGTGTGTTATCAGAATTCGTCTTCCCTCTAGAATGCAGCTGAAGCCCAACTCCAACCACAGACATGCTCAGCGTGACTGAATGAAGTCTGTTAATCTCCCACGTACAGCAGTGGGAGGTTTGAATTTGAATCAAAAAGAAGTAATTACGAAACAATGCACTTTTTAAAATTATTTCTTTCTTCAATAGTATTTGTGTAACAAGCTCTTAGTTTTGTACAACAAGAAGACAGCAAACTCTACTCTTTATACGTATGATTTGTAAATTATTACACCCCACCATTCGCCTTAGCGAACTAAGAGAAAAATGAGATATCAGATACCAATTTTGATGAGAAACATTCGAAATATTATTATTGGTGTGGACGTCCACATATATGATTAGAAATATTCTATATAAAAACTACTTATGTATATATATTATGCATTTCTTACTTCTTCTTCCCTTACTCTATAGGTGGAATGTGTTGTTCCAAAGTCAACGAGCTGAAACAAAAACTTATTTTAGTTTTAACGTATTGATAGATGTAAAATTTTCTCTTATTCTATATCTTTACTCTAATTTGATTTCTCAATGATAGAATATATTTTATATAGTTTGACAGATAAATGGATGTTTATGATATGTTTGTTTCTCAATACAAAAACACTTCTCTGAGCAAAATCATAAAACAGACGGTTTTTATTCTTATTTTGTTTTACAAACTTTGACATTGTACATAAATAAAAATAACGTGAGTTATTTTACGTATTTGTTTTCAATTTATATTTTTTAAATAGTGTAATAAAGGAAGCTAACTGTCATGGATATTTTAACTTTTTTTAAAAGAATTTTTTTCATTATAGTTTTTAGTAACACAATGAGAGGTTTAAGAGTGGAGAGATAGATAACGGCTCCCTAAATATTTTATTTCTTCAACTTCACTTAGCTGCCACAAATTATAAAATTTAAAAATAGTTCATGATTAAATAAATCTTCATCTTATTTTGACTTATCTTTAAAAAAATACCAAATTATTTATTTTCTTACTCAACATCAAATAATTTCCATCAAAAAGTTTATCTTATTAAATCTTGCAACATGTAATTACATATTTCCTTCCCGAATAAATTAAGATAAATTTGCTGTATAAATTAACTATTCTTTCAAAAATCGTTAATATTTCCAAGAAATAAGATTGGACCCAATACGAAACCCTGAGAACTTCATAATTCTGATACCTTTTTTTACAAAAAACTGACTTTGCATTGTGAAACAAAAGTTTCATTTTAGATTTGCAGGTGCAGATATCGCACCTAGCGTGGAATTGTATTTGGGGATAAACTTTTTGACACTGATTTAGATTCTTCTTTTCCTCTTTTCTGGTCTCTCTTGTCAAACCCTTGTTCCCATCCTATCTTGACGTTACTACCAGCTGAGGGTCTTTATTCAAAGGCTAGGGGGTCTTTATTTTTATAAGACGATTATGACTGAAAGGTTGTTAGTCTTTAACCAACTTACATGATTCGTGGTGTATAGCAGATCTAAGCATCTGTCAACATTAAAACAGCTGATTTGTATAATAGAATTTATAGGACATAGGACATCTAATCAGAAATAAATATCTTTTCAGGAGGTCTCAATTCGAGAGGTTTATTGTTTTATCATAGTTTACTGTATCTTTTGAATACAAATTTATAAACACACCAATCTCTATTTGTGCATTTTTCAAGACATTATAAATATATATGTAAAATTTCATCAAAATCCAACCGGTAGTATCTAAGGAGTGGAATATCAAAAATTGACTCGTGAAGGCGTCGTTCCGCCCAATAAATATTACTAAATTAAAATAAGTCGCTTATTGTCACAGGGTCTATATGTCACGTTGCAGCATATATTAGTACATTCTATATACAGCCTATAATAAATTACAACTATATAATCAATAACTACATCATAATTAAAGATATGATCAGTCTCAAATGTATCCAAAGAATTTAAATTCGTCTATATCGCAAAGTAATCATATTGATTTGACTATTTCACGGATTTACTTCATCAGCTGTTTTGAATTGTTGAAATTGCAGATTTGGATAAACAAAATAGGAAAGCAAAAACTTACCAAAAAGATGCAAAGAATAGCCCCACTGAACACAGCACGTCCTTTCATGATGAAGAGATCCGTGTTCTAAAAAATCTCACAACTCCTGGTGCTTATATACTGGATTTTGTTTTGCCATTATGAAGCTAATCAGAATTAGCCAACACTGTAATTAAAAATGATATTAACGACAGAGGTCTCATTAAATTAATGTTCATCTTAATTAACATATGCGTAAAATAAACTTTTTAAGCTGCATTGATTAATGTTATCTGTGTTAATAAACGAGCTGATAAAAAAAAAAAAAAATGCACAAACTTTCTTACACACCCACCTCAAAAATTCAATAAAAACGAACAAAAATTAATCATCACACAAAATATCAGTCAGTTAGTTACCAATCAAAATTGAAAACTATTAACGTCATCTTTAAAAAAATGCATATAATTAACAGGGGCATAAAATTGCTTGATATAGTCGTAAATAAATCCTAAGGGTAAATCATATTTGATTAAAATAGAGCTATCAACGAGGTCTTCACTTGTGTTGATGTAATTATATCTGAACTCTATTATTTTTTAGTTGTGATTTTGCACAAAGTTTTGGATCATTCATCTTCCCATTTTACTATAATTTGAACGCAATCGGTAAAGCAGATTTTGAGATATGACGTATTTTGTAACATCCTCAATGCTGATTTTGTTCTGTTTTTATCTATAACTCACGTACCGGAATTTTTAAAGTGATGGCGATCAATATGTTTTATTTTCGGTTAGCTAGACAGTCGATTTTGATAAAAAAATTGTATTATTTTCATACGCAAGCTAAATTAAAACATTTGGTTGTCGCGATTCTGAACACTGATTATAATAAACAATTATTTCACTTCCCGTCTCCAGTATTCTGATTTAGAATTACGACGGTCGTTTCGGCTATTTAATCATTTTCAAGGTTTTAAATATTTTTTTGCTAGGATAGATGTTTGTTAATTTTATTAAATTCAAACACTTAATCAATGCACATCAACAATAACGCAAATACAACACACATCTATACAAAACACACATGAATATACTTTTTGTTTTAAAGTCAGTTTCATTTGTTATGATCGATCCACCGAGCAAAAAATTCCGATACCTACTCTTTTTTTCCATCCCTAAATTTTGACATCAAATAAGCAAAAAAAAAGTTCCCGAGATATAAGCACCAATTCGCTCATATATTAAGTTTGATTGAAATCGGTTCATGGTTTTAGGGTGTAGATCACGCCACTTAAACAGACGACAAAAAACTGTTGTACAACGGTTACTTAGACTTCAGTCCAAATTCGATTTTCTGGACTCAGAGGGTCGTAAAATATTTTTGTAAAACGTAAAACATATTTGTAACGTAAAACATATTTGTTTTAAAAATTGCTACGAGCCCTCGGGATTACAAAGTCACTATCGGTTAATTAGTGAAATATTTGAACTTTTAATGAAAACGTTATTTTTATTTTTTTTTTACAATTTATTTCAGGACCGTATTATTATTATTTTTTACTTGAGATGTTATACACGATATTGGGGGTTATTAAATCTTTACATTTCACTAAACATTAAAAAAAATTGTTGTAACAGCTTCATGACAATCCGTTATTTTAAAGAGATCCCAACCAATACGTTTTATTTGAGTATTTCCAGGCTACAATTTAAAAAATTTAATCGAAATCGTAGTAACCAATTTTGAGAAAAGTATATTTTAGTGTTTCTTTCTCATAGTAGTTACCCCGTTATTTAGAATTATTAAAAATTAATGAAAACGTACCGATTAACAATTTTATAAGCTAAATATAATAGTTTTACATATCGTTATAGGTTTCAAATGAAAAATTCACTGATAAAACATCCAATGATTTTTTTTTAGGGATGAAATTCGCTTGAGATGTTTTATTAAAGTATTAAAAGGTCGTATGTAACTTTCACATTTCAAAAGTATGATTTTTAAATATCAACCTTAATAAAACGAATTTTACAAAATATGCTGTGGTTTTTCGTGAATAACGTACAATAAAATTATATAGAAAAATGAATTTCACCGTTCAACTACTCAGAATAAAAAAAAAATACAGTAAAAACACACACGATTTGTCATCAAAAACAATTAACTAATGTTGAATCGAATATGGTCAACAATGTTGAAAACCAGCAAAACCATGCTGCTTTGGTCATAAAAATCATATAAAATTTGTATGTTTACCCATTTTTTTATATTTTCAATGTATTTTTTAAATTATGGGATTCATCTTTCATATTCACTTTTTGATAAACAACTACGCCTGATATTGTTATTGACGCTGATTTTCGGTTCGCGTTTTAATTGGTTGTGAGTAAGAAATTAGTGCATTGTTTTCAAACCATCTGTTATATGTAAAATTACACCTCACAATTTTCCCAACTTGAGATATTTAAAAGCGCACGCAACTAGGGAATAAAAATATTGTTGACAGATTTTTCCTTTTATTTATAGTCAGAATTTTTGATCACTGAAGTTATTATTTTTTAAATCTACCATTGTTTATAATTAGCAATAAGGATTAATGAAAGAAAATTCCCCAAAATCACAATAAAACACTAACAACACAAAGACACTACGTTATCTGTAAGTAATTGCAGTTATTATAGTACAGTGAAATAAGACGAAAATGGTGGTGAAAAGTGTTGTATCAATTAAGTGCATTTTTTTTCTTTCTTTCTATTTTATGCATAAAGATGAGACGGTAACTAATTTTGTGAGTTTTTTTGTGCGTGGCTTAGCGAGAAAGGTGGCAAAAACGCATTGTTGACGTTTTTCGAGTGCATCGCTTCACTATATATTTAATATCTCCAGCACCAGGGGTCGTGGAAAAATTTAAAAAAAATGGAAAATGACCATGAAGAAATAGACTATCGATCCATAAGGTAGGATTACTTAAAAAAATCATTCTAACCCCCAAAAAAAACATTTCTCGCATTAAACAAAATTTTTTTTACTTAATTAGCGATATTTAAAGAAAAAATGGTGGAAATTTTTTCAAAATTTGGGAAATCATGTATTTTTATGTAGGTAACTCATGATATATATATATATATATATATTTTTTTAAAATTATTTTTCCACTCGCAATCGGCATTTTTTGGAAAAAATTGAAGTGCCCACCATTTTTGGTAAAAGTATGGTAAAAAAAAAATTCATCATCTCAAAATGTAGGGTTTGATATGTAATTTTATCTAAGATAACCCAAAGGTTTGTTGTCTTATAAAAAGTGCCCATTTTTAGAGATTAAAAAAAAAATTTTTTTTCAATTTTTATTTTTTGGTTTTTTTTATGTATATTGCATTATTAATGCTTTTTTTTTTTAGAAAAATGCAACTTAGTCTAATAATTTGTCCCCCCTCTGTAAATAAAAAACATTTTTAAAAAAAAAATTAAGCATTAATAATGCAATATACATAAAAAAACCAAAAAAAATAAAAATTGAAATTTTTTTTTAATCCCTAAAAATGGGCACTTTTTATAAGACAACAAACCTTTGGATTACCTTAGACAAAAGTACATATCAAACCCTACATTTTGAGATGATGAATGTTTTGTTACCATACTTTTACCAAAAATGGCGGGCACTTCAATTTTTGGCGAAAAATGCCGATTGCGAGTGGGAAAAAATAAAATTATATCATGAGTTACCGACATAAAAATACATGTTTTCCCAAATTTTGAAAAAATTTCAACCATTTTCCTTTAAATATCGCTAATTAAGTAAAAAAAAAGTGCGAGAAATGGTTTTTTGGGGGTTAGGATGAATTTTTAAGTAATCCTACCTTATGAATCGATAGTCTATTTCATCATGGTCATTTTCCATTTTTTAAAAATTTTCCACGACCCCTGGTGCCGGAGATATTAAATAAATAGTGAAGCGATGCACTCGAAAAACGTCAACAATGCGTTTTTTGCCACTTTTCTCGCGAAGCCATGCACAAAAAAACTCACAAAATTAGTTACCGTCTCATCTTTATGCATAAAATCGAAAAAAAGAAAAAAAATGCATTTAATTGATACAACACTTTAAAAATTATAATTTCACTGTACTATTAAGGTTAGTGTGTATTGTACCTCTGAAGATGATAGCAGTGCTATTCAAATTTACAAATGAATAATAAACATAACTATACAGTCTTTGTGTTGTTAGTGTTTTATTGTGGTTTTGGGTAATTTCATTCTATATTTACCACAGTGCACTAGTTATTCATATCTTTCTTGACGTTGGCTTGGCTCTAACTAGCCTCCTCGTAATTGTGTGTATCATATCTTTCTTGACGTTGGCTTGGCTCTAACTAGCCTCCTCGTAATTGTGTATATCACATCTTTCTTGACGTTGGCTTGGCTCTAACTAGCCTCCTCGTAATTGTGTATATCACAACTTTCTTGACGTTGGCTTGGCTCTAACTAGCCTCAACGTAATTGTGTATATCACATCTTTCTTGACGTTGGCTTGGCTCTAACTAGCCTCCTCGTAATTGTGTATATCACATCTTTCTTGACGTTGGCTTGGCTCTAACTAGCCTCTTCGTAATTGTGTGTATCATATCTTTCTTGACGTTGGCTTGGCTCTAACTAGCCTCCTCGTAATTGTGTGTATCATATCTTTCTTGACGTTGACTTGGCTCTAACTAGCCTCCTCGTAATTGTGTATATCATATCTTTCTTGACGTTGGCTTGACTCTAACTAGCCTCCTCGTAATTGTGTATATCATATCTTTCTTGACGTTGGCTTGACTCTAACTAGCCTCCTCGTAATTGTGTATATCACATCTTTCTTGACGTTGGCTTGGCTCTAACTAGCCTCCTCGTAATTGTGTATATCACAACTTTAGTGACGTTGGCTTGGCTCTAACTAGCCTCCTCGTAATTGTGTATATAACAACTTTAGTGACGTTGGCTTGACTCTAACTAGCCACCTCGTAATTGTGTGTATCATATCTTTCTTGACGTTGGCTTGACTCTAACTAGCCTCCTCGTAATTGTGTGTATCATATCTTTCTTGACGTTGACTTGGCTCTAACTAGCCTCCTTGTAATTGTGTATATCACATCTTTCTTGACGTTGGCTTGGCTCTAACTAGCCTCCTCGTAATTGTGTGTATCATATCTTTCTTGACGTTGGCTTGGCTCTAACTAGCCTCAACGTAATTGTGTATATCACATCTTTCTTGACGTTGGCTTGGCTCTAACTAGCCTCCTCGTAATTGTGTGTATCATATCTTTCTTGACGTTGGCTTGGCTCTAACTAGCCTCCTCGTAATTGTGTATATCACAACTTTCTTGACGTTGGCTTGGCTCTAACTAGCCTCCTCGTAATTGTGTGTATCATATCTTTCTTGACGTTGGCTTGACTCTAACTAGCCTCCTCGTAATTGTGTGTATCATATCTTTCTTGACGTTGGCTTGGCTCTAACTAGCCTCCTCGTAATTGTGTGTATCATATCTTTCTTGACGTTGGCTTGACTCTAACTAGCCTCCTCGTAATTGTGTGTATCATATCTTTCTTGACGTTGGCTTGGCTCTAACTAGCCTCCTCGTAATTGTGTATATCACATCTTTCTTGACGTTGGCTTGGCTCTAACTAGCCTCCTCGTAATTGTGTGTATCATATCTTTCTTGACGTTGGCTTGGCTCTTACTAGCCTCCTCGTAATTGTGTGTATCATATCTTTCTTGACGTTGGCTTGACTCTAACTAGCCTCCTCGTAATTGTGTGTATCATATCTTTCTTGACGTTGGCTTGGCTCTAACTAGCCTCCTCGTAATTGTGTGTATCATATCTTTCTTGACGTTGGCTTGACTCTAACTAGCCTCCTCGTAATTGTGTGTATCATATCTTTCTTGACGTTGGCTTGGCTCTAACTAGCCTCCTCGTAATTGTGTGTATCATATCTTTCTTGACGTTGGCTTGGCTCTAACTAGCCTCCTCGTAATCGTGTGTATCATATCTTTCTTGACGTTGGCTTGGCTCTAACTAGCCTCCTCGTAATTGTGTGTATCATATCTTTCTTGACGTTGGCTTGGCTCTAACTAGCCTCCTCGTAATTGTGTATATCATATCTTTCTTGACGTTGGCTTGGCTCTAACTAGCCTCCTCGTAATTGTGTGTATCATATCTTTCTTGACGTTGGCTTGGCTCTAACTAGCCTCCTCGTAATTGTGTATATCACAACTTTCTTGACGTTGGCTTGACTCTAACTAGCCTCCTCGTAATTGTGTATATCATATCTTTCTTGACGTTGGCTTGGCTCTAACTAGCCTCCTCGTAATTGTGTATATCACATCTTTCTTGACGTTGGCTTGGCTCTAACTAGCCTCCTCGTAATTGTGTGTATCACATCTTTCTTGACGTTGGCTTGGCTCTAACTAGCCTCCTCGTAATTGTGTATATCACATCTTTCTTGACGTTGGCTTGGCTCTAACTAGCCTCCTCGTAATTGTGTATATCACATCTTTCTTGACGTTGGCTTGGCTCTAACTAGCCTCCTCGTAATTGTGTATATCACATCTTTCTTGACGTTGGCTTGGCTCTAACTAGCCTCCTCGTAATTGTGTGTATCATATCTTTCTTGACGTTGGCTTGACTCTAACTAGCCTCCTCGTAATTGTGTATATCACATCTTTCTTGACGTTGACTTGGCTCTAACTAGCCTCCTCGTAATTGTGTATATCACATCTTTCTTGACGTTGACTTGGCTCTAACTAGCCTCCTCGTAATTGTGTATATCACATCTTTCTTGACGTTGGCTTGACTCTAACTAGCCTCCTCGTAATTGTGTATATCACATCTTTCTTGACGTTGACTTGGCTCTAACTAGCCTCCTCGTAATTGTGTATATCACATCTTTCTTGACGTTGACTTGGCTCTAACTAGCCTCCTCGTAATTGTGTATATCACATCTTTCTTGACGTTGACTTGGCTCTAACTAGCCTCCTCGTAATTGTGTATATCACATCTTTCTTGACGTTGGCTTGACTCTAACTAGCCTCCTCGTAATTGTGTATATCACATCTTTCTTGACGTTGGCTTGGCTCTAACTAGCCTCCTCGTAATTGTGTATATCATATCTTTCCTGACGTTGGCTTGACTCTAACTAGCCTCCTCGTAATTGTGTATATCACATCTTTCTTGACGTTGGCTTGGCTCTAACTAGCCTCCTCGTAATTGTGTATATCATATCTTTCTTGACGTTGGATTGACTCTAACTAGCCTCCTCGTAATTGTGTATATCACATCTTTCTTGACGTTGACTTGGCTCTAACTAGCCTCCTCGTAATTGTGTATATCACAACTTTCTTGACGTTGGCTTGACTCTAACTAGCCTCCTCGTAATTGTGTATATCACATCTTTCTTGACGTTGGCTTGGCTCTAACTAGCCTCCTCGTAATTGTGTATATCACATCTTTCTTGACGTTGGCTTGACTCTAACTAGCCTCCTCGTAATTGTGTATATCACATCTTTCTTGACGTTGGCTTGGCTCTAACTAGCCTCCTCGTAATTGTGTATATCACAACTTTCTTGACGTTGGCTTGGCTCTAACTAGCCTCCTCGTAATTGTGTATATCACATCTTTCTTGACGTTGGCTTGACTCTAACTAGCCTCCTCGTAATTGTGTATATCACATCTTTCTTGACGTTGGCTTGGCTCTAACTAGCGTCCTCGTAATTGTGTATATCACATCTTTCTTGACGTTGACTTGGCTCTAACTAGCCTCCTCGTAATTGTGTATATCATATCTTTCTTGACGTTGGCTTGGCTCTAACTAGCCTCCTCGTAATTGTGTATATCACATCTTTCTTGACGTTGGCTTGACTCTAACTAGCCTCCTCGTAATTGTGTATATCACATCTTTCTTGACGTTGGCTTGGCTCTAACTAGCCTCCTCGTAATTGTGTGTATCATATCTTTCTTGACGTTGGCTTGGCTCTAACTAGCCTCCTCGTAATTGTGTATATCACAACTTTCTTGACGTTGGCTTGGCTCTAACTAGCCTCCTCGTAATTGTGTATATCACATCTTTCTTGACGTTGGCTTGACTCTAACTAGCCTCCTCGTAATTGTGTATATCACATCTTTCTTGACGTTGGCTTGACTCTAACTAGCCTCCTCGTAATTGTGTATATCATATCTTTCTTGACGTTGGCTTGGCTCTAACTAGCGTCCTCGTAATTGTGTATATCACATCTTTCTTGACGTTGACTTGGCTCTAACTAGCCTCCTCGTAATTGTGTATATCATATCTTTCTTGACGTTGGCTTGGCTCTAACTAGCCTCCTCGTAATTGTGTATATCACATCTTTCTTGACGTTGGCTTGACTCTAACTAGCCTCCTCGTAATTGTGTATATCACATCTTTCTTGACGTTGGCTTGGCTCTAACTAGCCTCCTCGTAATTGTGTGTATCATATCTTTCTTGACGTTGGCTTGGCTCTAACTAGCCTCCTCGTAATTGTGTATATCATATCTTTCTTGACGTTGGATTGGCTCTAACTAGCCTCCTCGTAATTGTGTATATCACATTTTCTTGACGTTGGCTTGGCTCTAACTAGCCTCCTCGTAAGTGTGTGTATCATATCTTTCTTGACGTTGGCTTGGCTCTAACTAGCCTCCTCGTAATTGTGTATATCATATCTTTCTTGACGTTGGCTTGACTCTAACTAGCCTCCTCGTAATTGTGTATATCACATCTTTCTTGACGTTGACTTGGCTCTAACTAGCCTCCTCGTAATTGTGTATATCATATCTTTCTTGACGTTGGCTTGACTCTAACTAGCCTCCTCGTAATTGTGTGTATCATATCTTTCTTGACGTTGACTTGGCTCTAACTAGCCTCCTCGTAATTGTGTGTATCATATCTTTCTTGACGTTGGTTTGGCTCTAACTAGCCTCCTCGTAATTGTGTATATCATATCTTTCTTGACGTTGGCTTGGCTCTAACTAGCCTCCTCGTAATTGTGTGTATCATATCTTTCTTGACATTGGCTTGGCTCTAACTAGCCTCCTCGTAATTGTGTATATCACATCTTTCTTGACGTTGACTTGGCTCTAACTAGCCTCCTCGTAATTGTGTGTATCATATCTTTCTTGACGTTGACTTGGCTCTAACTAGCCTCCTCGTAATTGTGTATATCACATCTTTCTTGACGTTGGCTTGACTCTAACTAGCCTCCTCGTAATTGTGTGTATCATATCTTTCTTGACGTTGACTTGGCTCTAACTAGCCTCCTCGTAATTGTGTATATCACATCTTTCTTGACGTTGACTTGGCTCTAACTAGCCTCCTCGTAATTGTGTATATCATATCTTTCTTGACGTTGGCTTGGCTCTAACTAGCCTCCTCGTAATTGTGTGTATCATATCTTTCTTGACGTTGGCTTGACTCTAACTAGCCTCCTCGTAATTGTGTATATCACATCTTTCTTGACGTTGGCTTGGCTCTAACTAGCCTCCTCGTAATTGTGTATATCACATCTTTCTTGACGTTGGCTTGGCTCTAACTAGCCTCCTCGTAATTGTGTATATCATATCTTTCTTGACGTTGGCTTGGCTCTAACTAGCCTCCTCGTAATTGTGTATATCACATCTTTCTTGACGTTGGCTTGGCTCTAACTAGCCTCCTCGTAATTGTGTGTATCATATCTTTCTTGACGTTGGTTTGGCTCTAACTAGCCTCCTCGTAATTGTGTGTATCATATCTTTCTTGACGTTGGTTTGGCTCTAACTAGCCTCCTCGTAATTGTGTATATCACATCTTTCTTGACGTTGGCTTGTCTCTAACTAGCCTCCTCGTAATTGTGTGTATCATATCTTTCTTGACGTTGGCTTGGCTCTAACTAGCCTCCTCGTAATTGTGTATATCACATCTTTCTTGACGTTGACTTGGCTCTAACTAGCCTCCTCGTAATTGTGTGTATCATATCTTTCTTGACGTTGACTTGGCTCTAACTAGCCTCCTCGTAATTGTGTATATCACATCTTTCTTGACGTTGGCTTGACTCTAACTAGCCTCCTCGTAATTGTGTGTATCATATCTTTCTTGACGTTGACTTGGCTCTAACTAGCCTCCTCGTAATTGTGTATATCACATCTTTCTTGACGTTGACTTGGCTCTAACTAGCCTCCTCGTAATTGTGTATATCATATCTTTCTTGACGTTGGCTTGGCTCTAACTAGCCTCCTCGTAATTGTGTGTATCATATCTTTCTTGACGTTGGCTTGACTCTAACTAGCCTCCTCGTAATTGTGTATATCACATCTTTCTTGACGTTGGCTTGGCTCTAACTAGCCTCCTCGTAATTGTGTATATCACATCTTTCTTGACGTTGGCTTGGCTCTAACTAGCCTCCTCGTAATTGTGTATATCATATCTTTCTTGACGTTGGCTTGGCTCTAACTAGCCTCCTCGTAATTGTGTATATCACATCTTTCTTGACGTTGGCTTGGCTCTAACTAGCCTCCTCGTAATTGTGTGTATCATATCTTTCTTGACGTTGGCTTGACTCTAACTAGCCTCCTCGTAATTGTGTATATCACATCTTTCTTGACGTTGGCTTGTTTCTAACTAGCCTCCTCGTAATTGTGTATATCACATCTTTCTTGACGTTGGCTTGTTTCTAACTAGCCTCCTCGTAATTGTGTATATCACAACTTTCTTGACGTTGGCTTGGCTCTAACTAGCCTCCTCGTAATTGTGTATATCATATCTTTCTTGACGTTGGCTTGTTTTTAACTAGCCCCCTCGTAATTGTGTATATCACAACTTTCTTGACGTTGGCTTGGCTCTAACTAGCCTCCTCGTAATTGTGTATATCATATCTTTCTTGACGTTGGCTTGTTTCTAACTAGCCTCCTCGTAATTGTGTATATCACATCTTTCTTGACGTTGGCTTGTTTCTAACTAGCCTCCTCGTAATTGTGTATATCACAACTTTCTTGACGTTGGCTTGGCTCTAACTAGCCTCCTCGTAATTGTGTATATCATATCTTTCTTGACGTTGGCTTGTTTCTAACTAGCCTCCTCGTAATTGTGTATATCACAACTTTCTTGACGTTGGTTTGGCTCTAACTAGCCTCCTCGTAATTGTGTATATCACAACTTTCTTGACGTTGGTTTGGCTCTAACTAGCCTCCTCGTAATTGTGTATATCACATCTTTCTTGACGTTGGCTTGGCTCTAACTAGCCTCCTCGTAATTGTGTATATCACTTCTTTCTTGACGTTTGCTTGTTTCTAACTAGCCTCCTCGTAATTGTGTATATCACTTCTTTCTTGACGTTGGCTTGTTTCTAACTAGCCTCCTCGTAATTGTGTATATCACATCTTTCTTGACGTTGGCTTGGCTCTAACTAGCCTCCTCGTAATTGTGTATATCACAACTTTCTTGACGTTGGTTTGGCTCTAACTAGCCTCCTCGTAATTGTGTATATCACATCTTTCTTGACGTTGGCTTGGCTCTAACTAGCCTCCTCGTAATTGTGTATATCACACCTTTCTTGAAGTTGGCTTGGCTCTAACTAGCCTCGTCGTAATTGTGTATATCACATATTTCTTGACGTTGGCTTGGCTCTAACTAGCCTCCTCGTAATTGTAATATCACACCTTTCTTGAAGTTGGCTTGGCTCTAACTAGCCTCCTCGTAATTCTGTATATCACATCTTACTTGACGTTGGCTTGGCTCTAACTAGCCTCCTTGTAATTGTGTATATTACATCTTTCTTGACGTTGGTTTGGCTCTAACTAGCTTCCTCGTAATTGTGTATATCACAACTTTCTTGACGTTGGCTTGGCTCTAACTAGCCTCCTCGTAATTGTGTATATCACATCTTTCTTGACGTTGGCTTGGCTCTAACTAGCCTCCTCGTAATTGTGTATATCACAACTTTCTTGACGTTGGCTTGGCTCTAACTAGCCTCCTCGTAATTGTGTATATCACATCTTTCTTGACGTTGGCTTGGCTCTAACTAGCCTCCTCGTAATTGTGTATATCACAACTTTCTTGACGTTGGTTTGGCTCTAACTAGCCTCCTCGTAATTGTGTATATCACAACTTTCTTGACGTTGGCTTGGCTCTAACTAGCCTCCTCGTAATTGTGTATATCACATCTTTCTTGACGTTGGCTTGGCTCTAACTAGCCTCCTCGTAATTGTGTATATCACAACTTTCTTGACGTTGGTTTGGCTCTAACTAGCCTCCTCGTAATTGTGTATATCACAACTTTCTTGACGTTGGTTTGGCTCTAACTAGCCTCCTTGTAATTGTGTATATCACAACTTTCTTGACGTTGGTTTGGCTCTAACTAGCCTCCTCGTAATTGTGTATATCACAACTTTCTTGACGTTGGTTTGGCTCTAACTAGCCTCCTCGTAATTGTGTATATCACAACTTTCTTGACGTTGGCTTGGCTCTAACTAGCCTCCTCGTAATTGTGTATATCACATCTTTCTTGACGTTGACTTGGCTCTAACTAGCCTCCTCGTAATTGTGTGTATCATATCTTTCTTGACGTTGACTTGGCTCTAACTAGCCTCCTCGTAATTGTGTATATCACAACTTTCTTGACGTTGGTTTGGCTCTAACTAGCCTCCTCGTAATTGTGTATATCACAACTTTCTTGACGTTGGCTTGGCTCTAACTAGCCTCCTCGTAATTGTGTATATCACATCTTTCTTGACGTTGGCTTGGCTCTAACTAGCCTCCTCGTAATTGTGTATATCACAACTTTCTTGACGTTGGTTTGGCTCTAACTAGCCTCCTCGTAATTGTGTGTATCATATCTTTCTTGACGTTGGTTTGGCTCTAACTAGCCTCCTCGTAATTGTGTGTATCATATCTTTCTTGACGTTGGTTTGGCTCTAACTAGCCTCCTCGTAATTGTGTATATCACATCTTTCTTGACGTTGGCTTGTCTCTAACTAGCCTCCTCGTAATTGTGTGTATCATATCTTTCTTGACGTTGGCTTGGCTCTAACTAGCCTCCTCGTAATTGTGTATATCACATCTTTCTTGACGTTGACTTGGCTCTAACTAGCCTCCTCGTAATTGTGTGTATCATATCTTTCTTGACGTTGACTTGGCTCTAACTAGCCTCCTCGTAATTGTGTATATCACATCTTTCTTGACGTTGGCTTGACTCTAACTAGCCTCCTCGTAATTGTGTGTATCATATCTTTCTTGACGTTGACTTGGCTCTAACTAGCCTCCTCGTAATTGTGTATATCACATCTTTCTTGACGTTGACTTGGCTCTAACTAGCCTCCTCGTAATTGTGTATATCATATCTTTCTTGACGTTGGCTTGGCTCTAACTAGCCTCCTCGTAATTGTGTGTATCATATCTTTCTTGACGTTGGCTTGACTCTAACTAGCCTCCTCGTAATTGTGTATATCACATCTTTCTTGACGTTGGCTTGGCTCTAACTAGCCTCCTCGTAATTGTGTATATCACATCTTTCTTGACGTTGGCTTGGCTCTAACTAGCCTCCTCGTAATTGTGTATATCATATCTTTCTTGACGTTGGCTTGGCTCTAACTAGCCTCCTCGTAATTGTGTATATCACATCTTTCTTGACGTTGGCTTGGCTCTAACTAGCCTCCTCGTAATTGTGTGTATCATATCTTTCTTGACGTTGGCTTGACTCTAACTAGCCTCCTCGTAATTGTGTATATCACATCTTTCTTGACGTTGGCTTGTTTCTAACTAGCCTCCTCGTAATTGTGTATATCACATCTTTCTTGACGTTGGCTTGTTTCTAACTAGCCTCCTCGTAATTGTGTATATCACAACTTTCTTGACGTTGGCTTGGCTCTAACTAGCCTCCTCGTAATTGTGTATATCATATCTTTCTTGACGTTGGCTTGTTTTTAACTAGCCCCCTCGTAATTGTGTATATCACAACTTTCTTGACGTTGGCTTGGCTCTAACTAGCCTCCTCGTAATTGTGTATATCATATCTTTCTTGACGTTGGCTTGTTTCTAACTAGCCTCCTCGTAATTGTGTATATCACATCTTTCTTGACGTTGGCTTGTTTCTAACTAGCCTCCTCGTAATTGTGTATATCACAACTTTCTTGACGTTGGCTTGGCTCTAACTAGCCTCCTCGTAATTGTGTATATCATATCTTTCTTGACGTTGGCTTGTTTCTAACTAGCCTCCTCGTAATTGTGTATATCACAACTTTCTTGACGTTGGTTTGGCTCTAACTAGCCTCCTCGTAATTGTGTATATCACAACTTTCTTGACGTTGGTTTGGCTCTAACTAGCCTCCTCGTAATTGTGTATATCACATCTTTCTTGACGTTGGCTTGGCTCTAACTAGCCTCCTCGTAATTGTGTATATCACTTCTTTCTTGACGTTTGCTTGTTTCTAACTAGCCTCCTCGTAATTGTGTATATCACTTCTTTCTTGACGTTGGCTTGTTTCTAACTAGCCTCCTCGTAATTGTGTATATCACATCTTTCTTGACGTTGGCTTGGCTCTAACTAGCCTCCTCGTAATTGTGTATATCACAACTTTCTTGACGTTGGTTTGGCTCTAACTAGCCTCCTCGTAATTGTGTATATCACATCTTTCTTGACGTTGGCTTGGCTCTAACTAGCCTCCTCGTAATTGTGTATATCACACCTTTCTTGAAGTTGGCTTGGCTCTAACTAGCCTCGTCGTAATTGTGTATATCACATATTTCTTGACGTTGGCTTGGCTCTAACTAGCCTCCTCGTAATTGTAATATCACACCTTTCTTGAAGTTGGCTTGGCTCTAACTAGCCTCCTCGTAATTCTGTATATCACATCTTACTTGACGTTGGCTTGGCTCTAACTAGCCTCCTTGTAATTGTGTATATTACATCTTTCTTGACGTTGGTTTGGCTCTAACTAGCTTCCTCGTAATTGTGTATATCACAACTTTCTTGACGTTGGCTTGGCTCTAACTAGCCTCCTCGTAATTGTGTATATCACATCTTTCTTGACGTTGGCTTGGCTCTAACTAGCCTCCTCGTAATTGTGTATATCACAACTTTCTTGACGTTGGCTTGGCTCTAACTAGCCTCCTCGTAATTGTGTATATCACATCTTTCTTGACGTTGGCTTGGCTCTAACTAGCCTCCTCGTAATTGTGTATATCACAACTTTCTTGACGTTGGTTTGGCTCTAACTAGCCTCCTCGTAATTGTGTATATCACAACTTTCTTGACGTTGGCTTGGCTCTAACTAGCCTCCTCGTAATTGTGTATATCACATCTTTCTTGACGTTGGCTTGGCTCTAACTAGCCTCCTCGTAATTGTGTATATCACAACTTTCTTGACGTTGGTTTGGCTCTAACTAGCCTCCTCGTAATTGTGTATATCACAACTTTCTTGACGTTGGTTTGGCTCTAACTAGCCTCCTTGTAATTGTGTATATCACAACTTTCTTGACGTTGGTTTGGCTCTAACTAGCCTCCTCGTAATTGTGTATATCACAACTTTCTTGACGTTGGTTTGGCTCTAACTAGCCTCCTCGTAATTGTGTATATCACAACTTTCTTGACGTTGGTTTGGCTCTAACTAGCCTCCTCGTAATTGTGTATATCACAACTTTCTTGACGTTGGCTTGGCTCTAACTAGCCTCCTCGTAATTGTGTATATCACAACTTTCTTGACGTTGGCTTGGCTCTAACTAGCCTCCTCGTAATTGTGTATATCATATCTTTCTTGACGTTGGCTTGGCTCTAACTAGCCTCCTCGTAATTGTGTATATCACAACTTTCTTGACGTTGGTTTGGCTCTAACTAGCCTCCTCGTAATTGTGTATATCACATTTTCTTGACGTTGGCTTGGCTCTAACTAGCCTCCTCGTAATTGTGTATATCATATCTTTCTTGACGTTGGCTTGGCTCTAACTAGCCTCCTCGTAATTGTGTATATCACAACTTTCTTGACGTTGGTTTGGCTCTAACTAGCCTCCTCGTAATTGTGTATATCACAACTTTCTTGACGTTGGCTTGGCTCTAACTAGCCTCCTCGTAATTGTGTATATCACAACTTTCTTGACGTTGGCTTGGCTCTAACTAGCCTCCTCGTAATTGTGTATATCATATCTTTCTTGACGTTGGCTTGGCTCTAACTAGCCTCCTCGTAATTGTGTATATCACAACTTTCTTGACGTTGGTTTGGCTCTAACTAGCCTCCTCGTAATTGTGTATATCACATTTTCTTGACGTTGGCTTGGCTCTAACTAGCCTCCTCGTAATTGTGTATATCACATTTTCTTGACGTTGGCTTGGCTCTAACTAGCCTCCTCGTAATTGTGTATATCACAACTTTCTTGACGTTGGTTTGGCTCTAACTAGCCTCCTCGTAATTGTGTATATCACATTTTCTTGACGTTGGCTTGGCTCTAACTAGCCTCCTCGTAATTGTGTATATCACATTTTCTTGACGTTGGCTTGGCTCTAACTAGCCTCCTCGTAATTGTGTATATCACAACTTTCTTGACGTTGGTTTGGCTCTAACTAGCCTCCTCGTAATTGTGTATATCACATTTTCTTGACGTTGGCTTGGCTCTAACTAGCCTCCTCGTAATTGTGTATAATCACATTTTCTTGACGTTGGCTTGGCTCTAACTAGCCTCCTCGTAATTGTGTATATCACAACTTTCTTGACGTTGGTTTGGCTCTAACTAGCCTCCTCGTAATTGTGTATATCACATTTTCTTGACGTTGGCTTGGCTCTAACTAGCCTCCTCGTAATTGTGTATATCACATTTTCTTGACGTTGGCTTGGCTCTAACTAGCCTCCTCGTAATTGTGTATATCACAACTTTCTTGACGTTGGTTTGGCTCTCACTAGCCTCCTCGTAATTGTGTATATCACAATTTCTTGACGTTGGCTTGGCTCTAACTAGCCTCCTCGTAATTGTGTATATCACAACTTTCTTGACGTTGGCTTGGCTCTAACTAGCCTCCTCGTAATTGTGTATATCACAACTTTCTTGACGTTGGTTTGGCTCTAACTAGCCTCCTCGTAATTGTGTATATCACATTTTCTTGACGTTGGCTTGGCTCTAACTAGCCTCCTCGTAATTGTGTATATCACATTTTCTTGACGTTGGCTTGGCTCTAACTAGCCTCCTCGTAATTGTGTATATCACAACTTTCTTGACGTTGGTTTGGCTCTAACTATCCTCCTCGTAATTGTGTATATGACAACTTTCTTGACGTTGGCTTGGCTCTAACTAGCCTCCTCGTAATTGTGTATATCACAACTTTCTTGACGTTGGCTTGGCTCTAACTAGCCTCCTCGTAATTGTGTATATCACAACTTTCTTAACGTTCGTTTGGCTCTAACTAGCCTCCTCGTAATTGTGTATATCACATTTTCTTGACGTTGGCTTGGCTCTAACTAGCCTCCTCGTAATTGTGTATATCACATTTTCTTGACGTTGGCTTGGCTCTAACTAGCCTCCTCGTTATTGTGTATATCACAACTTTCTTGACGTTGGTTTGGCTCTAACTAGCCTCCTCGTAATTGTGTATATCACATTTTCTTGACGTTGGCTTGGCTCTAACTAGCCTCCTCGTAATTGTGTATATCACAACTTTCTTGACGTTGGTTTGGCTCTAACTAGCCTCCTCGTAATTGTGTATAACACAACTTTCTTGACGTTGGTTTGGCTCTAACTAGCCTCCTCGTAATTGTGTATATCACAACTTTCTTGACGTTCGTTTGGCTCTAACTAGCCTCCTCGTAATTGTGTATATCACAACTTTCTTGACGTTGGCTTGGCTCTAACTAGCCTCCTCGTAATTGTGTATATCACAACTTTCTTGACGTTGGTTTGGCTCTAACTAGCCTCCTCGTAATTGTGTATATCACAACTTTCTTGACGTTGGTTTGGCTCTAACTAGCCTCCTCGTAATTGTGTATATCACATTTTCTTGACGTTGGTTTGGCTCTAACTAGCCTCCTCGTAATTGTGTATATCACATTTTCTTGACGTTGGCTTGGCTCTAACTAGCCTCCTCGTAATTGTGTATATCACAACTTTCTTGACGTTGGTTTGGCTCTAACTAGCCTCCTCGTAATTGTGTATATCACATTTTCTTGACGTTGGCTTGGCTCTAACTAGCCTCCTCGTAATTGTGTATATCACATTTTCTTGACGTTGGCTTGGCTCTAACTAGCCTCCTCGTAATTGTGTATATCACAACTTTCTTGACGTTGGTTTGGCTCTAACTAGCCTCCTCGTAATTGTGTATATCACAACTTTCTTGACGTTGGTTTGGCTCTAACTAGCCTCCTCGTAATTGTGTATATCACAACTTTCTTGACGTTGGTTTGGCTCTAACTAGCCTCCTCGTAATTGTGTATATCACAACTTTCTTGACGTTGGCTTGGCTCTAACTAGCCTCCTCGTAATTGTGTATATCACAACTTTCTTGACGTTGGTTTGGCTCTAACTAGCCTCCTCGTAATTGTGTATATCACAACTTTCTTGACGTTGGTTTGGCTCTAACTAGCCTCCTCGTAATTGTGTATATCACATTTTCTTGACGTTGGCTTGGCTCTAACTAGCCTCCTCGTAATTGTGTATATCACATTTTCTTGACGTTGGCTTGGCTCTAACTAGCCTCCTCGTAATTGTGTATATCACAACTTTCTTGACGTTGGCTTGGCTCTAACTAGCCTCCTCGTAATTATTGTGTATATCACATTTTCTTGACGTTGGCTTGGCTCTAACTAGCCTCCTCGTAATTGTGTATATCACAACTTTCTTGACGTTGGTTTGGCTCTAACTAGCCTCCTCGTAATTGTGTATATCACATTTTCTTGACGTTGGCTTGGCTCTAACTAGCCTCCTCGTAATTGTGTATATCACAACTTTCTTGACGTTGGCTTGGCTCTAACTAGCCTCCTCGTAATTGTGTATATCACATTTTCTTGACGTTGGCTTGGCTCTAACTAGCCTCCTCGTAATTGTGTATATCACAACTTTCTTGACGTTGGCTTGGCTCTAACTAGCCTCCTCGTAATTGTGTATATCACATCTTTCTTGACGTTGGCTTGGCTCTAACTAGCCTCCTCGTAATTGTGTATATCACATTTTCTTGACGTTGGTTTGGCTCTAACTAGCCTCCTCGTAATTGTGTATATCACATTTTATTGACGTTGGCTTGGCTCTAACTAGCCTCCTCGTAATTGTGTATATCACAACTTTCTTGACGTTGGCTTGGCTCTAACTAGCCTCCTCGTAATTGTGTATATCACATTTTCTTGACGTTGGCTTGGCTCTAACTAGCCTCCTCGTAATTGTGTATATCACAACTTTCTTGACGTTGGTTTGGCTCTAACTAGCCTCCTCGTAATTGTGTATATCACAACTTTCTTGACGTTGGCTTGGCTCTAACTAGCCTCCTCGTAATTGTGTATATCACATTTTCTTTACGTTGGCTTGGCTCTAACTAGCCTCCTCGTAATTGTGTATATCACAACTTTCTTGACGTTGGTTTGGCTCTAACTAGCCTCCTCGTAATTGTGTATATCACATTTTCTTGACGTTGGCTTGGCTCTAACTAGCCTCCTCGTAATTGTGTATATCACAACTTTCTTGACGTTGGTTTGGCTCTAACTAGCCTCCTCGTAATTGTGTATATCACATTTTCTTGACGTTGGCTTGGCTCTAACTAGCCTCCTCGTAATTGTGTATATCACATTTTATTGACGTTGGCTTGGCTCTAACTAGCCTCCTCGTAATTGTGTATATCACATTTTCTTGACGTTGGCTTGGCTCTAACTAGCCTCCTCGTAATTGTGTATATCACATTTTCTTGACGTTGGCTTGGCTCTAACTAGCCTCCTCGTAATTGTGTATATCACATTTTCTTGACGTTGGCTTGGCTCTAACTAGCCTCCTCGTAATTGTGTATATCACAACTTTCTTGACGTTGGTTTGGCTCTAACTAGCCTCCTCGTAATTGTGTATATCACATTTTCTTGACGTTGGCTTGGCTCTAACTAGCCTCCTCGTATTTGTGTATATCACATTTTCTTGACGTTGGCTTGGCTCTAACTAGCCTCCTCGTAATTGTGTATATCACATCTTTCTTGACGTTGGCTTGACTCTAACTAGCCTCCTCGTAATTGTGTATATCACATTTTCTTGACGTTGGCTTGGCTCTAACTAGCCTCCTCGTAATTGTGTATATCACATTTTCTTGACGTTGGCTTGGCTCTAACTAGCCTCCTCGTAATTGTGTATATCACAACTTTCTTGACGTTGGTTTGGCTCTAACTAGCCTCCTCGTAATTGTGTATATCACATTTTCTTGACGTTGGCTTGGCTCTAACTAGCCTCCTCGTAATTGTGTATATCACATTTTCTTGACGTTGGCTTGGCTCTAACTAGCCTCCTCGTAATTGTGTATATCACATTTTCTTGACGTTGGCTTGGCTCTAACTAGCCTCCTCGTAATTGTGTATATCACAACTTTCTTGACGTTGGTTTGGCTCTAACTAGCCTCCTCGTAATTGTGTATATCACATTTTCTTGACGTTGGTTTGGCTCTAACTAGCCTCCTCGTAATTGTGTATATCACATTTTCTTGACGTTGGCTTGGCTCTAACTAGCCTCCTCGTAATTGTGTATATCACATTTTCTTGACTTTGGCTTGGCTCTAACTAGCCTCCTCGTAATTGTGTATATCACAACTTTCTTGACGTTGGTTTGGCTCTAACTAGCCTCCTCGTAATTGTGTATATCACATTTTCTTGACGTTGGTTTGGCTCTAACTAGCCTCCTCGTAATTGTGTATATCACATTTTCTTGACGTTGGCTTGGCTCTAACTAGCCTCCTCGTAATTGTGTATATCACATTTTCTTGACGTTGACTTGGCTCTAACTAGCCTCCTCGTAATTGTGTGTATCATATCTTTCTTGACGTTGACTTGGCTCTAACTAGCCTCCTCGTAATTGTGTATATCACATCTTTCTTGACGTTGGCTTGACTCTAACTAGCCTCCTCGTAATTGTGTGTATCATATCTTTCTTGACGTTGACTTGGCTCTAACTAGCCTCCTCGTAATTGTGTATATCACATCTTTCTTGACGTTGGCTTGGCTCTAACTAGCCTCCTCGTAATTGTGTGTATCATATCTTTCATGACGTTGGTTTGGCTCTAACTAGCCTCCTCGTAATTGTGTGTATCATATCTTTCTTGACGTTGGTTTGGCTCTAACTAGCCTCCTCGTAATTGTGTATATCACATCTTTCTTGACGTTGGCTTGTCTCTAACTAGCCTCCTCGTAATTGTGTGTATCATATCTTTCTTGACGTTGGCTTGGCTCTAACTAGCCTCCTCGTAATTGTGTATATCACATCTTTCTTGACGTTGACTTGGCTCTAACTAGCCTCCTCGTAATTGTGTGTATCATATCTTTCTTGACGTTGACTTGGCTCTAACTAGCCTCCTCGTAATTGTGTATATCACATCTTTCTTGACGTTGGCTTGACTCTAACTAGCCTCCTCGTAATTGTGTGTATCATATCTTTCTTGACGTTGACTTGGCTCTAACTAGCCTCCTCGTAATTGTGTATATCACATCTTTCTTGACGTTGACTTGGCTCTAACTAGCCTCCTCGTAATTGTGTATATCATATCTTTCTTGACGTTGGCTTGGCTCTAACTAGCCTCCTCGTAATTGTGTGTATCATATCTTTCTTGACGTTGGCTTGACTCTAACTAGCCTCCACGTAATTGTGTATATCACATCTTTCTTGACGTTGGCTTGGCTCTAACTAGCCTCCTCGTAATTGTGTATATCACATCTTTCTTGACGTTGGCTTGGCTCTAACTAGCCTCCTCGTAATTGTGTATATCATATCTTTCTTGACGTTGGCTTGGCTCTAACTAGCCTCCTCGTAATTGTGTATATCACATCTTTCTTGACGTTGGCTTGGCTCTAACTAGCCTCCTCGTAATTGTGTGTATCATATCTTTCTTGACGTTGGCTTGACTCTAACTAGCCTCCTCGTAATTGTGTATATCACATCTTTCTTGACGTTGGCTTGTTTCTAACTAGCCTCCTCGTAATTGTGTATATCACATCTTTCTTGACGTTGGCTTGTTTCTAACTAGCCTCCTCGTAATTGTGTATATCACAACTTTCTTGACGTTGGCTTGGCTCTAACTAGCCTCCTCGTAATTGTGTATATCATATCTTTCTTGACGTTGGCTTGTTTTTAACTAGCCCCCTCGTAATTGTGTATATCACAACTTTCTTGACGTTGGCTTGGCTCTAACTAGCCTCCTCGTAATTGTGTATATCATATCTTTCTTGACGTTGGCTTGTTTCTAACTAGCCTCCTCGTAATTGTGTATATCACATCTTTCTTGACGTTGGCTTGTTTCTAACTAGCCTCCTCGTAATTGTGTATATCACAACTTTCTTGACGTTGGCTTGGCTCTAACTAGCCTCCTCGTAATTGTGTATATCATATCTTTCTTGACGTTGGCTTGTTTCTAACTAGCCTTCTCGTAATTGTGTATATCACAACTTTCTTGACGTTGGTTTGGCTCTAACTAGCCTCCTCGTAATTGTGTATATCACAACTTTCTTGACGTTGGTTTGGCTCTAACTAGCCTCCTCGTAATTGTGTATATCACATCTTTCTTGACGTTGGCTTGGCTCTAACTAGCCTCCTCGTAATTGTGTATATCACTTCTTTCTTGACGTTTGCTTGTTTCTAACTAGCCTCCTCGTAATTGTGTATATCACTTCTTTCTTGACGTTGGCTTGTTTCTAACTAGCCTCCTCGTAATTGTGTATATCACATCTTTCTTGACGTTGGCTTGGCTCTAACTAGCCTCCTCGTAATTGTGTATATCACAACTTTCTTGACGTTGGTTTGGCTCTAACTAGCCTCCTCGTAATTGTGT
Source organism: Aphrophora alni (assembly GCA_963513935.1). Taxonomy (NCBI): domain Eukaryota; kingdom Metazoa; phylum Arthropoda; class Insecta; order Hemiptera; family Aphrophoridae; genus Aphrophora; species Aphrophora alni. Next base: position 11,245,176 of record OY740774.1, on the reverse strand, counting down.
ATATCACATCTTTCTTGACGTTGGCTTGGCTCTAACTAGCCTCCTCGTAATTGTGTATATCACACCTTTCTTGAAGTTGGCTTGGCTCTAACTAGCCTCGTCGTAATTGTGTATATCACATATTTCTTGACGTTGGCTTGGCTCTAACTAGCCTCCTCGTAATTGTAATATCACACCTTTCTTGAAGTTGGCTTGGCTCTAACTAGCCTCCTCGTAATTCTGTATATCACATCTTACTTGACGTTGGCTTGGCTCTAACTAGCCTCCTTGTAATTGTGTATATTACATCTTTCTTGACGTTGGTTTGGCTCTAACTAGCTTCCTCGTAATTGTGTATATCACAACTTTCTTGACGTTGGCTTGGCTCTAACTAGCCTCCTCGTAATTGTGTATATCACATCTTTCTTGACGTTGGCTTGGCTCTAACTAGCCTCCTCGTAATTGTGTATATCACAACTTTCTTGACGTTGGCTTGGCTCTAACTAGCCTCCTCGTAATTGTGTATATCACATCTTTCTTGACGTTGGCTTGGCTCTAACTAGCCTCCTCGTAATTGTGTATATCACAACTTTCTTGACGTTGGTTTGGCTCTAACTAGCCTCCTCGTAATTGTGTATATCACAACTTTCTTGACGTTGGCTTGGCTCTAACTAGCCTCCTCGTAATTGTGTATATCACATCTTTCTTGACGTTGGCTTGGCTCTAACTAGCCTCCTCGTAATTGTGTATATCACAACTTTCTTGACGTTGGTTTGGCTCTAACTAGCCTCCTCGTAATTGTGTATATCACAACTTTCTTGACGTTGGTTTGGCTCTAACTAGCCTCCTTGTAATTGTGTATATCACAACTTTCTTGACGTTGGTTTGGCTCTAACTAGCCTCCTCGTAATTGTGTATATCACAACTTTCTTGACGTTGGTTTGGCTCTAACTAGCCTCCTCGTAATTGTGTATATCACAACTTTCTTGACGTTGGTTTGGCTCTAACTAGCCTCCTCGTAATTGTGTATATCACAACTTTCTTGACGTTGGCTTGGCTCTAACTAGCCTCCTCGTAATTGTGTATATCACAACTTTCTTGACGTTGGCTTGGCTCTAACTAGCCTCCTCGTAATTGTGTATATCATATCTTTCTTGACGTTGGCTTGGCTCTAACTAGCCTCCTCGTAATTGTGTATATCACAACTTTCTTGACGTTGGTTTGGCTCTAACTAGCCTCCTCGTAATTGTGTATATCACATTTTCTTGACGTTGGCTTGGCTCTAACTAGCCTCCTCGTAATTGTGTATATCATATCTTTCTTGACGTTGGCTTGGCTCTAACTAGCCTCCTCGTAATTGTGTATATCACAACTTTCTTGACGTTGGTTTGGCTCTAACTAGCCTCCTCGTAATTGTGTATATCACAACTTTCTTGACGTTGGCTTGGCTCTAACTAGCCTCCTCGTAATTGTGTATATCACAACTTTCTTGACGTTGGCTTGGCTCTAACTAGCCTCCTCGTAATTGTGTATATCATATCTTTCTTGACGTTGGCTTGGCTCTAACTAGCCTCCTCGTAATTGTGTATATCACAACTTTCTTGACGTTGGTTTGGCTCTAACTAGCCTCCTCGTAATTGTGTATATCACATTTTCTTGACGTTGGCTTGGCTCTAACTAGCCTCCTCGTAATTGTGTATATCACATTTTCTTGACGTTGGCTTGGCTCTAACTAGCCTCCTCGTAATTGTGTATATCACAACTTTCTTGACGTTGGTTTGGCTCTAACTAGCCTCCTCGTAATTGTGTATATCACATTTTCTTGACGTTGGCTTGGCTCTAACTAGCCTCCTCGTAATTGTGTATATCACATTTTCTTGACGTTGGCTTGGCTCTAACTAGCCTCCTCGTAATTGTGTATATCACAACTTTCTTGACGTTGGTTTGGCTCTAACTAGCCTCCTCGTAATTGTGTATATCACATTTTCTTGACGTTGGCTTGGCTCTAACTAGCCTCCTCGTAATTGTGTATATCACATTTTCTTGACGTTGGCTTGGCTCTAACTAGCCTCCTCGTAATTGTGTATATCACAACTTTCTTGACGTTGGTTTGGCTCTAACTAGCCTCCTCGTAATTGTGTATATCACATTTTCTTGACGTTGGCTTGGCTCTAACTAGCCTCCTCGTAATTGTGTATATCACATTTTCTTGACGTTGGCTTGGCTCTAACTAGCCTCCTCGTAATTGTGTATATCACAACTTTCTTGACGTTGGTTTGGCTCTCACTAGCCTCCTCGTAATTGTGTATATCACAACTTTCTTGACGTTGGCTTGGCTCTAACTAGCCTCCTCGTAATTGTGTATATCACAACTTTCTTGACGTTGGCTTGGCTCTAACTAGCCTCCTCGTAATTGTGTATATCACATTTTCTTGACGTTGGTTTGGCTCTAACTAGCCTCCTCGTAATTGTGTATATCACAACTTTCTTGACGTTGGTTTGGCTCTAACTAGCCTCCTCGTAATTGTGTATATCACATTTTCTTGACGTTGGCTTGGCTCTAACTAGCCTCCTCGTAATTGTGTATATCACATTTTCTTGACGTTGGCTTGGCTCTAACTAGCCTCCTCGTAATTGTGTATATCACAACTTTCTTGACGTTGGTTTGGCTCTAACTATCCTCCTCGTAATTGTGTATATGACAACTTTCTTGACGTTGGCTTGGCTCTAACTAGCCTCCTCGTAATTGTGTATATCACAACTTTCTTGACGTTGGCTTGGCTCTAACTAGCCTCCTCGTAATTGTGTATATCACAACTTTCTTGACGTTGGTTTGGCTCTAACTAGCCTCCTCGTAATTGTGTATATCACATTTTCTTGACGTTGGCTTGGCTCTAACTAGCCTCCTCGTAATTGTGTATATCACATTTTCTTGACGTTGGCTTGGCTCTAACTAGCCTCCTCGTTATTGTGTATATCACAACTTTCTTGACGTTGGTTTGGCTCTAACTAGCCTCCTCGTAATTGTGTATATCACATTTTCTTGACGTTGGCTTGGCTCTAACTAGCCTCCTCGTAATTGTGTATATCACATTTTCTTGACGTTGGCTTGGCTCTAACTAGCCTCCTCGTAATTGTGTATATCACAACTTTCTTGACGTTGGTTTGGCTCTAACTAGCCTCCTCGTAATTGTGTATAACACAACTTTCTTGACGTTGGTTTGGCTCTAACTAGCCTCCTCGTAATTGTGTATATCACAACTTTCTTGACGTTCGTTTGGCTCTAACTAGCCTCCTCGTAATTGTGTATATCACAACTTTCTTGACGTTGGCTTGGCTCTAACTAGCCTCCTCGTAATTGTGTATATCACAACTTTCTTGACGTTGGTTTGGCTCTAACTAGCCTCCTCGTAATTGTGTATATCACAACTTTCTTGACGTTGGTTTGGCTCTAACTAGCCTCCTCGTAATTGTGTATATCACATTTTCTTGACGTTGGTTTGGCTCTAACTAGCCTCCTCGTAATTGTGTATATCACATTTTCTTGACGTTGGCTTGGCTCTAACTAGCCTCCTCGTAATTGTGTATATCACAACTTTCTTGACGTTGGTTTGGCTCTAACTAGCCTCCTCGTAATTGTGTATATCACATTTTCTTGACGTTGGCTTGGCTCTAACTAGCCTCCTCGTAATTGTGTATATCACATTTTCTTGACGTTTTCTTGGCTCTAACTAGCCTCCTCGTAATTGTGTATATCACAACTTTCTTGACGTTGGTTTGGCTCTAACTAGCCTCCTCGTAATTGTGTATATCACAACTTTCTTGACGTTGGTTTGGCTCTAACTAGCCTCCTCGTAATTGTGTATATCACAACTTTCTTGACGTTGGTTTGGCTCTAACTAGCCTCCTCGTAATTGTGTATATCACAACTTTCTTGACGTTGGCTTGGCTCTAACTAGCCTCCTCGTAATTGTGTATATCACAACTTTCTTGACGTTGGTTTGGCTCTAACTAGCCTCCTCGTAATTGTGTATATCACAACTTTCTTGACGTTGGTTTGGCTCTAACTAGCCTCCTCGTAATTGTGTATATCACATTTTCTTGACGTTGGCTTGGCTCTAACTAGCCTCCTCGTAATTGTGTATATCACATTTTCTTGACGTTGGCTTGGCTCTAACTAGCCTCCTCGTAATTGTGTATATCACAACTTTCTTGACGTTGGCTTGGCTCTAACTAGCCTCCTCGTAATTGTGTATATCACATTTTCTTGACGTTGGCTTGGCTCTAACTAGCCTCCTCGTAATTGTGTATATCACAACTTTCTTGACGTTTGTTTGGCTCTAACTAGCCTCCTCGTAATTGTGTATATCACATTTTCTTGACGTTGGCTTGGCTCTAACTAGCCTCCTCGTAATTGTGTATATCACAACTTTCTTGACGTTGGCTTGGCTCTAACTAGCCTCCTCGTAATTGTGTATATCACATTTTCTTGACGTTGGCTTGGCTCTAACTAGCCTCCTCGTAATTGTGTATATCACAACTTTCTTGACGTTGGCTTGGCTCTAACTAGCCTCCTCGTAATTGTGTATATCACATCTTTCTTGACGTTGGCTTGGCTCTAACTAGCCTCCTCGTAATTGTGTATATCACATTTTCTTGACGTTGGTTTGGCTCTAACTAGCCTCCTCGTAATTGTGTATATCACATTTTATTGACGTTGGCTTGGCTCTAACTAGCCTCCTCGTAATTGTGTATATCACAACTTTCTTGACGTTGGCTTGGCTCTAACTAGCCTCCTCGTAATTGTGTATATCACATTTTCTTGACGTTGGCTTGGCTCTAACTAGCCTCCTCGTAATTGTGTATATCACAACTTTCTTGACGTTGGTTTGGCTCTAACTAGCCTCCTCGTAATTGTGTATATCACAACTTTCTTGACGTTGGCTTGGCTCTAACTAGCCTCCTCGTAATTGTGTATATCACATTTTCTTTACGTTGGCTTGGCTCTAACTAGCCTCCTCGTAATTGTGTATATCACAACTTTCTTGACGTTGGTTTGGCTCTAACTAGCCTCCTCGTAATATTGTGTATATCACATTTTCTTGACGTTGGCTTGGCTCTAACTAGCCTCCTCGTAATTGTGTATATCACATTTTCTTGACGTTGGCTTGGCTCTAACTAGCCTCCTCGTAATTGTGTATATCACAACTTTCTTGACGTTGGTTTGGCTCTAACTAGCCTCCTCGTAATTGTGTATATCACATTTTCTTGACGTTGGCTTGGCTCTAACTAGCCTCCTCGTAATTGTGTATATCACATTTTCTTGACGTTGGCTTGGCTCTAACTAGCCTCCTCGTAATTGTGTATATCACAACTTTCTTGACGTTGGTTTGGCTCTAACTAGCCTCCTCGTAATTGTGTATATCACATTTTCTTGACGTTGGCTTGGCTCTAACTAGCCTCCTCGTAATTGTGTATATCACATTTTCTTGACGTTGGCTTGGCTCTAACTAGCCTCCTCGTAATTGTGTATATCACAACTTTCTTGACGTTGGTTTGGCTCTAACTAGCCTCCTCGTAATTGTGTATATCACATTTTCTTGACGTTGGCTTGGCTCTAACTAGCCTCCTCGTAATTGTGTATATCACATTTTCTTGACGTTGGCTTGGCTCTAACTAGCCTCCTCGTAATTGTGTATATCACATTTTCTTGACGTTGGCTTGGCTCTAACTAGCCTCCTCGTAATTGTGTATATCACATTTTCTTGACGTTGGCTTGGCTCTAACTAGCCTCCTCGTAATTGTGTATATCACATTTTCTTGACGTTGGCTTGGCTCTAACTAGCCTCCTCGTAATTGTGTATATCACAACTTTCTTGACGTTGGTTTGGCTCTAACTAGCCTCCTCGTAATTGTGTATATCACATTTTCTTGACGTTGGCTTGGCTCTAACTAGCCTCCTCGTATTTGTGTATATCACATTTTCTTGACGTTGGCTTGGCTCTAACTAGCCTCCTCGTAATTGTGTATATCACATCTTTCTTGACGTTGGCTTGACTCTAACTAGCCTCCTCGTAATTGTGTATATCACATTTTCTTGACGTTGGCTTGGCTCTAACTAGCCTCCTCGTAATTGTGTATATCACATTTTCTTGACGTTGGCTTGGCTCTAACTAGCCTCCTCGTAATTGTGTATATCACAACTTTCTTGACGTTGGTTTGGCTCTAACTAGCCTCCTCGTAATTGTGTATATCACATTTTCTTGACGTTGGCTTGGCTCTAACTAGCCTCCTCGTAATTGTGTATATCACATTTTCTTGACGTTGGCTTGGCTCTAACTAGCCTCCTCGTAATTGTGTATATCACATTTTCTTGACGTTGGCTTGGCTCTAACTAGCCTCCTCGTAATTGTGTATATCACAACTTTCTTGACGTTGGTTTGGCTCTAACTAGCCTCCTCGTAATTGTGTATATCACATTTTCTTGACGTTGGTTTGGCTCTAACTAGCCTCCTCGTAATTGTGTATATCACATTTTCTTGACGTTGGCTTGGCTCTAACTAGCCTCCTCGTAATTGTGTATATCACATTTTCTTGACTTTGGCTTGGCTCTAACTAGCCTCCTCGTAATTGTGTATATCACAACTTTCTTGACGTTGGTTTGGCTCTAACTAGCCTCCTCGTAATTGTGTATATCACATTTTCTTGACGTTGGTTTGGCTCTAACTAGCCTCCTCGTAATTGTGTATATCACATTTTCTTGACGTTGGCTTGGCTCTAACTAGCCTCCTCGTAATTGTGTATATCACATTTTCTTGACGTTGGTTTGGCTCTAACTAGCCTCCTCGTAATTGTGTATATCACAACTTTCTTGACGTTGGCTTGGCTCTAACTAGCTTACTCGTAATTGTGTATATCACATTTTCTTGACGTTGGCTTGGCTCTAACTAGCCTCCTCGTAATTGTGAATATTTTAACACATTTCTACACGCTCCGCTCGTGTCATCATCTTGGTTCTGCCGGTTCTAAAACTTTACATATGTAATGGAGACGCCACTCGCTACGCTCGTGTTGATAACGCGATGTTCGTAACTATACGAGAGTCTATAGATCTGAGTTAAAAATTACATTTTTTAAACGTAACTTCTTTATTTGGCATCGTAGAGATATGGGTTTGTTACCATTAAATGCAGAATTTAAATCTGAAAATTTATAACACAGCCGGTTTCTAGAACAGTATATAAATTATTTAATCACCATTAAACTTAGTCTTTCATTAAATCATCAATTTCAGTTTCTAGAATGCTAATCGACCATTAAACTCTCATTAATTTAAATTCCCAATGTCGGCCAATTAAATATTTTATCTTAGATTAAAGTTTGGTTTGTTACTTTTTGTTGTTATTTATTTTATGTTATTTCTGATTTAATTACAGTTTTAAAATATTTTTTCGGTTAATATTGCATGTAATTTCATGTAGTGTTTATATTTAAATATCCGAGAATTGATTCAATTTTATTTATTATATTTTTCTTGTTTAGAAGATTTTTTTTTCAATATATCTACTAAAATCAACCTATAAATTAATTCAAGAGTATAAAATTATTATGGTAGTAGTTCAGATGAACAATTAACAGAGTTATTAATTAAGTAGTAGAATTTACAGAATAAGACAAGATTTATTTCATTATTTTTCGAACGAAGACTTCAAGAATAGATTTAGGTTCAGGTTTTAGGCCTAATTTCAAATTATCTTCTCCACACTACTGCCAGAATTATCTCATTGTCCCCAATGGTCAAATTGTTGATTGTACTAAAATTTTATGAAGCAGAAAGTTTTCAACTGATAGTTGCAGACCTTGTATAACACTACTGTTTGGAAGATTATAAAGAAGGTCATATGGCCTTATTGTGTAAACATTTTATAAAAATGCCTCAAACTGCAGAAGAGTTAGTAATAACTCAAAATAAATTTTATATTAGTTGCTCCTTTTCAATATCATTTGTTCTTCTTTCTTCTTTCCTGTTCCTCCATTTCAAAAAGTGATAACTGCAGCACTGTAGGTATGAAAAGGAAATGTAAACAATCAACATAACCTAAAAATTAGAAAGTTCGATGATCATATGTTTGAAAACCGCCATTTTCCCTCCAATCCTTCTTTAAAGTTAATGGGAAATTAAGTAATCCTTGATTAAATATTTTCTAGAAACAGAACGTAAAATTTAATTAGGCATTAGGGTAATCTGGTATTTAGCAATTGAGCATTAACTAAATGTTCAAGAAACCAGTTGTCATTGTGTTATATTGTGAATAGATACAAGATATGAAAAAAAACTGTTAAAAATTGACGTCAATTGAGATTTTTGATTCAATAGAGGTTTCTAAATGAGCGTACTGTACTCCCTTATACTAAATTTCATGTTTTTATTATAATTTTTGTAGGTGTTATCGTGCTTTTAAGTATACAGGGATGTCGGACTGATGACACGTATATTACTTTCTCGGCTTCCTGAGACCATGAAACTTTGAGATCAGTCGAAAATAGAGATCGAAACTTTACACGAATACAAACTTACCTGATACTTCGTAAGAGATTAAAAGTTTGTGTTTGTTTATAAGATTTACATATTTTAAAATGTTAGTATATCTCCACCCCACTGCATAATAAAACTGCATCTTTCACTTTTGGTCGTGATGTACTGTAAAAAAAAAAAAATGTATATTATAAATTAGTGTTATTATAGAGGCAACTTGTATACAATATGATTTTTGTTTCTAGGTTATTAGATTATAAAGTACAGCATTTGTAAAACGTTGCAGTTGGTACACCGTAGATATAAACTTAAATTACATTGCAAATAATAATAGTCTAAATGCAACATTATACACTGTCGTGAATAAGGCGCAATGTCGGATTTCTTAACATATGTTTTTTATCTACACAGTATAGTATAGGGTAAGTTTGGCATCTGTAAAAATGTTCGACGTTTTTTGACGGGTCGACTTCCCGTCCATACGTCGTCATTGTCGTTGTCGTTGACGTTTACAAAAAATTAAGATAAGACCATAAAATTTGGTATAGCGTGCTCGCATAGAACCCTATTGAAATTCAGAAAAATCGACTCGAAAATGGCTTGTGTATCACTCAACTTGCACACTATATTCCATGTGGTCAAAAAGTCCCACCCCCTCTTATTTTTTTTATTAACGGAAATAGACAGATTTGCTTTGGGGAAAGTTTAGATAACCAAAGGAGGAGTTTTTTGAAGTATCAAAATTTTCAACCCACACATCCAAAATGGGGTAGTTTGGGGATAAGTCAAAAATTTTATGCAACAACCCCTATTGAGTGATACCTCATTTTAAAGGCCCTTTAAAAATAAGAATAATGACTCAAACTAGAGGTCTCTAAGTTCATCCTACCCAACATAGCGACCAATTGAATTGTGAATTTTACGTTAATTACACCGGAAATGTTACGAAATGTACAACAAACTTTTGAGTCCAGAATCTATTTCTGCCAAAAAGTAAGTGGAAGCCATTTTAAGAACTAATCCGAGTCAAAAAACAAGGTAGGGCTCTTACTATCATTTTAACAACATAAAGCAGTTTGAAATGTAATAAAAACAACCGGAGTTTGTAGGTTAACATTCACAATTTGATTGGTCACTATGTTAGGTAGGATGAACTTAGAGACCTCTAGTTTGCGCCATTATTCGTATTTTTAAAAGGAATTTAAAATGAAGTATCACTCAATAGGGGTTGCTATTTAAAATTCTTGACTTACCCCCAAAATACCCCATTTTGGGAGTAAGGGTTGAAAATTTTGATACTTCAATATACTCTTCCTTTGGTGATTTAAACTTTCCCCAAAGCAAATCTGTCTATTTCCATTAGGGGGGGGGGACTTTTTGGACACATGGTATATTAGATGTAATTGTGCATATTTCAATTCTATATGTAACGTTACCAACGGGTTTAAAATAAAAAATAGGGAAGTTATTGTAAAAAATGTAATTTGAACACTGAATTCTGAAGAAAATGTAATATTTCTTATAGTTGCAAGTGAAGCTTGCAATATGTACAGATTTGAGGCCCGTTAGAGTCGAAACAATGAGCGAAGTGAGTGGAGAGTTTTTAATATATACACAACTACGAGGCCAGTTAGGTCCTACCGACGACAAGAAACAACAATTTACAGAATTACGAGACAGAAAACCTGTGTAACATTCTTACTCTACAGGATAATACCGCTTGATTACAATTTAACATTTCCTACAATCCCAAATAATCCAATTTTTTTGCATTACATTTAAAGAATCTGCTTGTATTAGATTCAACGATGGATCTGAGTAAGTACCATGATGGCGCTTATACACTTGATTTTCAGCTCTTATGACGTCATTGACATTTATAATAATAAAAACAGATAGCCAAGTCGCAGAAAAGAAACTGTTTGACGTGTATGTTGCCCATATGTTAATCAAGTAATGCATTAAATTTAATGAGAATTTCATCGCTAATATTCTAATTAGTGTTCACTAATTCTGTTCAATAACGAATCGTAAACAAAATCTAGTATATAACCACAAGAAATTGTGATTTTTTTTATAGGACGCGGATCTCTTCATCATGAAAGGACGTGTCATGTTCTGCGGTGCCTTCCTTTGCATCTTTGTGGTAAGTATTTCCTGAAATTTGCTACTAGATGGTATGTAATTAAATGATAAAAGTCAAAAGTTTTTTGTAAAAATAACTAAGTTTTTTTAAAATTATTTATTAAAGATTATAACTGCCATCACAATGTTAACCTCAAATCAATTATTTTGTTTTGATTTTTATATTATAAAATATTTGTTGTAGGAGAAGTTTGACAAGTGTAGTCAAATCCTTTTAAATCGCTTTTGAGCTGTGTTAAAGTAAATATAATAGTACGTTTTGAATGTTAAGGATCAAGGAGGTATTCTGGTCAATAGAGTCACATAACGTAACTTTATAACGATAATAAAACACAATTTTTTATATTTTGTAACATCCACTTTTTTTAGTCTAGCCGACCAATGGTTTCGCCTGCTAAGGCATTGACGAGGCTGTATTACAGACTGAAGAAAAAAGAAAAAAACATAAAACCTTAAAACTAGAGGGTGGGAGTTAGGATACAACGAATGGAAGGTTGGGGAAATACCCAGCCTGGACAATGACCATAGGAACAATACATAATGGGAAAACCAGTTGATTGTTCTAAGTACAAATAACTTTTAAAGGTTTTACTAATGGAGAGTTATACAAATCTAACTGGTCATTTAAAACTAAATTAGGATTACAGTATCTTATTCTTGTAATTTCTAATCTCTCCAAAGCATTCAATTTCCTACCTTTATTATCAAAATGTAATATTTTAAAATCTACACTCGAATTAAAATCAGACACTTGATGTATTCTTAAATGATTTGAAAAACTGGAATCTTCATATCCTAACTTTATAACATTCAAAATAACAAGCGATAATCAAAGACCAGATATATATAAATGAAAGGCGAAAAGTTTTTCATTCATGTTCAATTTAATACCAGGTACGATACCTGTAAAAATAAATTTAAAAAAAAAATTGCAAACTCTGAAGACTTTTTTCTACTTCTTTTAACTTACACATTCACAGTTTGAATTTAAATATATTAAAAAATATTTCCAAATTAATTCTAGAGTTTACAAAGAATGAATATAATTTTGTTGTAATTGCTGGAAAAGTTATATATTAATATCAATTTTATTATTTATATATTTACAATATTGGTGCTAAAAAAACTGTATCACTGTTCGCCATGTTTTTAGTTATCTAAGTTAAAATTATCTACCGATCGAAATTTTAATAGACAGTCTGCAAAATGGCGTTATTTTAATTCTATGTATGAAGATATTTGATTATCCTTTTTTACATAACGTCACTTAAATAATAATATAATATTATGAAAGTCCTTTTCAGTAAAGATAAAAAATGTCTTAAACAATTCTAAATTTTTCAGTGACTTCTTTCACTATCTTACGCTATTGATACAAAAAAAAACTTTGATGCTATTTATTATTTTGGTAAAATTTCTCTTTAAATTTATTTATTTCCAGACATTAAGCTAAACATTTCTAAATATTCAATTCATAATATGTTAAACATTTTCTTTATATCTCATTGTTATTTATAACTTAACCTATAAGTTTTGTTGTCTTAATTCTTAGCATTCTTCACTGTTTCTACAGTGCTAAGGGTGTTACATGAGTTAAAAACTACTAAGATAAATGTGGTAGGCCTAATTATTTAACTACTTCTAGTTTGCTTTTCAGTTTGCATATCTAGGCTTATAATTTACTACAAATTTATTTAAATCAGTTTAAACATAAATACAATTTTATATATATTAATTGAGGGGGGGAACTTTAAAATAAAATATTTTACTCATTTAAAGTGTCATACATTTTATTTTTATATTTGTTTTAACATTTAGTTTTACTATTCACACACACACAAATTCGCAGAGATATAACTTTACTATATAATATATATACATTCCATTTACAAAGCTTTATTTTCTTTTTATATATATTTTATTTATAACATGTAATTTTATAAACTTTAGTTTTAATTTGGATTAAAAATAATTTTATAATTATCCTTTTAATTCATTAGTTATAAAAACCCTCATTAAATGTTACTTCTTTTAGGTATCACAAACATACCTAACTATATCTAGAATAACTAGTTTTGAGATTATAGCTATTAATTATTTAAAACACATATATTTATAAATCCTAAAATATTATTTTATTATTACTTTTTAAAATGTTACTTACATTTATTTCACACTACTTATGTTCTTTACTTCTTTTTTTGAGCACATACCAAAACAATTTAAATAAATATTAAATTCTTTAAAAAAAATTTTAAACATATAAAATAATACACTCTTTGTAAAACACTTTACATACATATAAAAAATATACTCTTTGAGAACAATATATAAAAAAATACACTCTTTGAAAGACAGTTCATATATATTAAAATTACCCTCTTTATAAATACTAAAATAAACTTTCTGAAAAACACTTTTTTATATCTTAAAATACGCTCTTCTAATAACACTTGATATATATATATATATATATATATAATACATTATTTGTAATATATTTGAAATACATTCAAAATACACTATTTGAAAACATTATATATATTTTAAAAATACATTCTTAGAAAAAACTTAATACATATTAAAAATACACTCTATGACAAACATTTAAAATATATTTTAATACACTTTTTCAAAGAGAGATAAAAATACCTTCTTTGAAAATATTATATATATATATATATATATATATATATATATATAAATATTTAAAAACATACATTCTTTTAAAACACATTATATTATTAAAAAGACATTCTTTGAAAAACACTTTAAATATATTAAAAATAGACTCTTGAAAAAATTATACATATTATAATTACATTATTTGAAAAACACATTTCTATTTTATTTATTATTATTTTTTTTTTGTTTAAAGGCGAAAAAACCATTTCGGTCATCATCGCCTTTCACATTTCTATATTAAATACATTCTTTGAAAGACACTTTTTGTATATTAAAAATACATTTTTGAAAAACCTTTTATATAATTTTTATTTTATTCACTATTTTAAATTTTATGTGAATGTACATGTTATTTTAAATTTAATTAAATAAATGTTAGACTGCTTTTATAATTAATATTGTAATGTTGATGGTTGGGCTGCCAAACAAAAATACTGAAAATCACATCCATGACAGTTAGTATTTGTTATACTATCCAAAAAAATTGAACTTGAAATAAAGAGGTAAAATCGTTTTTTCGTTTTTTGAATTATAATTTAGTAAATCGATTTCATCACAAGTTTAAGATAACTAAATAGATTGACGTTTTTGTAACGAAAATATTTTTCAAAAGCTTTCCAAGTAAAATAGATTCTACCAGAGAGAAATTAATTTTGATAAGTAGGGTTAACGAAAAGTCAAAGTACGATAACTTGAATCTTGAAATTAATAATATTTTTTGTTTCAGCTATTTGACTTCGGAACAACACATCATCTCCGCAGAGCAACCGAAGCAAATGAAAATGTAAGATACACACTTGAAAGCAGTTTTTATGTAAAATATTTTTAATTGTATGAATTTGTATACTACAGATCCCTCCCGGATACCCGTTTGGTATTAGTTTTGGTTTTCTGATATCTGAAATCATCCCTTGCATAACAAGTAAAATCATAAATTTGAAAGGTTGGGTTTTTATTATTTATATATCACATAACAATCGACTTCCACTTTTACTGATCCTTCCTTTCATAACTCACTGAATCGAGGAAACTTATTTTAATAACACCAACCAAACGTTTGAAATGGCAAATTAAAATAGCCTAATATAAAATAACTTTGGTGTATTTTTGAATTTCAGAAATATCTGTCGGAAAATATTATAAAATTTTTTTTTAAATCGGTTTTTTGCATTTATTTTTTTGCCATTTAATTGTTTTATTTTGTTAGATAATATATATCAAATTGCTTCAAATGTTGGATTTTATAAATAATTAGACATGTGTAAACAAATAGCATTGTTTGTCCCATTATAAGAACTGAGACATACAGATTGTTGAAAAAAAAAGGTACCAAATTTCAAGTGGTACAAGTTTAGAAGGGTAAAAATAAAGAAAAACGATCTTATATGTCCAGAAACGCTTCATTTTTCATCTGTCTGCCATTTTGCGTTTATTTGGAAAAAATAATTATAGCTTTTGAATTATTAAGATTTCCAAAGATACTAAGATTTTTATGCAACAATTAACCAACTAACCAAGAAACTTTATCTTATAAATTTCCAAAATGGCTGCCGTTTACATTTTTTGTAAAGTTAATGGTTTTAGAGGATTTTCAATTTTAAAAATTTCAAAAATTTCAACAATTAATTTATAAAATAAAGTTTCATTTTTAATGTACTGATAAAAATGTAGCATTTGTATACCAAATTTCGACTAGAAATCTTAATAATTCGAAAAGCTACATTTATTTTTTCAAAAAACAGAAAAAAATCGACAGATGTAAAACGAAGGATTTCCGAATTTATGTTTATGGGAAATTTTTTCTTTAGGCCTATACCCACATAATCACTACTTAAAGTTAGACGCCGTTTACTGAACACCTTGTATGTATATATAAGTTTCGATTTTAGGTTTCTATTTTTTAGATCTGTAAAGATTTATCTATCAGAAAAACTAAAACAAAGTTAACTCATTTTCGTATAGTATTTGGAATTGTAAGTTATATAATAGGAAATTATCATCTACTTGTGAAAAATATTGGCAAATGATTGACTAAAAAGTAATTAATGTTTACGTGACAACGGTACAAAAACCAGTTGTGCATATCTCACATGAAATGATAAAGTATGGTCTTGATTTTTCTAATTAATTGTTATCAGTAAGCATTAAATAATAATAATTACATTAAAAATTTGATTATTAATAATATAAACTATAAAAAAAATTACAAAATTAGTTAATAAAGGGTAAATTTACAATTGCAAATTGCTGGACAAGCTATACTTAAAAAAGAAACTAACTTGAGATATCTTAAAACAAATAAGAAAATTAAAATAGATTTGTTTTAGTCCTTTATGATTATGATATATATGAATGTGTCTTATATATAAAATTTTAATAAAAATAAAGGCCGGTATAGTATGATTTTTCAATTAAAAAACATTCTTTTTTAAACAATAGAACTGCGAATACTTCGCGAGTAAGAAATAAATTTTATTCTTGCCTTTGAATACTAAATAAAACTCTGTATTTTGATTCACAAAAAGTTAATTTATCCGTTAAAAGTTAAAAAATATTGTTATGTTAATTTTAAACCTAAATTTATCTACGATTCTTGAAATATCTTCGTTTAATTAAAAAAATAAACGTGTTTAATGTAAACATCCAAATTGAGTAAGCTGTCTCTAACTAATGAAAAGATACTTTAAAAAAGTTTGGTTTTTCAGGAAGTAGAAACTTTTCTCATATCGGAAAACGTAAATTTGAACAGTGATGAAGTAATAACTGAAACGGAAGTAAGAACTGAAGTTGGAGAAGTACATGGACACAAATATCTCAAGAAGACGAAAGTCATCTCAACTATTGTCTATTTTGGAGGAGACCTGGTAAGATAAATTAATTTATTTTCAGTATTCTTTAATTTTTTAAATTAATCAAAAGAATCTTATAATATTTCCAATTTAGAAATGAATCATTTGTTTACATATTAATAATTGAAACATGTTGAGTATGTAAAACGTGAGAATCTGTAAAGTGGCAACATAGTAGATGTTTATTGAAATTGGTTCTATAGTTTCGCAAAAAAATGAGTAACATATGGTCTCTAAGTTTATTTTTTATTTAGAAAATATGATTTGAACATTTATTTCAAATCGGAGTCTCTGATTAACTGTCATTAAGAATTGGGTAGCTTTTGTATTATAATAATTTTTCCTTCTTTATGAATTGAACTTTGAATTTATAGGTTTTTCAAACATGACGCTTCTCTACCAAGAATATCTTGTATCTTGTATCTTGTATCTTGTATCTTGCAACCAAACTGTGCTAGACTTGGCCTTTGGTTGTGATTAATAAACCAACTTATAATCCATTTGAGTTTACGCTCAATTGAAATATAACTCTGAGATCAAAAATGTTTCTACGAATAGAATTTTAAATATCTGTTCCCCTCAATTTTATTGAACTAGTTTAGAAGAAGAAGAAATGCTTTATTTTACAACAAAAATACCACAATATTTGGCAAAATACATTATAACAATTCCCCAAAACATACTAACTAGTACTTTATATATATATATATATATGTGTATGTGTGTGTGTGTGTGTGTGTGTGTGTGTGTGTGTGTGTGTGTGTGTTTTCATATCAATTTATTAATTCCTTATAATTATTTGCATTTTTTAAGCATGGTAGCTTAGACCGTCTGCTTGGTTAAATAGTAATTTTACTTTACAACTTTTAAAGTACATTTTAGACGAAATTAAATCAGTAACTAGTCAAAATTAACCTAAAACTTATCCAGATTAAAAACAAATAACATAAATATATAAAACCAATCAAACAATTACCAAAAAAAATCACTTAAAAACACATTTGGTCTACCAAAATTTACGTCCGCATTAAATGTTAAAAAATTATGTATTTGT
Source organism: Aphrophora alni (assembly GCA_963513935.1). Taxonomy (NCBI): domain Eukaryota; kingdom Metazoa; phylum Arthropoda; class Insecta; order Hemiptera; family Aphrophoridae; genus Aphrophora; species Aphrophora alni. Next base: position 11,227,928 of record OY740774.1, on the reverse strand, counting down.
TAAATTACGAAACCCCAAAGCACCGAAAACATCATGTCAGAAGAAATTGTAAATTAAATTCCTGAATTAGTGTCCGTGCTGCCATGCTTGTTTAGTAAACCCAGCAAACCGTACCCAATCATGCTCATTTCAATAGTTTAAAACATCTTAGCTTATGAGCTTTAAACCATCTGAATCTTAAAGTCCTTTAAAATTGGACATTTTATGATAAAATGATGTTGCCTGAGTTGACAAACTGAGTTTTCTAGTTGGCGACGAACTACTTTCAATAATTGTTTTTATTAAAGCTTTCTTTTAAGGATTTTAAACTACATTTTACAAATTTTGATTGTTTAGGATGAACGTTTCATTGGTGAAACAGAAGAGAGCTTCGTCATTAGAGTGTTTACCCAGCGTTTTGATGAAGACGAAGAAACCTTCATCAGTCGAGTCTTCAACAAATACGATGATGAAACCGTCGCAGGATATATCCGCAGGGTTGAAACTTTCCGCAGGTTGAATCCAAACTTCATTGCCTTTGAGAATATCGAGTATTTGGAATTAACTAAGACCTACTATTCCTTGACTTTAGTGAAGTTTGACTTCGAAACATTAGAAGAATACAGTGACAGGATCTTGAGGAAGAGGAGTTATGAAACTATTGAAGTTTATACCAAGAGAGTTGAAATCATTCGTACTTTACTTCCAGATTTGTTAGTTTGGAAGGGTTTTGCTATTGACTTTACATGTGAAAGGGGGTACATCTCACCATATACGTCGACAGTAATTATTGCAAAACGAAATATTTTACCTGTAAGTATTTTACCTCATAATTATAAAATAGATTTAATATTAACGTGTCCAGCAATTGTTTTTTTATAAATTCTTTACTAAAAATTGATATGCTATAATAAAGATAAAATTAATCAACAAATATCAAATTAAAAAATGATTTCGATACTTTCATTTTGTAGCTCGGTACTCCAAAATACATAAATATTTATGAATTTCATAATACATGACGTAATAATAATGATTATTTATTCGTTTGTCCTTTTCTATTTTTACTCAACACTCGAAGGTCTTTGTTACTCCACACGTTTCTAAGGACATTTTTATTCATTTTAGTTATTTGTTATCGTTCTTTTTGAGTTTAAAAGATGCAGAACCCTAATTCTACTAAGATCAGGTCAAATAACCATCTTAATGACCTAAAAAGCATTAGTCTATATCAGATAAATTAAATACTGTTAATGTAGGAAAATATAAAAATTACCATTACGTTCATTTAAAATTTTTTCCTAATTGTGTATAATACGAAAGAAAATTTAGTGTTGAATATCATGTATGAAAATAACCTAAATTGTTAAACCGTGCAAGAAATTATAAAAAAATCTTTTGAAATAAGAACGTACGTATCAAAATATAAAATCATTCACAAAGCTGCTACAAGTTAACGATAAGACACTTAAAAATTGTACACAAATAGTTTCTTTATTTCGGTGCATCTAAAAACGTTACTCTAGATTGTATTTTGAAAATTCATCTACATTACCCCTTATTGCAATTCGTTCGTAAAGAAAAAAAAAACTCGCTTTAAATTCTAAACGTATTATTTCCTCACTTTATTAAGCAGAAAAAATATGTGTAAACGTAGAAAATATTTTACAATCTGTATCTAAATAAAATCTGTTTCATTTCAGCTGAGATTACCCGAGGAAACAGAAGAACTTTACTGCACAAGAACGTTCACACAAACTATATCCGAAACAATCGAAAGTTATTTCACTCGTGTGTTCGATTTTTACGAAGATGAAACAGTAATGGAGTACATCCTTAGAATTGAAACAATCCGCCAACTTTACTCAGATCTTAATATCTGGAATGACGTCACTTACTTACGTTTAACACGACCATATTTCCAAATAGAATACACACGACTAGACATTGAAACAGTTCAAGAATACTATCAAAGAATTTTAAATATACAAGATGGCGAATGTTTTGAAACATATGAAAAGAGAATAACCATCTTATACGAAGTATACCCACAGTTAGATGTTTGGAAAAGCTTTGTTTTCGACGTTACGTCGACGACGGGTTACATTATTACAACTACTTGTCCCCCTTCATTTCCGAGAACAAATACCATCACAGTACCTGTAAGTATATTTTGATATTTATAAAATTAACTTTAATAGTAATATGTTAAAGTGAGTAGTTTAGGTTTAGTCTAATAGTTTTTCAAGGTATAATATAAATATTAAAAACAAATTAAAACTACAACAATCACTATCAAAAGTCTTTTAGTTTTTTCCTGTTGCTTAAAGACGAAAACCTCTCGGCAATTATTACTTTAAAAAAATAATATAAAATAAATATTTAAGACACAATTTCATAAATTAATTTTTTAATGTGTTATATACTGTTTTAACAATAGAAGATTATTTAAATTTGCTTGCAGTAGTACATTTCTTTTAATAAAATTACAATAATCCTAAAAGATTAGTTTTCTATTTGTTTCAGGTACCAGTTACCAATATCCGCGAAACACGTAGTCTTGACGAAAAAGTAAGTATAAACTTTATACATGTATGAATGTGTCCTTTAAAATGTAAATTATGTGGTTTACCACAGTCTTAAATTAGTACCAATTCTTGTAATTTTATTGTTATGTCGTTGGTCGCTTCTTTTTATGTTATTTATCTGTAACTTAAACTTATTTCGTAACGGAATTGAATACTTAAATATTGAATAAAAAAATTAGTTATTGTCATTAGAATTAAGGTTACAATATACATTTTTCATCTTTAACTTAATTAGAGCATGAAGAAATACACTCACAATTTTACATAAATACAAATCGTATTAAACACACACAAATTTAAATTAAACAAATATAACTTCTAATGTGATAAAAAAAAATTATCAATATTCCTCACTTATTATAAAATGTAAGCAAAGGTTATAATTTTCTCTTCATTAACCTAAACTAATCTGTAAAAAATTGGTAATTTCAGACACACAAAATCTATGTTACATCATCGAAATATGACAAAAGAGTATATATGTGTAAATATGTAAAATAAATGTCTTGTTTGTGCTTTTCAGGTAGAATTAACAAAAGAAGAAACTATCAGAATTACTTACCAGCAACTAACATCTGAAACCGATGATGAATACTTTCGACGAATTACTCAAGTCAATATAGGGGAAGATGATGCATCGTACATGGAGCGTCTAACAATAATCTTGAAATACTATCCTCATCTCACACTCTGGTATGATGTGAAATATTTGACATATACAGAAAACTTTTACAGCATGTACTATAGTCAAGAGATAGATGAATTAGAAACCGTTTACTATACAAGAGTATTGAAGAGAGAAATATTTGAATCCGATGAGGAATATGAGTCCAAGATAGTAATTATTCGCAGTTTGTTCCCATCTTTGCCTGTTTGGTATTCTTACGATTATGTTGAATATACAAAATCCTTTTATACACTCTACTATACTCAACGAACTTACGAAACAATTGAGCAATATTACGAAAGACTGTTAACTCAACTACCATACGAGGATTCTGTCTTATATTACAAAAGAGTTATTGTATTACGCAACTTATTTCCATCTTTGTCTGTATGGTATGATGTGAAATATTTGACATATAGTGAACAATTCTACAAGCTGTACCTTAGTCAAGAGGTAGATGAATTAGAAACCGTTTACTATACAAGAGTATTGAAGAGAGAAATATTTGAATCCGATGAGGAATATGAGTCCAAGATAGTAATTATTCGCAGTTTGTTTCCATCTTTGCCTGTTTGGTATTCTTACGATTATGTTGAATATACAAAATCCTTTTATACACTCTACTATACTCAACGAACTTACGAAACAATTGAGCAATATTACGAAAGACTGTTAACTCAACTACCATACGAGGATTCTGTCTTATATTACAAAAGAGTTATTGTATTACGCAACTTATTTCCATCTTTGTCTGTATGGTATGATGTGAAATATTTGACATATAGTGAACAATTCTACAAGCTGTACCTTAGTCAAGAGGTAGATGAATTAGAAACCGTTTACTATACAAGAGTATTGAAGAGAGAAATATTTGAATCCGATGAGGAATATGAGTCCAAGATAGTAATTATTCGCAGTTTGTTCCCATCTTTGCCTGTTTGGTATTCTTACGATTATGTTGAATATACAAAATCCTTTTATACACTCTACTATACTCAACGAACTTACGAAACAATTGAGCAATATTACGAAAGACTGTTAACTCAACTACCATACGAGGATTCTGTCTTATATTACAAAAGAGTTATTGTATTACGCAACTTATTTCCATCTTTGTCTGTATGGTATGATGTGAAATATTTGACATATAGTGAACAATTCTACAAGCTGTACCTTAGTCAAGAGGTAGATGAATTAGAAACCGTTTACTATACAAGAGTATTGAAGAGAGAAATATTTGAATCCGATGAGGAATATGAGTCCAAGATAGTAATTATTCGCAGTTTGTTTCCATCTTTGCCTGTTTGGTATTCTTACGATTATGTTGAATATACAAAATCCTTTTATACACTCTACTATACTCAACGAACTTACGAAACAATTGAGCAATATTACGAAAGACTGTTAACTCAACTACCATACGAGGATGCTGTCTTATATTACAAAAGAGTTATTGTATTACGCAACTTATTTCCATCTTTGTCTGTATGGTATGATGTGAAATATTTGACATATAGTGAACAATTCTACAAGCTGTACCTTAGTCAAGAGGTAGATGAATTAGAAACCGTTTACTATACAAGAGTATTGAAGAGAGAAATATTTGAATCCGATGAGGAATATGAGTCCAAGATAGTAATTATTCGCAGTTTGTTTCCATCTTTGCCTGTTTGGTATTCTTACGATTATGTTGAATATACAAAATCCTTTTATACACTCTACTATACTCAACGAACATACGAAACAATTGAGCAATATTACGAAAGACTGTTAACTCAACTACCATACGAGGATGCTGTCTTATATTACAAAAGAGTTATTGTATTACGCAACTTATTTCCATCTTTGTCTGTATGGTATGATGTTAAATATTTGACATATAGTGAACAATTCTACAAGCTGTACCTTAGTCAAGAGGTAGATGAATTAGAAACCGTTTACTATACAAGAGTATTGAAGAGAGAAATATTTGAATCCGATGAGGAATATGAGTCCAAGATAGTAATTATTCGCAGTTTGTTTCCATCTTTGCCTGTTTGGTATTCTTACGATTATGTTGAATATACAAAATCCTTTTATACACTCTACTATACTCAACGAACATACGAAACAATTGAGCAATATTACGAAAGACTGTTAACTCAACTACCATACGAGGATGCTGTCTTATATTACAAAAGAGTTATTGTATTACGCAACTTATTTCCCTCTTTGTCTGTATGGTATGATGTGAAATATTTGACATATAGTGAACAATTCTACAAGCTGTACCTTAGTCAAGAGGTAGATGAATTAGAAACCGTTTACTATACAAGAGTATTGAAGAGAGAAATATTTGAATCCGATGAGGAATATGAGTCCAAGATAGTAATTATTCGCAGTTTGTTTCCATCTTTGCCTGTTTGGTATTCTTACGATTATGTTGAATATACAAAATCCTTTTATACACTCTACTATACTCAACGAACATACGAAACAATTGAGCAATATTACGAAAGACTGTTAACTCAACTACCATACGAGGATTCTGTCTTATATTACAAAAGAGTTATTGTATTACGCAACTTATTTCCATCTTTGTCTGTATGGTATGATGTGAAATATTTGACATATAGTGAACAATTCTACAAACTGTACTATAGTCAAGAGGTAGATGAATTAGAAACCGTTTACTATACAAGAGTATTGAAGAGAGAAATATTTGAATCCGATGAGGAATATGAGTCCAAGATAGTAATTATTCGCAGTTTGTTCCCATCTTTGACTGTTTGGTATTCATCCGATTATTTTGAATATACAAAATCCTTTTATACACTCTACTATACTCAACGAACTTACGAAACAATTGAGCAATATTACGAAAGACTTTTTACTCAATTATCATATGAAGATGATGACTTATATTACAGAAGAATTATGGTATTACTCAATTTATATCCAACTCTGCCTGTTTGGAATGATGTGACATATTTGATATACACTGAACGATTCTACAAGCTGTACTATGCTCAACAGGTAGATGAAGTTGAAGCCGATTATTTAGAGAGGCTTTTCAAGAGATACGATAATGAAAATGACATTGAGTATTTTACGAGAATACAATTTATTGAAACCGCGTGTCCCAACTTGAATGTGTGGCTCAATAGGAAGTATCTTACCTACACTGAGGATTATTACAGGATATTGTTCGGGAAAAAATCTACAGAGGGCGTTAAGGCATGGAGAGCTCGTTTACGGGCATTGAGTGATGTATACTCTCCTAAAATATATGCCAGAAGTCTGAAAATCATCAAGGCGTTGTTCCCAGATTTCGCTTCTAAACTTAGTAAGACGCAGACAACTGTCTACAGGAAAAAGGTTAGTTTTAATACAAGGAGTATTTAGTTAATATTTTTATCGCTTAACTATGTTACTATTTCTGTAGTTTGAAAATTCATAATATAGGCGGGTCTTTGAATTATAAAACAAGTTCCTTATTTTTGTCTTTCTTTTAATGGTATTAAAATGTTTGTCTGAGCTAAACATTTTAACCGATTTGAAATTGAAGTTTTCCAAGGGTATTTTATTTTCAAACTTTATAGTGAAATGATGATAATTAACCAAAATTGTTTACTTTCAATAAACTATAATTAGACCCGGATTGCAGAACGTTAGTTTAGTTTCCATAAGGCTTGCCTTTAATTATGAGAGTACTCCAGGTCGGGAAATTGTTAGTTTCTCATATCGGTAGAATCAACAGTAGTATAGTTTACCAACCTGACGTTTCGTATCTTCTTAAGAAACTGAAGTACCATTTTGTGTATACGAGTATTACTAAATAACGTGATACTGTTAAAATATAATTATAGTTACACTACGTATACCATACTTTCACCATGGAAGATAAAAGCAAGAGGGTAAAAAAAATAAACAAAAATTTAATATTCTGTCATTTTTTATTGAGTCTATTTTATTTTAGTAACTTCATTTTATGGAACTATTTATCTACTATAGATCTATCTATGTACATATTGTGGGTTGAGGGGAATGCTCCAAGATCGTAATATGTATATAGAGAGAGATCATATTAATAACAAAAACGGTTTTATACGGTGTTAAAAATGATTCATATACAAACATATTTTAAGGATTATTTATATTAATATTTTCCTAATTTTTAAGTACGCCGCAAACCAATAAAATATTAATTTTGTGTAATGAATTTTGGTGATTAATTGAACATAAATTAAGTGGAGACTATATTAGACTATAATATATTTATTTAACTTAAGATAAAGTTGTTCTCACCTAAACTGTTTACAATGAAAGTTATCACCACAATTATAATTTAGGACTATTAAAAATCCAGGCATCATATATTGAATCAATAAATGTTATAAAATATTAAAAATCTATTATCCTATAACGTAGTTAAGAGACTGAGTGTCACTTTTGTGTGTTATTGACAATAATTCGAAAACCGTCAACGATGTATTTCAAATAAGTAGTGTACGTTAAAATTGTCAGGTTGATATTGTGTCTTTTATTATTATTTATATTATATATAATTTAATATTTGTTTCACAGTTCGACAATGCTATCAAATGGATCAAGGACTTACGAAAGCATGATTCTTCTTCCTCGTCATCATCAATTTCCAAATACGGTGTTGCCTCTACATCTTCTTCTTCCTCTGAAGATTAAATATTGGGATTTATAAAATTTTAAAAGATACCGATTCTGTAATGAATATATTGTGTTATAAATTGTGAATAAACCTTATATCCACAAAGAAAACAAATGTTTTTTCTTATTCACTTTGTAATAATCCTGTTAGAAAACAGCTTTTCTCTCCTCTTTGATAGAACCTTTCAACAATTCCACACCACCAATACGGTCAACCATATTGAGCCATAATCAAGTGTGTTTAAACATTTCCACTAATTAACAAATTTTGATAAACAATGAAAAGATTAAACCTAGTGTAGAGTGATTCTTACTTATTTAAAATCATTTTTTATTACTGTTAATATTCTTATTATGTGTAGGATAAGGAATTCAGTATGATTTTCAATATTTCAGTGACTTTTCGATCGAATAATAAATAGTAAAGGAAAAACCTCACTAAGTTCTTTGAATCCTGCTATAGAAATACCTTTTGGAACTGTATATTGTCAGTGGCATCTGTAATGGAAGAGATGATATAGACGAAACATGAGAATCTGTATCAGAAGTTTGTCTATAAGTACGCAAAAATGTGTAACTGTATTGTAAAATGTGTAACCTTTTGTAACTGTATATTGTATATATATATATATATATATATATTTGGTATCCAACGTGAACACTATAAGTTATATAAGAATCGTACATACTATATAATCACACATCAGTTTATAACCGAAAGACCAGTGCTCTAGTAACCAACTAACATTCATGTACACAGTTATAACAATACAACATATGTGATTCGCTCTGATTACCAGTGGTACACAGTTATAATATAATACACTGAAATTCCTATTCATCACAGCTGTTGGCTCTGTTAGTCCACGCCAACGTGGTAGTCTAATTATCACCCGAAACTGTACTGTGCATTGGTAGCCACAACATGTATTATATACATAATACACTCACAATTAATTTAAATATTAAAATTATATTTTCTTTATTAAACCTTTTACTACACTATAAAGTTGTTTAGATTAGTTTACATAAAATTAATTTAAGATTACATTTAAAGAAAAAATAAATTTAACTACAGGGAAGAATCTTTTACAATTCTTTCAGGCTTTGTGATATACCAATAAATAAATAAACAAAATATATGGAAGGATATAAATTTCAAAAGTTTACGTTTTTTGAAAGTTACGTATTTTGGTTTAGTTTTATCTGTATCTAATCTCATGTTTATGAATAAATATAAAGAATTTATGACTTTTCCATTAAATATTTCTAAGGATTTGTTGTAATCAATATAACCATGTTTAATGTATAACTTCGACATTTACCTAGGAAATGAAACACAGTTTCATTCACTCAAAACTCACAGTGAAAATTGAGACTTATAATTATTATGCTATGATTGAAAATTTGTTTTTAACAATCACACTTGAAGATAATGTTTGGTGTAGCCTCCTGGATTGTGTATGCAATGAATATGTTACAGGTTAATTACTTTAAGTTTTCAGTCTGAAAATGTAAATTTAATCCTTTTTGATAACTGTTTTCAACGGTTAAAAAGTTAGTTATAAGGTATTATACATCTATCTCTTGTACATTGATACCAACTTGAGTATTAGTGGGCAGCAAGGATCACCGTACCGTGTGTTTATATTCCATGTGTCACTGTTCAAACAATTAAACAAGTGTTTTATATGTGTCCACGATTCTTAATTTTTGACTTTAATAGTGTTTTTATCAAGTGTTACGAGTACTCAACAATAATTAGCAGTTTCAATAGGACGCTTTTATATATTAATAGGAAACTTCACGATGAGGGTTTAACCGTCGAAACAAGTAATCCCACAAGGATGAAATTTATATCTACGAGAAAAATTAAGGTAATTAACTTGTAATATATTCAATCACTGTCGTTAACAATATTATTTTAAAAGCGGTCGTTTATCCACTTTTAAATTGTAGAATAGATGCTTTTAAATATGCTATCATTTTGAATTCTAGCCTGTCTAACAATACTTTCCCTCATCTTAAATTTGATTTTGCTTATCAGCCAAAGTTTCTGTTGAACTGCTCTTAAGGTCAAGATCAACTGGATGATCTCTTGCTAATATTTCCCAGTCGACTTGTCATACCTCGTTTTTTTTTTTCGAGCTAAGCTGTATTTAATGTAAGAGTTTGAATGATATAGTTGATATGGAGTTTAAATGTAAACAAAAACAAAGGCATCTTTTTAATTTTCCGTAAAATATATAATTTGGTGGGGTAATGTTTTTGGAAAGGAAATATCAACACTTTTTACTTTCTTGATATTCTTGGAAGCTCTACATCTTTCTTTATCTATATTTATTTTTATTTGATTAGTACATTTTAGCATTGAGGTCCAGTACTCATTAAAGTGTTAGGGCTAACTTTTTGCATTACTTTCACAGAAATTTTACTAGTCCCCTTACCATTACACAAAGACGTCAAAAAAAAGTGACTAAGGACATCAATTATTCTTACGTTTTTTCATATTCTCTCTTGATTTTTTGGGGGAAGGGATTAGAGGTTGCATTATCAGCATTTTTAATATTATCTGGAAGTGAACCTTCCAAATCACTGTTACTATCTATAATGCTTTAAAGTAACAAACTATCAAATGTTTCGTTTAATTGAGGAATTAGGTTATGACAGCAAGAAAATTAACTGAAGCTTCCGTTTTAAGTATGTAAACAATGGTTTCATATCGTCTGTTGCCATGACAACAACTCATCGTTATTTGAATTAACACACAGCTAATTTATCAGCCCTTGAGTTGAAAGTAAAACCAGTGATTTACTTGTGGATAGTTCACGCCCTAGGAAGTGACACATTGCATCTCTATGTAGAAGGCGGGAATACTTACTCTAAGTGTTAGTTGGAGGAAAAATAATATTTTTCGGTTCTTTCTTTACAAAGGCTTTAAAAGTTGTTAAATTACACTTTCATATTAAAAATACAACTTTGAGAATATTTGCTGTGTCAAAGAGCTTACTAAAATTTGTTACTATTTTATATTTATATTATATATATTTCCAGTAGAATAAAAAATTTGACTAAATTCCAGGCTATTCTTCAAAAATTTGAATTCAATTTCTATTTATTCCAGGAGCTTCACGTTTCCAAATAGCATTTTTAATCCTTCATTGTTACTCTTCTATCTCGGACCAAATCGAAAAGGAGTGGCGGAGAACATTTCACAGAGTGGAAGTTGAGTGGTTCTTCAGTAATTTTTGAAATACTGTTTAAATATAAAAATTGAAAAAATTACTACTATTTTAGATATTCCTCATTTTATTTCATACATTATTATTAAAAATTCACGTGAACTTGAAAAAAATCTGATTTTTTTTTTTGAAATATTGTTCACATACTGTAGATTTGTCTGTTTGAACGATAATTTATATTTAGTGTTAGTAATAATATAGCCGTTTATATTAATTTTGAGCTAGGTTTCCTTATTAGTTAAAAACGAAAAAGGATCTGTTTCGATCTTTTAGATCTCATTATACATCAAAACAACCGATTTTCCCGAATCTAACCCAACGTTTCTTCACTTCCTTCCAATAAATAATTTCTTCTTTTCGTTTAATATTTTCAACAATTAATAGATTAATTTTATTTTAAATTAATTGAAAATCCTCTTTAAAGTTTTGTGTCTCTCACTTGTTCTATTTTTCGATATATTTTTATGATATTTTATTTTATTTTTTTAAAAATTAAAATCATCTGGTAAGGAATATGTTTTGTGTTATTTACCGGTATTTTTTTCAAGTAAATTTAAAATAAGTAATTCATATTGATTATCTATGGAACTACCACTTTGAAGTTACAAGTAAAAAAACTTGCCAAATTTATGATCCTAAAAAGAAACACGAGACATAAACTTAAATATAGGAATTTATTTTGCAATCTTAAAAAGATTTAGCACCTCTGCTAAAGATAAAAAAAATAGTTGTTAGATTGCGAGATAATGCTGATAACTACAGATATCAACTTATTTTCACTAAATTAAATCATGATCTACCTAAAGTACACATATTTAAGTTTTTGTAAAGAGAAAGATTCTGAAATTTCCTCGTTAGAATTTCTTTTATTACATGCCAAGCTGACAATTTATAGTTGCAAGACTTATTCCCTATTGCAGAACAATTTACGTACGAGTATTTGTAGAAACAGTAGAAGGTTATTCTCATGTTTGTTAGTTTGATTTCCTTTACTGTTGAGGCTGCGGACAGCATTTAACTCGTCACAATTACATTTCACCTTTTGAATTTTAGAAGCTTGATCAATGTAGAAGAGAGACTTTCATGAACGTTTTGGTGGTGCTGGCAGGATTAGTATAAAAAGGAAAAAAATGTCTTTGTATATTTAAGATTTATTCACAATTCATAATACAGTAAATTAAATTCAGAATAGTATTTTTTATCGTCTTCTTTAAAATGTCATAAATTCCATTATTTACGATTCAGAAGAGGAAGAAGAAGAGCCTACTATATATTTGGAAATTGATGATGACGAGGAAGATGAACCCCGCTTTCTTAAGTCCTTCACCAGTTTAATAGCTTTGTCAAACTGCGAAACAAATACAAATTATAGTAGCAATAATAATGAAAAACCAACCCAGCGTAAAACTTACAATTTTATGTCATTAATTTAATATAGCTTAACTTGTAGATTTCTGGAAAATATAGGGAATAGATAAAAGTGATACAGTCTAATTGCGTAAGTGTTCAGTGTACAGACAAACATACTAATGACACTAAAGAGAGAACGAGAGAGGGAGGAAGAGAAAGAGAGAGAGAGAGAGAGAGAGAGAGAGAGAGAGAGAGAGAGAGAGAGAGAGAGAGAAAGTGTGTGTGTACAATAAAATAAAACATTTTTTAAATTCAGGAACCTTACTATATTTCTAATTTGTGTGTTTGTTGATTTTAAATTATTTGTTTAATAGAAAGTTATGGAATAATTAATTTTCAATTTGAGAATAGTACAATAGTTAAGCAAAAGTTAAATATAATAAAACTTAATTATTTATTATATTAAAACTTACCCTTTTTCTGTAGACTTTTTCCTTGTGAGTTTTACTAATTTTAGAAGCAAAATTTGGAAACAAAGCCTTTATTATTTTGAGACTTCTGGCATACATTTTAGGACTGTAGACCTCATTCAATGCCAGTAAGCGAGCTCTCCATGCTTTAACACCTTCTGTAGATTTTTTCCTAAACAATATTCTGTAATAATCCTCAGTGTAGGTAAGATATTTCTTATTAAGCCACACTTTCAAAGTCGGATAAATGATTTCAATAAATTGTATTCTTCTAAAATACACAAAGTCATTTTCATTATCCGACCTTTTCAAAAGCCTGTAGTAATATTCAGATTCACTTTCGCCAAATTTCTGACACAACGTGATCAAGTAATATTCTCTAGTATAATGTAAATACTCTTGGTTGTACCACACACTTAAATCAGAATAAATAAAATATATCATATGAATTCTCTTCTCGTATTGATAATCAGTTTCATCAAGTTCCCTTATAAATAATCTCTGATAGTACTGATCAATTGTTTCACCTAATTTCTGACAATAAGAGAGTGTGTAATATTCTCTTGTAAAGACTGCATATCGCCATTCGTACCATAAGCTTAATTCGCGGTAGATGAAACGAACTAATGTCACTCTATGAATGTAACTGTCATCAGATTCATCAATTGCTCGTTTAGTTAATCTTGTATAGTATTCTTCAGTGGTTTCCCCTTTTACTTGACTGTAACCAATTCTAAAGAAATGCAAAGTATACGTTAAATATTTCACATCATACCATGCACTCAGTTCCGTAAAAATATTACGTATTATAAGAATTCTTTTGAAATATAGAGTCTCATCTTCGTATGATAGTTGAGTAAATAGTCTTTCATAATATTGCTCTATAGTTTCGTATGATCGTCGACTATAATAGAGTGTATAAAAAGATTTTGTATATACAAGATAATCAGATGAATACCAAACAGGCAAAGATGGAAACAAACTGCGAATAATTAATATCTTGTACTCGTATTCCTCATCGGTTTCATATATTTCTCGCCTCAATACTCTTGCATAGTAAACGTCAAGTATTTCATCTACTTGTTGAGAATAATACAGCCTGTAGAATCTTTCACTATATATTAAATATTTTACATCATACCATGCAGACAACGTCGGAAATAAGTTGCGTATTATAAGAATTCTTTTGATATATAGAGTATCATCCTCGTATGCTAGTTGAGTAAACAGTCTTTCACAATATTGATCAAATGTTTCGTATGAATGTTGTTTATAATGAAGTGTATAAAAGGATTTTGTATATACAATATATTCTGACGAATACCAAACGTCCAAAGATGAGAACAACCTAGAAACAATCAGTATCTTGTACTCATATTCCTCATCGGTTTCATATATTTCTCGCTTCAGTAATCTTTGATAATAAATCTCTGTTGTTTCATCCGCATGTTGAGAATAGTACAAGGTGTAGAATCGTTCAGTATACTTCAAATAGCTCACATCGTACCAAAGTTTAAGATGAGAATAGCTTTTCAATATTATTGTTACACGTTCCAAGTAAGATGCATCATCTTCGCCTGTATTGACTTGACATATTCTTTGGAAGTAATCGTCTTCTGTTTCAGTTATTTGTCGTTGATAAGCTTTTCTAATCGTTTCTTCTTTTGTAGTTTTTACAACTTTGTCCTGAAAAAAACAAAAACACAAATTTAATTCACATATTTCATACTCTAAAGTCATGTTTTGACTAAGAAAGTTTGAGCTTTTCTGCATGAAATTAATATTTTGTAAAAGGTTAATTTAATGAAGAGGAATTATGGCAATAGTCTTCTACACAATTGTGTTCTTGACCACTACACGGGGCCCTCGCAACGTTAATCATTTCATATGTATAAGTGTCTGTGTTTAGGCGTATCTTAAATGCTTTAACGACCTTTGAACAATGATAATTATCTGAAGATGGAGGAAATGTCAGAAACGCGTCAGAAAAAGAAAAGGAAGTCACGTAACGGACAAAACAAAAGTAAGTAAATTTTAAAAGTTTTGATTACAAAATCTTTCATATGTAAAATAACAATCTAGCTGATTATGATTAACACTTTGTCAAGTCAAACTTAATTTTAGGTGTATTATTTCTAAACTGAGTAACCTATTAGATAGCCATCTTTACTATTTATAAATGGATTGTAAGACTATCTTTTTCATACATTTATTATAGAAATTGTTTTACAAAGTTTGAAATTGCGTTAAAAATCGTGATTTTGTGGCCATTGAAACCATTATTGATAAGAAAGTATTGAACTGTTTGTTTGTGTATCTGACATACATCTGTAAATAAAAATCCTTCTTTTCGGTGAATAAACGAACTCACACATTACAATTTGAACAATAATTTTTAATAAAATCAAGAGGTATGTTCTTATCCAAATGTGAGGAGTAGCAAATGCTCAATTTTTCTTGTAAGATTATAGAGACTTTTTTGATTACCAAAGGGCTTGAATTTTGAACTTAGATACCAAATAAAAAGTATGGTGTGATAAGTATTTAGTAATAAAGATATGCAAATCATTTAATTACTATTCTAACTTGAGAAAGTTACAGTTATAAATAAAAAAAAATAACCAGGTCAATGACCAGTCAGGAAAAAAACATATGATAAAGCTATAAAGATTTAAGTTACAAATATCTACCGATAATTACTTACATTTTCAAGGTCGCGCTTCACAACTTTTGTATGTCCATCTGTTGTAGTGATTCTCGGTACGATCTGAAATAGAGAGACATTAATGTTCACAAACCTTATGATAGAGGCAGTTTTATTTAGTTTATTGAAATTTTATAAAAACAAATGAACTTACTGGTTTAACTACGACTGTTGATTTGTCATAATCTGTTGTAGTTACAACTGAATTGACTACAGGCTGGTTGACTTTGACTACTTTGGTTTCAGTGTCTACAGTTTTTACGGTCTGCAATAGACGAATAAATTGTTATTATATTTATTTATGAAATTGTCTATTTAAAATAAAACTTTTACCATTCAATTTATATAGTTGTTATGAAATGGATGACTATAGCATTCTGTTTTAATTTTTTTTTTATTATACACTCAGTTGTAAATTGAGGTTATTTTCTGAATTGAAGGCTGTGTTAATTTAAATGTGAGGTATTTATATGTTAATACAACCTTTATATCACAAATAATAACGTAAAAGGATTTACTTATATATATATAGGTGTCGTTTTTCAACAGTTTTCGTGTCTATTTCTTTAATGATTTCTGTTTTTGTTGCCTGGAAGAAACGAAAAACACATAAAATGGCTTTGTTTATCTTATTTTTAGTTGATTGATATAATTGATGGTTTACAAAATATCTGTACTTACTGGTTTAACTGCTACTGTTGATTTGTCATAATCTGTTGTAGTTACAACTGACTTTACAATAGGCTGGTTGACTTTGACTACTTTGGTTTCAGTGTCTACAGTTTTTACGGTCTGTAAAAGACGAAATATGTGTTACAATATTTATATTTATGAAATTGTCTATTTAAAATAAACCTTTTGCCACCCCACTCAATTTGTATGGTTATTATAAAATACTATATTCGCATTGCATCTTTTCATTTTTTTTTTTTTATGGGTTGTACTATTCAATTGTAAATTGAGAGTATTTTCTGAATTGAATGTTGTTTTAATATGTTAATAATACCTTTATATCACAAATAAAAACGTAAAAGGATTTACTTATATATAATATCGTGGTAAGTGTACTTACAGAAGGTCCAAGATGTCGTTTTTCAACAGTTTTGGTGTCTATTTCTTCAACGATTTCTGTTTTCGTGGCCTGAAATAGAAGAAAAACACATACAATGGCTTTGTTTAACTTACTTTCAGTCGATTGATGTAATTAATTGTGAAATATCTGTACTTACTGGTTTAACTATGACTGTTGATTTGTCATAATCTGTTGTAGTTACAACTGACTTTACTACAGGCTGGTTGACTTTGACTACTTTGGTTTCAGTGTCTACAGTTTTTACGACCTGTAATAGATGAAGCATTTGTTATAATAATTATTTATGAATTAGGCCAATATTTTACCAATCTTTTGTATTATTATTATATAGCAGATTGATTACTATATTCGCTTTGTATTTTTTTTTGGCAATTGTTACTTAATTGTGATTTGGAAAGTGAAGCAGGTTAGCGTAACAAAAAGAAGATATTTCTGAGCGTAGACTAACTGTGTTATTGCTGTTTAGTAAATGTACCTTAACTGATGTCCTAATGGCTGTCGTAGGATAAGTAAGTACGTATTTGTTAAATATTGGTATTGTATTGAATAAAAGTTGAGTTAATGACTTAATAATATCTAGATATCTCAAATAATAACGTGAAAAGATTTAATTGCATATTACGTCTTGTTAATTTCACTTACAGAAGGTCCAACGCTGTGTTTTTCAACAGTTTTGGTGTCTATTTCTTGAACGATTTCCGTTTTTGTGGCCTGAAATAGACGGAAAATATATTAAATGGTTTTGTTAATTTTTTTTTTTTATCCTACATTATTTGTTTACAAAATATCTGTACTTACTGGTTTAACTACGACCGTTGATTTGTCATAATCTGTTGTAGTTACAACTGACTTTACAGCAGGTTGGTTGACTTTGACTACTTTTGTTTCACTGTCTACAGTTTTTACGGTCTGTAATATACGGAATATGTATTAAAATATTTATTTATAAAATTGTCTGTTAAGTATTACACTTTTTACCACTCATTTTTTATAGTTATTAAAAAAATGGATTGACTACTATATTCACATTGTATGTTTTCATTTTTTTTAATGGGTTATGCTACACAGTTGTAAATTAAGGGTACTTTCTAAATTAAAGGCTGCATTAATATGTTAATACACCCATGATATGTCAAATAATAACGTAAAAGAATTTATTTATATATACGTCTTGTTAGTTTTACTTACAGAAGGTCCAACGCTGCGTTTTTCAACAGTTTTAGTGTCTATTTCTTCAACGATTTCTGTTTTTGTGGCCTGGAATAGATGGAAAATATATTAAATGGTTTTGTTAATTTAATTTTATTTTTAGTTTACATTATTTGTTTACAAAATATCAATACTTACTGGTTTAACTACGACAGTAGATTTGTCATAATCTGTTGTAGTTACAACTGACTTTACTACAGGCTGGTTGACTTTGACTATTTTGGTTTCAGTGTCTACAGTTTCTACTGTCTGTAATAAATGGAATACGTGTTAAAATATTTATTTATGAAATTTTCAATTAAGTATTATACCTTTTAATCCTCAGTTATATTATTATTACGAAATAAATTGATTAATATAGTATCACTAATATATCTATATTTTGTTTAGACCGAGAATAATATTTAGTTGTATATGCTATATGTGTATTTGACTGTATTGAAGGTTTTGTTATTAGGTTTATAAAACTTACATTTTCTCATATAACCATAATGCTATTAAGATATATTAGTCGTGGTAATTTTACTTACAGAAGATGCACCATGGCTTCGTTTTTCAACAGTTTTAGTGTCTATTTCCTCAACGATTTTAGTTGTTGTTGCCTGGAATAGACGGAACATATTAGGTGTTGAATTGTATTTTCTGTTGATTAACATAATTGTTTACGAAATATCTGTACTTACTGGTTTAACTACGACAGTTGATTTGTCATAATCTGTTGTAGTTAACACTGACTTTACTACAGGCTGGTTGACTTTGACTACTTTGGTTTCAGTGTCTACAGTTTTTACAGTCTGTAATATACGAAATATGTATTACAAATTTATTTCTAAAATGTTGTGTTAAATATTACGCTTTTTACCACTCATTTTAATAGCATTGTATGTTTTCATTTTTTAATGGGTTATGCTACACAGTTGTAAATTAAGGTTTTTTTTTTTCTAAATCAAAGTCTGTGTTAATATGTTAATACACCGATAATATTTTAAATAATAACGTAAAAGTATTTACTTATATATTACGTCTTGTTAGTTATACTCACAGAAGGTCCAACGATGCGTTTTTCAACAGTTTTAGTGTCTATTTCTTCCACGATTGCTGTTTTTGTGGCCTGGAATAGATGGAAAATATATTAAATGGTTTTGTTAATTTTATTTTATTTTTAGTCTACATTATTTGTTTACAAAATATCTGCACTTACTGGTTTAACTACGACTGTTGATTTGTCATAATCTGTTGTAGTTACAACTGACTTTACTACAGGCTGGTTGACTTTGACTACTTTGGTTTCACTGTCTACAGTTTTTACAACCTGTAATAGACAAAATGTGTGTTACAATATTTATTTATGAAATTGTGTGTTAAATACCTTTTATTTACATTTTTATTATTATCAGGAAACAGACTATAATATCTGCAGTGTATATTTTTTATTTTATACTACCTATTTGCAAGGTAATGTTTTTTTCTGTATTGAAGGTTGTGTTAATATATTACTACAACCTTTATATCTCAAATAATAACATAACAGGATTTATAAGTACATTATGTCGTGTTAATAATTTTACTTACAGAAGATCCACCATGGCTGCGTTTTTCAACTGTTTTAGTGTCTATTTGTTCAACGACCTCTGTTTTAGTAGCCTGAAATAAACGGAAAACACATAAAATGGCTTTGCTTATCTTTTTTTATTGTCGATTGATATAGTTAACTATTTACGAAATATCTGTACTTACTGGTTTAACTACGACAGTTGATTTGTCATAATCTGTTGTAGTTACAACTGACTTTACTACAGGCTGGTTGACTTTGACTACTTTGGTTTCAGTGTCTACAGTTTTTACGGTCTGTAATATACGGAATATGTATTAAAATATTTATTTATAAAATTTTCTGTTAAGTATTACACTTCTCACCACTCATTTTTTATAGTTAATATAAAATGGATTGACTACTATATTCACATTGTATGTTTTCATTTTTTAATAGGTTATGCTACACAGTTGTAAATTAAGGGTACTTTCTAAATTAAAGGCTGTGTTAATATGTTAATACACCCTTTATATTTCAAATAATAACGTAAAAGAATTTATTTATATTTTACGTCTTGTTAGTTATACTTACAGAAGGTCCAACGATTTGTTTTTCAACAGTTTTAGTGTCTATTTCTTCAACGATTGCTGTTTTTTTGGCCTGAAATAGATGGAAAATATATTAAATGGTTTTGTTAATTTTATTTTATTTTTAGTCTACATTATTTGTTTACAAAATATCTGTACTTACTGGTTTAACTACGACAGTTGATTTGTCATAATCTGTTGTAGTTACAACTGACTTTACAACAGGCTGGTTGACTTTGACTACTTTGGTTTCAGTGTCTACAGTTTCTACAGTCTGTAATAAATGGAATACGTGTTAAAATATTTATTTATGAAATTTTCTACTAAGTATTATAGCTTTTAATCCCAAGTAATATTAT
Organism: Aphrophora alni; assembly: GCA_963513935.1. Classification (NCBI taxonomy): domain Eukaryota; kingdom Metazoa; phylum Arthropoda; class Insecta; order Hemiptera; family Aphrophoridae; genus Aphrophora; species Aphrophora alni. Next base: position 11,207,481 of record OY740774.1, on the reverse strand, counting down.
TATTACGAAATAAATTGATTAATATAGTCTCACTAATATATCTATATTTTGTTTAGACTTAGACTAATATTTAGTTATATATGGGTATTTCACTGTATTGAAGGCTTTGTTATTAAGTTTATAAAACTTACATTTTCTCATATAACCATAAAGCTATTAAGATATATATGTCGTGTTAATTTTACTTACAGAAGATCCACCATGGCTTCGTTTTTCAACAGTTTTAGTGTCTATTTCTTCAACGATTTTAGTTGTTGTTGCCTGGAATAGACGGAACATATTAGGTGTTGAATTGTATTTTCTGTTAATTAACATAGTTGTTTACAAAATATCTGTACTTACTGGTTTAACTACGACAGTTGATTTGTCATAATCTGTTGTAGTTACAACTGACTTTACTACAGGCTGGTTGACTTTGACTACTTTGGTTTCAGTGTCTACAGTTTTTACAACCTGTAATAGACGAAATGTTTTGTTTAATATACTTATTTTTTAAGGTTATACTACTCAGTTATACGTTAAGGGTATTTATTTAATATTCCTATTATTTTAATTACGTCAAGTAGTCTTTGTTGTTGATATTTAATGTTTCATTACAGCTGTTTATGTATTATGAATACCATCATCAGGTGACAAAACACACACACACACACACACACACACGCACGCACGCATACACTAATATATATAAAAAAAATAAAAATTACATAAATTTACAATAGTACAAATCAAAGTTAAAACAATGTTCATTGGATCATGTGGGCACATACTAAACTTACGGTAGTTAACAACTTACTGAAGCAGCACACAAGGTTATCTTACTGATTGGTTTATCTTGCCACCTTTTATATTTGTCTAGGATAGCTAGAGTATCATATAAACAGTTTGATGTAAAATTCAGTTTGTCGTTCAATCAACTATCGGCGTTGATTGAATAAAAGTTGAAAAAATTACGTTTACTCAATCAAACGCGTTTCAACGACAAAGTCGCCATCCTCAGTGATACAATAACTGAAATAATAATAAATTCGGTATTCTATAATTATATCCATGCTTCTGTCTTGATTTAAAATGTTAAAATTTCCTAATTTTTCATAATATCAGTTTATTTATAGTCATAATCTATTTGGTGTTCGGCATAATTGGAGTTGACTTTGGATATGTTATTATTTGGAAATGGTCGATACATCTGGTTGAAAAGTTTGTTCCTGTTTGACCGATATACTGTTGATTACAGTCATCACAGCGTAGGTTATATACCTCACATCGTTTGGTTTTATGTCGTTTGAGTTAAAGATATGGTAGATGCTCCCAGAAGTTTGATGTGCTATTTTGAATCCTATTTTTCTACCAAAGTTTCGAGTAGGATGTTCAAGATGGCTACTGTATTTTAGTGACACAAATTTTTGTTTAGTTAAATCATGTTCAAGTTTAGTGCTTTTTGTAGATTCACATTAAATGATGACACAGTTAATATAAACATAAAGACTGCTTGAGGTAAGTACTATAATACAAATATTCTTACAAAACAGTCGTAAGGCATTATGGAAATTATGGTATTTTTTGTATTAACTCTAGAACACTACTCATTCATAAAAATTACGACCCGCCCTTTGTAAAATTCGGAGAACTCGTAGACAAAAGACGGACACGCTCTGTCTTTTTGTTTACCTTCCTGCCATTGTGAATAGAGGCCACTGTCTCTTCTGCTAAGCTCAAAGTTGAACCGTTATTACCGTACTCAAGCTCGCGTCGTATATTTTACGTAAGAATAGTGTTTGCGAAAGTTTTAACTATTAAGTGTTTGAATATTTTTTTTGCAAATTATTGTTTTTATATTGTTAGATTTTTAGTGTTGTAAATAGTTTATTGTGTAAATAGTGATTTTAGAGTTCAAAGTGTTTGATTTAGCTACTAAGTGTATATTATACACTGCAAGGAATGTGGTTCTCAGTGAAGACAAGAATCTAATTGTGGCATTTTTGGCATTCTACCTAATGAACTTATTGCAAATCATTTTTCTCTTTTTATATAAATTAAACACTTATAAATGATGTATTTTATGAATATCCGATTAATTTTTCCAATAAAATAATATTTATATTTTTTTTTCGATTTTTTTCCAGATTAATTAATTTTTTAAATTTACTTGTAGTGGTGGTAAAAGACATTTTTTTACAGTTAAAATATGTAGGAGTTCATTGTTAAATATTTTTAAAAACACTTAAAAACAATAGAGGATTTAATATAAAAAATAGTCAACACTATAGTAAAATTAAAAAAAATAAAATAATAGTAATAACAGAAAGTAGTAAAATTTACGAATGAGTAGTGATCACGTAACAATGAACTAAGAGTAGTAATCTAGGGTTAAGGGATGTGCTAATATATAAATAGAATCTTTACATCTAAAAAAAATAACGTAAAAGTATTTACTTATATATTACGTCTTGTTAGTTATACTTACAGAAGGTCCAACGCTGTGTTTTTCAATAGTTTTAGTGTCTATTTCTTCAACGATTGCTGTTTTTGTGGCCTGGAATAGATGGAAAATATATTAAATGGTTTTGATAATTTAATTTAATTTTTAGTTTACATTATTTGTTTACAAAATATCTGAACTTACTGGTTTAACTACGACTGTTGATTTGTCATAATCTGTTGTAGTTACAACTGACTTTACAACAGGCTGGTTGACTTTGACTAATTTGGTTTCACTGTCTACAGTTTTTACAACCTGTAATAGACAAAATATGTGTTACAATATTTATTTATGAAATTGTGTGTTGAATACCTTTTATTTACATTTATATTATTATCAGGAAACAGACTATAATATTTGCAGTGTATATTTTTTATTTTATACTACTTATTTGTAAGGTAATGTTTTTTTCTGTATTGAAGGTTGTGTTAATATATTACTACAACCTTTATATCTCAAATAATAACATAATAGGATTTATAAGTACATTATGTCGTGTTAATAATTTAACTTACAGAAGATCCACCATGGCTGCGTTTTTCAACTGTTTTAGTGTCTATTTGTTCAACGACCTCTGTTTTAGTAGTCTGAAATAAACGGAAAACACATAAAATGGCTTTGCTTATCTTTTTTATTGTCGACTGATATAGTTAATTATTTACGAACTATCTGTACTTACTGGTTTAACTACGACAGTTGATTTGTCATAATCTGTTGTAGTTACAACTGACTTTACTACAGGCTGGTTGACTTTGACTACTTTGGTTTCAGTGTCTACAGTTTTTACGGTCTGTAATATACGGAATATGTATTAAAATATTTATTTATAAAATTTTCTATTAAGTAGTACACTTTTTACCACTCATTTTTTATAGTTAATATAAAATGGATTGACTACTATATTCACATTGTATGTTTTCATTTTTTAATAGGTTATGCTACACAGTTGTAAATTAAGGGTACTTTCTAAATTAAAGGCTGTGTTAATATGTTAATACACCCTTTATATTTCAAATAATAACGTAAAAGTATTTACTTATATATTACGTCTTGTTAGTTTTACTTACAGAAGGACCAACGCTGTGTTTTTCAACAGTTTTAGTGTCTATTTCTTCAACTATTGCTGTTTTTGTGGCCTGAAATAGATGGAAAATATATTAAATGGTTTTGTTAATTTTATTTTATTTTTAGTTTAAATTATTTGTTTACAAAAAATCTGCACTTACTGGTTTAACTACGACTGTTGATTTGTCATAATCTGTTGTAGTTACAACTGACTTTACTACAGGCTGGTTGTCTTTGACTACTTTGGTTTCACTGTCTACAGTTTTTACAACCTGTAATAGACAAAATATGTGTTACAATATTTGTTTATGAAATTGTGTGTTAAATACCTTTTATTTACATTTTTATTATTATCAGGAAACAGACTATAATATTTGCAGTGTATATTTTTTATTTTATACTACTTATTTGTAAAGTAATGTTTTTTTCTGTATTCTGTTATAATGTTAATACATCCTTTACATCTCAAGTAATAACGTAATAACATTTACGTACATTATGTAGTATTATTTTTACTTACAGAAGATCCACCAAGGCTGCGTTTTTCAACAGTTTTAGTGTCTATTTGTTCAACGACTTCTGTTTTAGTAGCCTGAAATAGACGGAAAACACATAAAATGGCTTTGCTTATCTTTTTATTGTCGACTGATATAGTTATTTGTTTACAAAATATCTGTACTTACTGGTTTAACTACGACTGTTGATTTGTCATAATCTGTTGTAGTTACAACTGACTTTACTACAGGCTGGTTGACTTTGACTACTTTGGTTTCAGTGTCTACAGTTTTTACAGTCTGTAATTTACGAAATATGTATTACAATATTTATTTGTAAAATTAACTGTTAAGTATTACACTATTTACCACTCATTTTTTATAGTTATTAAAAAATGGATTGACTACTATATTCACATTGTATGTTTTCATTTTTTAATAGGTTATGCTACAAAGTTGTAAATAAGGGTTTATTTTTCTAAATTAAAGGCTGTGTTAATATGTTAATACACCCATTATATTAAAAATAATAACGTAAAAGAATTTACTTATATATTACGTCTTGTTAGTTTTACTTACAGAAGGTCCAACGCTGTGTTTTTCAACAGTTTTAGTGTCTATTTCTTCAACGATTTCTGTTTTTGTGGCCTGGAATAGATGGAAAATATATTAAATGGTTTTGTTAATTTAATTTTATTTTTAGTTTACATTATTTGTTTACAAAATATCAATACTTACTGGTTTAACTACGACAGTAGATTTGTCATAATCTGTTGTAGTTACAACTGACTTTACAACAGGCTGGTTGACTTTGACTACTTTGGTTTCAGTGTCTACAGTTTCTACAGTCTGTAATAAATGGAAAACGTGTTAAAATATTTATTTATGAAATTTTCAATTAAGTATAATAGCTTTTAATCCTAAGTTATATTATTATTACGAAATAAATTGATTAATATAGTCTCACTAATATATCTATATTTTGTTTAGACCGAGAATAATATTTAGTTATATATGCTATATGGGTATTTGACTGTATTGAAGGTTTTGTTATTAGGTTTATAAAACTTACATTTTCTCATAATACCATAAAGCTATTAAGATACATACGTCGTGTTAATTTTACTTACAGAAGAACCACCATGCCTGCGTTTTTCAACAGTTTTAGTGTCTATTTCCTCAAAGATTTTAGTTGTTGTTGCCTGGAATAGACGGAACATATTAGGTGTCGAATTGTATTTTCTGTTGATTAACATAATTGTTTACAACATATCTGTACTTACTGGTTTAACTACGACAGTTGATTTGTCATAATCTGTTGTAGTTACAACTGACTTTACTACAGGTTGGTTGACTTTGACTACTTTGGTTTCAGAGTCTACAGTTTTTACAACCTGTAATATACGGAATATGTGTTTGAGTATTGTATTACATGAAATTTTCCACATCGTGTGATAGCATATTTTAAGTATATATGTAAAAGGAAACAGAAATTTGTATTACTACTAGAACCGGGCAAGTTTTAAGTAGCAAAGTGTCAGAAAACGCTTTTACCTCATCAAAATTTGTTAATATATATACAGGGTGCTTAAAAACGATGTCAACACTTATAAAGGTATTTAGAAAATGAATGTCCTTATGAGGAAATAAGTTATATGGAAGTTTCAGTTGACTGCGCTGGTTTATTTATTTATAATGTAATATTGCAACCGTCGGTGCTTAATGCAATTCCATATTAGTGGAAATAAGGAAACAATTATTTAATTCCCCAAAAGAGCTATATTGAGCAACATATGTTTCGCCATTAGGCATTTTCAAGCTGCTAAATTGAAAACAGAAAAAGTTAAAATAACCTAATTTGGAAGAGAAAAGAAAGGGTAAAGTAGGAAGGGTTGAGAAATGATAGTATTTATGACAGAAAGGACGATGAGTTGACCTGTGGGATGGAGAGAGGGGACGTATTAAAAAAAAAAGTTACACAAATTTAATAGGCTTCAATAGGGATGATGAGTTAAGATTTATTAGGGGAGATGAATACATAGGTCAATCGGATAGATCAGTTAAGAACAGTATTAAAGAACATGTGGACAGTTGGAAGTACAGTAAATCTAATTCCAATTTTGCAAATCATTTATTGGACACAGGACATAATTTTGATTCTAAGTCAAAAGTTAAAATTCTCCACATGGAACAAAAAGTAGAAAACTCAATAACTTGGAATGTTTGTAAATCAATAGATCTATAAAAAACTATACTTCCAAACTAAATGAACAATTATATCTTAACTCATCACCCCTAAAATCTAACATTTGTTTCATAAATACACCACCCCAATTTTGGTTATTTTAACTTTTTCTGTTTTCAATTTATGTGCTTGAAAATGCTTAACGGCGAAACATATGTTGCTCAATAAAGCTTTGTCGTGGAATTAAATAATTGTTTTATTAATTCCATCAATTTATAAATGTTTTTACAACTGATTTTCCCATCAAACGTAATAGTGTTGAATGAAATATTACACTATACTATTAATATGTTAAATAACTTTGTATTGTTAGCAATCGCAATAAAATTTGTAAGTAGCACTTGTGAGCATTTAATAAAATTGTTTCCATATAAGTGTTAACATCTTTTTGAAGGACTTTGTAGATTAACAAGGTAATGAGAGTATGGAAGCGGAAGCTGATGGGTTTAGGTGCAAGTAGTAGTGGTTTAGGAAAAAAAATAGTAGTGATAAGGATAATAAATTTATATTAAGTTTAAACTATGTAGATGATTCAGTAGTATTAGCTGATGATCAATAGATATTAAAGAGAATATTATTGCAAGAAACAACAAGAATTTACAATTTTGAAATTTAGCGAAAAAATCAAACTTGGTGGCGTTTCAGAGATTGTTTCCTATTCCATGTACACTCCTAACAAGAAATAAAGTTATTAATAGATAAAATACCTTTAGATCTTTGTGTTGTTGTATATAGTTCAGAAATGAAGTAGTAAACTTCACAATTGAGCGTTTTAATCGCACGAGTGTTGCTATTAGATAGACCTTCAACTGGTTTATATTTTAACAAACTATGATCAATGTTGGCAGCACATACGAATAAGATTAATGCTATGAGGATGAGATTTCTGCTTTCGGTTTTTGAATTTTAAAAGGAAATTGTATTAATAAATTGTGAAATAAGGAAACAATTGAAGATATACTGTCTAAATTAGAAGATTTCTGATTATAGAAAAGAGTGACTTCAACATGTACTGAGGATTGAAGATGAAAGGTTGCCAAAAATATTTTACATTATTAATCTCATGGTAGGAGGAACGTTTCAAGCGATGGATAGAGCAACGAGCTGAGAAGCATGATGCTGCTACTGATGAAGATGGCATTTTGTTATGAAATTGTCTGGTAAATATTATACCTTTTATATCACCCGATTGTAATTATTATTAGAAAACCTATTGACTATTCTTTCTAAGTACATGTTCTTCTTTTAGCTATACTACCATATTTTAATTATGAGTATTTGACTGTAATGAAGGGTTTGTTAATTAACTTACTAAAACTTTTATTTCTCTTAAAATAGAATAATTAGATTTAGATATATAGATTGTGTTAATTTTACTTACAGAAGATCCACCATGGCTGCTTTTTTCAACAGTTTTAGTGTCTATTTGTTCAACGACTTCTGTTTTTGTAGCCTGAAATAGACGGAAAACACATGAAATGTTGTCTTATTTGTAGTATATTGATATAATTAATGTTTAAGAAATATCTGTACTTACTGGTTTAACTACGACTGTTGATTTGTCATAATCTGTTGTAGTTACAACTGACTTTACTACAGGCTGGTTGACTTTGACTACTTTGGTTTCAGTGTCTATAGTTTTAACGATCTGTAATATACGGAATATGTATTAAAATTTTTATTAATGATTGCCTGTTAAATATTATACATTTATATTAACTATTTTTACAAAATTTATATTTTTATTATCAAAAAGATTGACTATCGTACTGTATTTGCAATACATGTTTTTTTTTGTCGGTTGTTCCACAAAATAAAAATATTTGACTGCATGGACGCTGTGGCAATAAGTTAATACAATTTATTTTTATGAAATAATGACGTAAAAGGTTTTACATTATATAAGGTCGTGTTAATTTTACTTACAGAAGGTCCAAGGCTGCGTTTCTCAACAGTTTTAGTGTCTGTTTCTTCAACAATTTGAGTTTTTATAGACTGGAAAATAATAAAAATATTAACGGATTAAAAATATTTTCTGTTGACTCTTATAATTAATTGTTGACTGCATAAGTATACTTACTGGTTTAACTACGACAGTAGATTTGTCATAATCTTTTGTAGTTACAACTGACTTCACTACAGGCTGGTTGACTTTGACTACTTTGGTTTCAGTGTCTACAGTTTCTACAGTCTGTAAGAAATGGAATACGTGTTAAAATATTTATTTATGAAATTTTCTATTAAGTATTATAGCTTTTAACCCTAAGTTATATTATTATTACGAAATAAATTGATTAATATAGTATCACTAATATATCTATATTTTGTTTAGACCGAGAATAATATTTAGTTATATATGGGTATTTGACTGTATTGAAGGCTTTGTTATTAGGTTTATAAAACTTACATTTTCTTATAATACCATAAAGCTATTTAGATATATTAGTCGTGTTAATTTTACTTACAGAAGATCCACCATGGCTTCGTTTTTCAACAGTTTTAGTGTCTATTTCCTCAACGATTTTAGTTGTTGTTGCCTGGAATAGACGGAACATATTAGGTGTTGAATTGTATTTTCTGTTGATTAACATAATTGTTTACAACATATCTGTACTTACTGGTTTAACTACGACAGTTGATTTGTCATAATCTGTTGTAGTTACAACTGACTTTACTACAGGCTGGTTGACTTTGACTACTTTTGTTTCAGAGTCTACTGTTTTTACGACCTGTAATAGAAGAAATATGTGTTACAATATTTATTTATGATTGTCTGTTCAATATTATACCTTTTATTTCAATTTTTATTATTATCAGGAAACAGATAGACTATTTATGACATATATAAATATAGTGTATATCGTGTATGTTTTTTATTTTTATACTACTCAGTTGCAAATTAAGGTTTTTTCTGTATATAAGGCTTTGTTAATATGTTAATACATCCTCTACATCTCAAGTAATAACGTAATAACATTTACGTACATTATGTAGTATTATTTTTACTTACAGAAGATCCACCATGGCTGCGTTTTTCAACAGTTTTAGTGTCTATTTGTTCAACGACTTCTGTTTTTATAGCCTGAAATAGACGGAAATCACATAAAATGTTTTTTATGTTAATTCGATTGATATAATTAGTTGTTTACAAAATATCTGTACTTAACACATAATATGGAAAACACATAAAATGGCTTATCTTTTTATTGTCGACTGACATGATAATTCTTTACAAAATATTTGTACTTACTGGCTTAACTACGACAGTTGATTTGTCATAATCTGTTGTAGTTACAACTGACTTCACTACAGGCTGGTTGACTTTGACTACTTTGGTTTCAGTGTCTATAGTTTCTACAGTCTGTAATATATGGAATATGTGTTACAATATTGATTTATATAATTTCTAATAAATATTATACCTTTCAACATACAATTTTTGGTGATTCGCAATATGTGTTTCTTGCTATACTACTTATTAGTTATTTAAATTTATTGACATTATTGAACTCTCTGATAATAAGTTAACAAAATTATATTTCTCTTATAATTCCGTAAAACGGTTTAGATATATAATTTTTACTTTACTTACAGAAGATCCACCAAGGCTCCGTTTTTCAACAGTTTTTGTGTCTGTTTCTTCAACGATTTTAGTAGTTGTGGCCTGGAATAGATGGAAAGATTATTACACTTTTTTTAATTTTTGGAATATTTTAATATTATTTTACAAAATTATTATACTTACAGGTTTAACTACGACTGTTGAACTGTCATATTCAGTTTTAGTCACAACTGACTGTACTACTGGTTTGTTGACTTTTACTACCATGGTGTCACTCGTTGTTGTCTGTAATAAGTTGAATATATGTTACTTATTATAAGAAGATATATTATATCTTTACTAGGAATTTATTATTTTAATAATAAAATTTTTTTATTTAAGAGTTATAATAGTGATAATAAAATTCACGTTTTAATAGGAAGTGTAGATACAAAATATTTTGTTTAATATAATGCGAATTAATTGCGGATATCTAGTTGACGTTACGAGACCGTTCCAAGTTCAAAAAAGTCTTTATTGAATCATATGTATCAATTCGTGTTATACAGCTTTTAATTGAATTACGGTTAAGGAGAAATGTCATCTTTATCTCCAGTACTTTGTAGTTAGTACACGGCGATGATTTATTGACATGTAATTTATAAATAGTTGTTAAAGGAATAGTCTTTCAACCTTATTGAAAGAAAACCTAATACTGTGGAGCTTTAACGTTTAAAATTCTTCATATTATGGAAATAAACTCGCTTTAGATAACACCATTATTACAGAATATTGTTTTATTGTATAATTTTTTATTACTAATAAAGATTAAATTTTTGTAATGTTTTTACGTTTGAACATTTGCTGGGATAAATCTTTTATTTATTCAAAGATTTTATATTTATAGCGTGAATAAGTCCCTTTTGTTCAACTCTTAAAGGCCTTTAATTCGATGTACAACTCAACCTATGCTCTCATTTAAGGTATCCTATTTACTCCTTATGGTCCGTCCCCCTGGAAAGGCTTTCATGTCATTGACCGAGGTGAAAGCGGTTAACGGAACACATTCCTGTCCTTGGGAAACCCGTAGGTTGAATATATGGTAATGGCGGCAACAATTTTGAGAGATAACAATTTGATCTTACAACTCCATTCAATATAAAACATAAGATATGCATAATAACAACAAAAATTTAGTGAATCAAAAAGCATAGTATGACTTAATGATATTAATAATGTATAAACCAAAAATTTTAGATTTACAGATTTTAGATTTTAGATTTAACCTAACCTAACCTAACCATATATCTTAAAAGTACTTCAATACAAAACATAGAATGTACACTAAAACAAAAAACTACAACAAGTACCAAATAACATGTATTCTAAAACAAAAACATAGAATGAGCATTAAAACAAAAAAAACTTTTATTATATTTGTGTGTGTTATTGTACCAAACTTGTGGTCGGGGTTTCAGTGTTTCATACAGGTATTAAGTTTATTGTTTTTATAGTCCCTTTTAAATATATTTGTTGTTTTTTTATTTGCTGATGTTACTTGTAAATTCTAGACCGTAGATTTTACTACATTGTCAACTGAAATATTTCCTTAGCATAACCTAACATAACCTAACCTAATCTAGATTTACCAACCTAACCTAACCTAACCTAGCTTAAAATATACTCACTTTGTCAGTTGTTAAACTGCGCTTTTTTGTCTGCGTTTCTTTAGTCGACGAAAATGAAGCAACAGTAGTAGTTGATACAGTATAACCAGTCTTTGAAGTTACATCAAAAACAAATTTCTTCCAAACTTCTAACTCTGGACAAACTTCATGTAAGATGGTTATTCTCTTTTCATATGTGTCAAAACTTTCATCATGTTGTATTGTTAAAACTCGTTGGTAATATTCTTGTTCTGTTTCAATATCTAATCGTGTGTATTCTATTTTGAAATAGGGTCTTGTTATATATAAGTACGTGACGTCATTCCAAACAGCCAGTTTCGGGTAAAGTTGGCGGATTGTTTCAATTCTAAAGATGTACTCCATTGCTGATTCATCCTCGTAAAAAGCGAAAATACGAGAGTAATAGGTTTCAGTGGTTTCCGATATAGTTTGTGTAAATGTTCTTGCGCAGTAAACCTCTTCTGTTTCTTCAGTCAATCTTACCTGAAATATTTACAGACTCTATTTAGGTACAGTAACTCAAATATATTTTTTAAATATTTTGTAGCTGAATACGTATGATTCTAAATAATAAAAATAGGTTTAAAATTAGAACTTATAGAATTTTCTTCTCTACGTCTAACTAACGATATTAACGAGTAAGATTTATGTAATTTCAAAAATAAAATTTTGCCCAATCCACTTTTAGAGAGCCACTGAGTTAACAAAATTAAACACTTTCTTGTCCTCAACGATAAATAATAACAGCTTTTAGACTAGACTTCATATTTGGTATATACTGTGTTATTTGAAAAACGTTTTCTACAATTTCAAGTATTGCTTAAAAATCGAGGTTATTTTGAAATATTGAAGCAAATAGTGAAATCCTATATTGAATAATAATTTTTATTTCGTCATTTAAATGTGAAAATATTTTAATATGAAATTTGTTTGCCAATTTTTAAAATTAACAGTATTTCCATGAAAATTGAAATAATTTTTTGTAAGTTTGGTTATAAGATAATCTTATTGTTGTTGATCGGATAACACTAGAGAGTTGCTTCCATACATTTGACAATTAAATAATAGAATTCCGGTTCTAGAACTTTGTAAACTTTAAAAAAAGAGAAAAATGGTGTGAATTAATTAAAATTGCAATTTTAATTTTGATATTCAACGGAATGCTTAGATTTTAGTAAAAATACTTTGAGTGTTGGTTAAAAGTAAAAAGAGCACACACATAGTTAAAAATTATAATAATATTTCATGTGCGACGAATTTCATAATATTTATGTACTACAGAATGGTTTGATTAAATTTCTACTTATCCGGGCTTTACATTCTTATAAAATAAACTACACAAATGAATTTTGTAGTTTGTTATTTATTGACAAATTACAATTTTATCTTTATAGAATCGAATTTTAATTCATTTAAAAAAAAATTATAAAATGAAATTCTGGCTAAATATTATTAAATTTAAACTAGGGTAACAGTTGCTCGAAATCGAGAAATGTTGGTTATATATAGTTATTTTAAATTTGCGGTGATAAAAACGCATTATGTTAACTATAATTAGAGACATTGTTACTATTACAAGTACAAAATAGTTAAAAAAAGTTAAAAAATCATCATGGGAATAAATATTCAAAATCTATTAACAAAGTTAAATAACCTCATTTTGATACATTCTATAAGCCAATTAAAACGAACTGATAAATAGCATATTTAGTAAAAAACAAATAATAACAACACCTCTTTAATAAATAACCACACTGTTGTTAAAAATTAGCTTTGTTTATATCGATAACAGCTGATATTCTTTATTTAAACGTTTAAAACGTTTTTTTTTCCTTTTCCTTTTTTTTCATAACAACAAATTGTTAATACAAACTCAGTTGATTTAAATAAATTCCTTAATAAAAAATAGCATGGTGTTAATGGTAAAATCTTTCATTTCTACTAATTTCCCTCCATTATGTTCCACCTTTTTAAAATTTGAGTGGAATCAACTTCAGAGTGAGCCCTATCCAATGACACCTCAAAAGAAAAATACGGTTAAAATCTCTAGGAAGAGTTCTACGCAGAAAAACCCCTAGCTTATTAAATAAACATAGATTTTGTCGTTTATAGTAAAATACTTACTGGTAAAACGCTTCGTTTCGTCACAGTAACTGTAGACGTATATGGGCAGACATATCCCCTTTCCGATGTAAAGTCAACAGTGAAACTCTTCCAAATTATTAACTCAGGAAGTAAAGTACGAGTGATTTTAATTCTCTTGGTATAAACTTCAATAGTTTCATAACTCCTCTTCCTCAAGATCCTGTCGTAGTATTCTTCTAATGTTTCGAAGTCAAACTTCACTATAGTCAAGGAATAGTAGGTCTTAGTTAATTCCAAATACTCGACATTGTTCCAGGCGATGCACTGAGGATTCAACCTACGGAAAGTTTCTATCCTTCGGATATATCCTGCGACAGTTTCATCGTCGTATTTGTTGAAGACTCGACTGATGAAGGTTTCATAGTCTTCATTGTAACGTTGGACAAACACCCTCTTACAGAATGTCTCTTCTGATTCACCATGAAGTCGTTCTTCCTAAAAAATTGAAAATAAAGATTGAAAAAAAAAAATTGCTTACTCATTCATAATAGAAAGCTTTCATAAAAACAAAATATATATTTAATGTATACTTTCGGTGGAGATGGGTGGGGGGGGGGACCTTCTATGATATTTCAAAAATCCACAAATTTTAAATTTAGAAAAATAACAACATAAATTATCCTGCTATCTGCCCATTCTTAATATTAGCATTTACAAAATCAATTTTGTAGTAAAATTCGAACGATATGGACTAAACGTTTTTTATTCTTAACTACTCGTGTGATAGCTTTAAAAAAATTATGGTAGCTATTCGTGTCAAATGAAATAAATATTTGTTTAACTATATAACCTAATCATAATGATTGTTGTCAATTATCCGTTTTTATAATTGAAACCAGTGTCCACCTCTTCCTTATTTGTTGGAGTTAATTTAAAACCCTTAGCTTAAACTATTGAAGTTATATGGATCACAAATAATGAAATTATAAAAGTGGGTTGAAAAATATTTGAAAATATTTTTTCTTCGTTTTGTGATATTTGTTAATTGAAGAGATTTTATTATTTTAATGGTTATTTAAACCCAAAGCATAACCATATGGTACATGTTAAATTCATATTTTCTTCCAAAAACATAACACGATAAATTGTCCTTGCTACCCCAATCTAATGAAAGAGGTCAATTTGAAATAAATTTGCAAATGACATTTTCCAAATTACACAAACCTTAGAGACCACACGATATAAGTTTGTATGTGAACTTACAGAGCAACTTCATTAAAAATACAAATATATTACATTACCATGTTGAAAGTTTACATAAGGGGGGGGGGGGGTCCACGAAGAAGTCGCTTTTTTTAAATTATTATGCAGGGCGTATGGAACGCTCTACAAACTTCACACTTAACAGTTTTGTTACATAGATATGTAAAAAAGTACCGTCCAGTTTTAATTTTTATGGTCAATAAAAAAATAAATAAATAAAAAAAAAAGTTCTAGATAGAACCACTCCTCCTACAATCCAATTTAAATGTGCATTGCCATCTGTTGAATCTCGATCAGCTGTTGTTATGTGAACAGAAAACAATGAAACAATTTGGTAGTTGTGTTCAATCAATGTATGTGTGATATTTAACCTCGAAGCAAATAATTTTTCAATAGAACAAACAGTAAAATGTTGTTCTTGAGCTTTTGAAAACACATTCGAACCAATAAGGTGTTTTCAAAGAATCTTCTCAAATGCGAAAATCAAGAAAATTAATTAATAAATTGAAAACTATGCTACTAGAAATTATATCAGTTTGAAATAAACACCTTAGAGTTTCAACAGAGAAAATGAAGAGCTTGCATGTGGTACATTACTAAAATGTGCCTCCAAACAGGCCTAATTAACTTTGAAAAGTTTCATCCGCTACTGAGGTAGCAAAGTTGAAGGTATACCAAGAAAAAACAAAATACGGATTGGTGAAAGATGACCCAGATATACGAGTGGAATTTTGTACGAAGGTAATTGAAAAATTTGACGAAAATGTCGAGTGAAGGAATTATATACACGATTAAGCTACATTTTACCAAACAGGATCTGTAAACAGACATAATAGTAATTATTATAACACACAAAATGTACATATTTTACACGAAGAGGGCTTGAAATAAAATGTTATAAATCTTTGGGCTGCCGTCACTAAGGATAGTGTTTTATCGTATGACATCCCATCAGACAATGACTGGACACAGATACGCATCAATATTAACTGATCGCCCTATCTTGCTCAGGTGGAGATGAGGGACTTTTTTTTCCAACAGGATGGAAATCCTCCTCATTATGTGGCCAAAGCAGTTTTAAATCGAGATCCTTCTAAATCGTTGGATATGTCGTGGCAGCAACTTCATAGACTGACCTCCACGATTCCCAGTCTTGACTGTTTGCGATATTTTCCTGTGGGGCTTTTTGAAAGGAAAAGCTTATTCTCACCTTTTAGAAACAGTTGATATGATTTATTGAGGTTAATTGAAGAGGAATTACTGTTGATACCTTTGCAATTTTTCAAAAAAACGCTAATGAATATTTTTGGTTTCGTTGCTATCAGTGCATAGCTATTCATTTCGAATAAAGGTCAAACTTGAATCATTCATAAATTATTAATGTTATTTTTCTATACTTTAATAAGTTTTACACATTTGTTATCCACAAATCAACGATTCGTAATGGTTATTCAAATAAAAATCATTTTGATGAAAATGTACCGAGACTTTGTGATTCCACCATTTTGTTTTAATTGATCATACACAAATAAAACTCTAGTGTATTGTTTTATATATCTATGTAACATATCTGCGAGGTTTTCCATACGTACGGCATAATAATTTTAAAATAGCGAGCTTTTACATACATTAACAATGAGTATATAAAGTAAATTTTCATTTATAAATTGGAAATATCATGCGATTCTTTTGACCTAGTGTTTTTTTTTTTTTAAATTGTGTAAACAATAATTAAACAATTCTTAAATTAATTTATCTTACCAGTTTTCCTCCAAAGTAGACAATAGTTGAGATGACTTTCGTCTTCTTAATATATTTGTGTCCATGTGCTTCTCCAACTTCAGTTTTTTCTTCTGTTTCAGTTAATACTTCATCAGTACGTAGATTTACGTTTTCCGATTTGAGGTATGATTCTACTTTCTGAAAAACCGAACAAATTTGTTCTTTAATTCCGAAGTTATGTTTTCATCAGTTAAAATAATTATCTTACTTGGTATTCATTTTAATCAGATTTATTTTTTTGATAACATAAAGTGTTTTAAAGAATCATTGTTTTAATTGCTAAAGGCGGGTTGAAAAAGAACACAGCGATTAAAATTTGTGTAAATCTCAGTTAACGAGTTAGATTTTATTGGTAAATAAAAATATCGAGTTTTATTTCGTATTCAAAAGTTTTAATGAATACAATTATTAATAAATATTGGTTGAAAATAATATATATACATAATTGTGCTCTAAGTGTACTCAATTTTTATCCTATGAAAAATAT
Organism: Aphrophora alni; assembly: GCA_963513935.1. Classification (NCBI taxonomy): domain Eukaryota; kingdom Metazoa; phylum Arthropoda; class Insecta; order Hemiptera; family Aphrophoridae; genus Aphrophora; species Aphrophora alni. Next base: position 11,190,349 of record OY740774.1, on the reverse strand, counting down.
ATTTGGGAGGGAGAACTGAAAATAAAATTAGTGATTTTTTGGCTTCACAGCAATTATTTCCGTTATTGTTATTAATTGATTTTATGAATGGTGCCACGGTATATTTATATACATATTTTGTGTTACTGTAATTTTATAAAAACTTGTAATTTAATAAGTAAGGGAAGTAACAATCGATAGGTCGCATTGATCTCGTCAGTTCTATGTAGACTTTGTTTTAATGAACGACGGCCTCTTCGGATATAATATTATGGATTTGATGATGGAGTTACAGTTCCGAGATATGTTGTCTCTTTAATAAGACTAAAAATACTGCCTTTACATGACTGGATATATACGAAGGTAATATTAAATCATTTAATAAAATATGTGACTGGATACAACAAAACTGTAGATACAAATAATATAAAAAATGACAGAATATTTTAGCCCTATATATTTATGATTTTCATGATTTACATAAAAATCTTTTTTATGTATTAGTCCAGCTATAAACAAATATTTTGAAAAATAAATCGAAAACTCGAAATTTCTTTAAAAAAATCACAATAAAATCATCATTAATATTATTTTTATCTTTAACATAAAATTATTTATTTTAATTTTGTACCAGTGAAATATATTTAGGGCCTATATAATATTTATAACTAAGTTTTAACTTGTGTTAAAAGGCTATGTTGTTTTATAACATTATTTGTATCTGTTGTAGAGGAACAATAAACAATAAATATATATAATAATGTCTAATTAATTGTAAAAACTAATCTTTACTAATCTTTTGTAGATATTGTAAAAATCATTCAATAACTAAATTTCAAAATTAAGTAAAACAACTGATTTAAAATCTCTGAGATTTTTTCTGAATTGATATATCTGAAATTCAATAACTACACCAAATAAATGCAAATGAACTCAATAAATATATCAAACAAATAAAAAAAAAAATCAATAAATGCACCAAATAAACGCAAATAAATTCCATAAATGCACCAAATAAATATAAATAAATTCAATAAATGCACCAAACAAATGTAAATAAACTCAATAAAATCAATCAACGAATGCAAATAATCTCAATAAATGTAAAAAAAAATCAGTAAATGCACAAAATAAACGGAAATAAATTCAATAAATGTACCAATAAATACAAATAAATTCAATAAATGAATCAAATAAATGTAAATAAACTCAATAAATGCATTCTATTATTAATTTACCATTTAAAATTTCAGCTGAATTATTTCCGACCCTCAATTCATTAAACAATCAGTGGATGGATTACTATAATTGCGCATGATAGGTAAATTAGAAAAACAAAAACCTTTATAATTTACGTTGCAGGTTATGAATTAAACCAAGTAATAATTTGATATGTCAAGATACCACATTTGATAAAGTCATCATGGACATACGATTTTTTATATTCTATTTAAAATATATTTATATCCGTATTTGTATCTTACATGTTCATCTGATTGACTTGCTCTGTAGAGATGATGTGTTGTTCCATGGTTAACAAGCTGAAACAAAACATACTTTATGTTTTAACATATTGGTTAAGCTGTCAAATTTTGATACATAAAAAATTAATTTTACTTCTTTATTATAGAATCTATTCTACTTCCAAAGCGTGATTGATTTAAGGCACAAAACCTTGCAGGAATCATCTTCGTTTCATCTAAAATTATCTGGAAAAAAGTAAAACGATTTTTTTTTTTTTACAATTTTGAAGAAATTCGGTTTACTAATTTTTAAATTTAAAAACGATACGTTTCTACCAAGTTTTTTTACCAAATGTTTCTGAGACGATATATTAAAAATCGCCAAATATGTGATAAATGATACTAAAAATATAGTATAATAATTCCAAACTGATGAAGCTCCAATACACCAAAATTTACTTTAATTAAGTAAATTGCACTGATTTAGGACACCAAATTTGCAAAAAGACTAACAATATAATTCACACTTCACTGTAGATTTACAAATCTATTCATACAATTTTCATGATGTTCATGTACAACTCTTAACTGAATTTGGGGTACATTATAGGCATGGCAACGCAGACATAGTGAAATCACGAAAACCTACTGTAAGTTATATTAGAAAGTAGTTACCTAAATAGCTATATCATGTTTGCATTATTTCTGGGGATCCGTTAAACCGATTTCAATGATTTTTACCGTGAGTACTAACTGTAGATAGATATGATGTAGAAACAATAGAACTATAAAACAATGTAGGGTAACCAGCAGGGCCGCATTTACCATTAGGCCAACTAGGTTCGCAAAAAGTCGCTGTGGTGGGGGTGCCGACGGCCAAAGTGCGTATAAATACTGAACACCTTAATACGGCCTTGGTAACCAGGTATTTTATGTATAAATCACTTAGGAATTTTTGAGGGTAACATAGTAAAACCTCTAACTCAATACCGTTTGATCGACTTACGGCCTTTGTCAAGGTTTTTTATGTCTACTTAAAGTTAAATTTTAAGACCTGATGAAACATGTGTAGACTACTAAAGAACAATAAAGCGTCAAAAGATGTTAAGCCAATACATAAAAAAATGATATAAAACACATTTTAGGAAATTAAAAAAATGTAACAGCATAAATTGACAATTCACAAATACTTCTGAAAAAAGTACTCCTAATGAAATGGTAGATCGTTTTTTATTACGTAAATAATAAAAACGATAAAATAATTCAAGGATAAAATAAAGCAATAAAGCTTAAAGTTTTAAAATATTTTAATAATATAAACTTTTAGTAGCCCGATGATGCCGCAAGGCGAAACAATTGTAGTTCATTTATATTTTTAAAATATTTTGAAACTTTAAGCTTTATTGCTTTATTTTCTCCTCGAATATGGAGTTTCAACCAGAAATATCTGCTGTTACATTAAAATTGATAAAATAATTAATACACATGGTAAAAGTCTTGGACTTTATAGGAAAGGTTTTGTTTTTATGCTAAAACTAACTTTCATAAAATTTTGTAAAATAAAAAAAAAACCGTTTTATTTCTTGCCAACAATGTGGTATTGTATTTTAACGGATAATCAAATATCTTTAACCAATAAACTCAAATACTAAAACTACTAAAATTTAACTAAAGATTGATAAAAAATGTAGAAAATTTTAATATTAAGAATAAAAATTGGCGGACATCAATTTTCTAAGAACAGTATTGTAAAAAAAGTTACCAATTCTAATCATGAAGGAACATCTTACACTTTCTTTTATTGATAATTATTCCTTGTGAACTCAAGGATTCATTTTGAGATATTTTAGTGATTACATGTAAACTTCAGGGTGTGAATTACTAAGTTAAATATAAGGGTCAAAGGTGTGTTAAACAATGCCCCAATAGGGACGTTATTTCTATAAAGTCGTATTTTTAAGCGCCAGTTTAAAATGTATAATGAGAAAGACGAACAGACACGCGAGTGAATTTATAAGTGTCCTTGGTTTTTCCAAAGAGAAACCAAGGAAAATGGAATCTATCATTGAATGGCTACTGTATTGTTTGTCTCCAAAACCACTAATAAAACTTTCACTCTACGTATTTCTAAGTTGTATTCATCATATAAAAAAGTATAAAATATGATTGTACACTATAATTTATTTTTAACAACAATCATTTTTATTTGAAATTTGTAAATCATGCCGTTTTCCAGTTAGGGGGGGGGGGGGGTGAATTATATCTGACACTTTAAATTTGTCCTAGCGCCAACATATTAACTTTGTGGTCAAATAAACATACATATTCGTACAGTATAACAAACACAAAGAACACAATTCTCATTAAAAAAATACGCCTAAGTATCAGACGCGTTTCAACGACAACTTAAGTTGTGGTTTGGTTGGTGTAGCTGGTGTATCACTGAAGAGGACGACCTTGTCGTTGAAACGCGTCTGATACCTAGGCGTATTTTTTTTATGAGAATTGTGTTCTGTGTGTTTGTTATACTGTATAGTTTTTCTTATAAGTCAAGCTCAACATTTAATATATATATTCGTAATCAGAATAACTTCTAGTTTTATTTGATACTTTATACATAATATTCCCCAAAACAAAAGTTTTCAATTCAATAGGTTTTACCTCTTAACTGGCCCAATGTCATTTTTGTTAGCGCTATATGATGTTGGACAATAAAGAGAATATAAATGTAAATATTGAAATATATAGGATTTACCGTCGCCTGTGTAGACGGTTTGCGACTTAAAGACAGACACGCGCGTGAAATTATAAGAGTCCTTGATTTTACCCAAACAAAAAAAATCAAGGTTTACAGTTTAAAACAAAAATTTTAATTTAGTTTTGCACGTATGGATTTGAATTTTTGGGAAAAAAAACTTCGACTCTTATTAAATGGACTTCCATTTAAATGTTATATTATAAGAAAACAAATATGATTCTCCTTTTTAACCCCAGCTGGATGTAAGAAGAGTGTTGACTAGAATGTACAATAAAATTAGTTTTACAATCATTAGGAAATAATTAAAATACATAGTTGTTTTTACATACAAAATTTAAATGATCATAACTTTTTACGTGTACTAAATTTCAAGAAATACTTGCCAGGAAGATGCAAAGAACGGCACCACAGATCATAAAACGCTCATTCATGGTAGCAAGATCAGCGCCCTCTTAACAGAGCCTGATTTCTTGAGGTTATATACAAGACTTTGTTTGCAATGCGTTGTTAAATAGAATTAGCGAAGACTGCAATTATCAAAGAAGTTAAAGACGAAAGTCTCATTAATTTTAATGTTCAACTTGATTAACATGTGCTTAAAATAAACTTTATACAAGGTGTTCAATTAAAATATACAAAACAAAGGCTGTGATGAATAGCAGCAATGTCCTACTTAGAAATGTGCAAGAAATCGGTTAAAACTTCTTTTTTATTAAATTTAGAATTATATTTTTCAGGTTTGTTCATAGTTCGTATGTCCAACTTTGTAACTAACTATAGGTACGGTATATGAAAGACAGATTTTCATTAAATTTGCTAAACAAAAATTGAAAACAGTTTGGGAAATACTCTTCATTTTTATCAAAGGTAATTCAAATTTGGAGACGCCCTTAAAACAGAAAGACCCTCAAAATTCTCTTTTATGGGGGGGGGGATGAAATCTTACATTTCAAATTTGGTCTAGGTCTAACATATTAATCCATCGTGAAATAAATATTCATATCTGTAATCAGAATAACTTCCAGTTTTATTTGATACCCCACATATAATTTTTCAAAAAACAAAAAAATCAACCTTATAGTTTTTACCCCTTAACTATCCCAAGGTTTTATTGTTACCGAACATTTTTTTATTGTATTGTCCCACATATAGATAAAATAGATTTTTCCTATATGTGGGACAATACAAAGTGTAAAACGTATAGGATATATTTTCTTGTCTGTGTTGATGGGTTTCTATTTATAGACAGTTAGGCAGACAGACACTCGCATGAAATTATAAGGTTGGTTTCACGGACGCTAATAAATCAAATGTTAATGGTTAGATTAAATTTTTATATCTTGTAATATTAAATACAACTATTGGATTACAAAAGAGATAATTTTACAAAAAATAAACAAAAATTGTTTATAAACCCAATCCAGTTTTAGTTGTTATAAATTCTTTACTATGTTAAAGAAAATTGTTAAATTTTTAGTCAAAAGTAATTTATAAGCCATAAATACCATTTATTCGTCAGCAAAATTTATCGTGTCCTTCTTATTATAGTTTTGCTAATAAAATTTGTTGAAAATAATTAACAAATCATGATGGTATAGTGTAATTCATCATACAGCTCCATTATCATGACAACTTTCATTAGTTTTTAGTTATGTATTCGGGTCAACTTTTAACTAATTTTAATGAAACTGATTCATGGAATTGAGACCCAGAACTTGACTTCGACACTTCTACTTTTTGTTTTAAATAAATAAATAGTAGTACAGTTAAAAAAATTTAAAAATATCTCTTCAATAATAATATTTTCCTAAATTTTTCTTTACCGGATAAACCAAGTCACCAAGTCACCTTATTCCTCCTACCGTTGACTTTTTTGAAATTGAAATGTTTAAATATAATGTACATATCGAACATAGTAATTAGGATTAATATTCAGTTTGGAAGTTTTGTACTTATCCTCGCAGTGGGAATTAGTAAAACATTAATGGAAGCAGCACACGTATTTAATATAATTCCTTAACAAATGATACTTTAAAACAATGATTTGATAGCTTGTTTTTATAAGGAGGTGAAATTTAAAAAAAAAAAGTACCAATATAATTTTGCCCTCAGTATATGATGTGAAGTAAGGTAGGGCGTGAGCGATCTGACGGCTACTCATTACACGTTGCTTGGGGAACCTTTGTAACATGAGCTTTTGGAGAAAGGAGACTACTAGAAATCGGGTCCACGGGAAAGCTATCTGGCATGCCATAGTAGCTTCCAGCTATGGCTGGTGGCTACCCTATCCCATGCAGGTGTTTAACGGGCGCCGCCCTCGGTAGGTGATGTTGTGGGGGAGGATATCACGTGAGCAACTCGACGGTGACTCATCAACGTGACTTGGGCAACCTTGCAAATATGAGTACCATGGGAACATGCTCAGCCTGTCCGGGTCTGATAGCATGCGCTGAGGAATGGTTTCGTGGTGTGATAGTAGTAGATTGCTCCCAGCACATATCTTTTTGAGTAGGGGTTTGGTGATGTGCCGTGCCGAGAGGCTCCAGGTGCCTGCCCTCCTAGTTCATCGGAACTAGTTAGATTTTTTAAATTAGAACTCACAAGACCATGTATTTAACGTGTCTTGTAGTAGGGGCCTATATTTAAAACATCGTACACGTCAAATGATGTCATTGTTTCATATAATTATTGTTTTTTCTTGTTGTTTACCACTTTTAAAACTGTTAAATCAAAGATGTAAAAAAAAAAAAAAAACTAGTTGGTCAATAGTGACTCGATAGGAAAGTTGATAGAGAGGAGGTCTAAAGATAAGCTTACATAAAAACGTGCGTATCCAGCTAAGTTACCCCGTGATTGTCACACCCGCACTAACTATATTGAGCCTCTGAGAATAATAAATTTTATAGATAAATGACCAGATAATAATGATTGTTGTCAATTATATGTTTATCTCAATTAAAAACGACACCAGAGCCTCCATTATTTGTTAGAGTCTTCATTAATTTTATTAATGGAAATTATTATTACATGGAAAATATATATAAATAACTCCCTTGACAATATTTACTATTGTAAAAGGTTATTTTTTATTTGTTTATGGTTACACTATATTACATATGGAACGTGTTAATTGAATATATTGTTTTGTAACAAATCTCAATAAAATATTTCATCATCAGAGAAAGCGAGAGAAGGGGAGAGAGAGAGAGAGAGAGAGAGAGAGAGAGAGAGAGAGAGAGAGAGAGAGAGAGAGAGAGAGAGAGAGAGAGAGAGAGAGAGAAGAGAGAGAGAGAGAGAGAGAGAGAGAGAGAGAGAGAGAGAGAGAGAGAGAGAGAGAGAGAGAGAGAGAGAGAGACGGGCGTAAAAATGCGTAAAAATGGTCATTGGGGGCAAAAATGCGTCAAAGAGAAAAACTTTTTAGGAGAGGGTATAAGAAAGAGAAAGAATATCTATTATACAGCTACTTCCAAATTTCAAGGTAAATAAAAACAAGAAGTTTATGGGCAACATATGCCCACATAGCAAATTTGATCAATTTTTAGAGTACTGAGAGAAAGTGTTTTGCACAGACGACATACAGACAAAATTCCAAAAATTACTTTTTTAGACTCAGGGTACTTCAAAACTGATATGTCACACACTCGGTAAAATTTTGTAAAATTAACAGCCCACCGTCAATTTTTTATGTTTTTTTTAAAAATTTAATTAATTTATTATTTTTTTAATGGCGGCCACTCAAAAAATAGTTATCGAAAAAAATGAAAACACTTGTCAGTCATGGCCAAAATATATGGTTCAAATTTAAACTAGTACACTCGTGAGGGTTGAAAAATAGACGATAGAGAGACATCAATCCACATACCTTCTTCATTTAATTCATCTTTTTTTACTATTATCAAATACAAATAAATAAAACTACCGACACCATTGGGTTAGAATAAACGTCTCAAAGTGTAACTAGGAAAACAAAAACGGATAATACAAATAATATCTAGTTTTAAAATGGACAACATATGCTATGTAGACCGTACAAGATCCGCTTAAGCTGTATGAGTAACACCCACCTATCTTGCTATTTTTGGGAATGGTTTAGTTTTAACAAACATAGTAAGTAGTCTACTCTTTCAAAAACATAAAACCGTTACATTTACATCGCAACTGATTGTGGTAGATGTTTTTGACTCCTATGTACGCGTCAAGGCTGCATTAAGAATGCTTCTCAGCGTTGTCTCCCACTCGCACAGCTAAAGCGATTCCACTGTATAACCATTTCATAAATATAAACTGGATAGCGGTAATTGAAGTAGTTGTAGGTTTAGTTACGAAGAAAAAGCAAATTTATTTCGGTTGGCATTGAAACTTACTACCTGACAAGTGCTGATATAAAACGGCAATATTTAAAACTAATAACTGTAGATAAAACTAAAGAGGCGGGGCAAGGCGTGTCCAGTCACCTGATTGGACGACGTTGATACAGTACATCCAGCAAGTGCTGATATCGTGTGGACGAAATTAAAAGTATTTTAACCATAAGCGTCACACCTGAAACAGAAGAAAATGGCCAAGTAGAATGGATCAGAAACGCATGTTTAGATGGTGATTTTGTTGTTTCAGAGCAGATGCCATCTCCGACTTCTTTGGTTCACCAAATTTTATTTATATATTTTAATTTATTTATTAATCGTATATATTTCTTTGAATTGTTTGTATAATGTTGTGGTTTGTCTATTTAAAAATAATGTTACAAGAGCTAACTGGCTTCTTGTATCCCCTCTCTCTATCTAGCGAGACCCTCCACATTCGCTGATCGCCTATTAAAACTCCATCTCCAAATCAAATCTAAAACAGACCAGTAGGCATAGTCAACATTTGTTTAGTACTCTTTTAGTCTCGTACCTACATCTCCTGGCTTACTTTGTAACGTTTCTTTCACTGAATTAGATTTTTCAAGGGTATCTATCCAAGGTTCGCTATTTAAAATAAAATAATACGATCGCTATGAAGAATTTATTGAAAACTTTTCTTAGCTACAACGGACAGTATACACTTGACACTTAACTTGTTTCCATCGACTGTAACCACTTTCTTGACTTCACTAGTTTAAAAATCCCTCCGTAGATCGTTGGATCTACAACTGCAACAGCTGTTCTGCGGGTGTCTTCTCACTCGATACAGCTGTGAGCTGACTTGGTATCTTGTGATTTTACTGCCTTGCCTTGATCCTTACGACTTGGTGTCTTGGGATCCACTGACTCGCCTTGATCCTTACGACGTGGTGTTTTGGGATCCACTGATTCTGGAACATTCAGGTTTCTTAATTTTCTACTTATGATGTAGAGGAGGGGGGAACACCTCCTCCTATGTCAAGGGATCAGCACGCCTCTGCGACAGGTAAGGATTTACCGAGGGCTCAACACGCCTCCGCGGTGACAGGATGTCAGGGCTCAGCACGACTGCGACAGGTACGGATTTACCGAGGGCTCAACATGCCTCTGCGGTGACAGGATGTCGAGGGCTCAGAACGCCTCTGCGACAGGTAAGGATTTACCGAGGGCTCAACACGCCTTTGCGGTGACAGGATGTCGAGGAGAGGGGAGAGGTCTACCGGAGTGGCAGTCAGGGTGATTCAACCCCAACTGACTCTTTTAGCTGTTCTAGGCTGCTTTTATACTGTGTTTTTGTGGTGGGGGGGGGGGTCAGCTATCCAATGTTGTCTTTGGACGTTCTAGAACCTTCCATCACCTTTGATCTGTTTACTTAGGACCTTGTTTACTCTTCTAAATCGTTTCTACAACTCTTATTTGAGTATTTAATTAATGAAGATTTTGCTTCATTACAACTTACGCTCTTGTAATAAACCACTTTTTACATTCTACATCATTATTCTAACAAATTCTTAAATATAATTTATTCCTAACAATTATTTAATTATAATTGTATTTTAGCTTAATATTTTAACAGTTTAATTATTGTTTTGTTTGATTTTATTAATTTTAATACATTGTATTTATTACCTTACTTGACTACTTAGTAATAATAACAATATTCAGGGTGATTCTTTCATAGTTGGTACTACTGGTATATCGTATGTAATCTGATTATAAACTTTAAATGGGAGACCGTTGGTATTGTTTTGAAAACTGAATAATTGCCGCTATTTTCCAATATCCAAGTCAACTTTTTTTATTTCTTATAGAGACCAATATTTGTTGTTGTATTTTCTGATTTTGTACAAAATTATAAGACTTTTTTATTCTTGGTTTTTGTTTCATAAACCTAGATGTTTAGCAGTGATTTTCAAACATATTACATTTAGAAATATTCCTTACTTAAATACGCACTTTTCGAGTTGTTGATACGACGTATGGTTTTCTAACAATTACTTAAAAAATTATGTTTCGTTATTTTTAAAAGGAACAAACTCGTTCACTTTAAATCTCACCGAAAATTAAAAAAAAAAAAAAAAATGTAATTATTTGATATGTAAAAGTGTTTGAAACCTGTTTTGTAAAACTGATACTTCAAGAGATAATAAAAAAGCGTTTTCTCAATTATTTCGTCGCCAAACAAGTTCGCTGCGCGCGGATGACGCGCATGCCTCACTTGTATCCATAGGATATATGCGCATGACGCACTTGAGCATTGTTATCAGTAAACTGGCTCCAACTAAATCCTGACCTTATCAGTTAAACAATGTTCATTCACTTTGTGCGTCATTGTGTGTTAACTTCCTGTTTGTTTCGTTTTTAATTTCCCATAATATTTGTTCTTGTATGGGTGTAGTAAACATGGGTGTATCACAACACCTGGACTTTCTCGTGATAGTAGTTTTTTAACAATAAGTGAAATAGATAGTTTTACCCATTTGAAGCTTATAGTAGTGATTGTGTAATTAATCTTTGAATCTAATTGAAATCTTACTTAAAACACTTTATTTCGGTCTTTAAAGCTAAACTTGATCAAAATTGAATCAAAATCGGTAGACCGATTTGGAAAAATAACATTTTTGTGTTTTTCTTATGTCATCTAACTCCAAATTTAGAGTTATCGAAAAAATAACGAAAAGTTTCTGAAATGTAGACAAAATATCCCACATACAAAATTTGATTAAAATCGGTTTACACGTTTAAGCTATAGAGACACAACGACAGACTGATATCATTCTTAAAACAATTTTATAGACTTAAAAAGCTTCTCTTCAATTACTTTAACCACAATTAGTAGCCTATATGTGAGAGAGTTAAAGGGAATTACAGTATATGAATCTGACTGACACACTTTGACGCGTTGGTATCGAGAGGTGTAATAGAAACACGCAGATGACATTTAGCATTGTAACCGCCATGATGGAAATCAAAGCAGAAACAACGGGTTGTGCAAATAGACATGTTCGTAGTAATTAATAGATGTGCAACTGCTGGTTTTATCTGAGTGTGTTTACTCAGTGAAAGGTTAGATTGTTTCATTAAGCGTTTGATGTATACTCTTGCTTGGTGTCTGTCTGCAACATGCAAATATAGACAATACAATAAATAGTCCCTATAACGTTTATATTTTAGTACAAATTGTAGATGTCTGTGCAAGCACCTGGGTATTTAAATAACGGTAACTTAATTTGATGTGTCAGTACACTATTTAAGCCGTGTAGAAATAATTGAGAATACTGAATCATTTAATTAATGAAAAAAAAAAGTTTAACTATTTAAATTAGATTTACAAAAATTAAAACTATTTTACGCGACAACAAATCTCTCACAGGTGTAATAAATACTGACTTGGTTGGGTATTCCGAGAGACATAAACATTTTCACACGCAGTATTAAGTTAAATCCCTCTCCTTCATCTTTCCTGTCGTTTCTCTTGACCAATTCTTGTTCTCTTCCGACCTATTACAATATTCGTGAGTTAGAAACCATGTTTTTTGTCTTCTTTTGTTATAAAGATATGGTGAGTGTGAGTCTTCAAGTAAAAATATACAATATAAAACACATACTGAAATGTTTTGAAATGATTCGGGTTGACCTAACCTAACTTTGTGTTGAATTGTCAAAATAATTCACGTTTATGGACACTGTGGCGAACCTAAATTAAAGTTTTGGAACGTAGCGTAGTTTGGAAACACCCTGTATATGAGTCGTTATTAGTTACAGAAAAAAATATTGCCTCATAAATTAAAAAAATCTACAATGTGAATTTCATATCAAATTTAGTGTCTACAGCATGCTTAATTACAACAGCTGATTATGTCCATTAAGTTTATCATTTCAAGATCAAAATCAAACACCAAATACCACAATATAATAAAACAAGACTTATTTAATGTAGATTTCAGTAACATAGTTACCATCCTCAGAGGTTGAATATTAAACAAACACTAATTTTATAATTATTAATATAAACAGTTATACAAGGGACGTTCTTTCTCCACTCCTACCTGTGGTTTGTTCAATCAATGTCTTTGAGCCGAGGCAATGACCTAGTTCCTTCCACTAATGACTTGGCTCAATGACATTGATTGAACTAACCACAGGTAGGAGTGGAGAAAGAACGTCCCTTGTATAACTGTTTATATTAATAATTATAAAATTAGTGTTTGTTTAATATTCAACCTCTGAGGATGGTAACTATGTTACTGAAATCTACATTAAATAAGTCTTGTTTTATTATATTGTGGTATTTGGTGTTTGATTTTGATCTTGAAATGATAAACTTAATAAACATAATCAGCTGTTGTAATTAAGCATGTTATAGACACTAAATTTGATATGCAATTCACATTGGAGATTTTTTAAATTTATGAAGCACTATTTTTTTTCTGAAAGTAATAACGACTTAAATACAGGGTGTTTCCAAACTACGTTCCAAAACTTCAGGATATGGTTCCTTGGGTCAATATATATATATATATATATATATATATATATATATATATATATATAAAGTTCCTATGAATATATGTTCTAAAAATACCATTATATTTTTGGAATTAAATCAAATCTCAAGTCCAAATTAGGTATAAAATTGTTTTGTACAAATACACAACAGGTGAGTTATTGTTATTGAAAGATATAATAATGTATTGTAGCCAGAATTTCAAGGACATTGTAGTCAAATGTCAAGTAATCTAGGGCGAATCTATCTTTGTTGGTTATGAGAAACTATGTTTTCTATACACAAATTAGCTTCATCAATTCTACAATATTTTGAACAGATTGTTATATTGTTAGTGATAAAAGAAATATATGTTAATGGCTTAGCACACATTATTCCATCTGGTTTACCACCGTTAATTAGATTTGTTCTGCAAACCAATTATACATATAGAGCTTTACCATGGACTCATTAAAAAAGCACTCTTTTCAGTCTTGATTAACTTTAATACTACATTTTCTATTAATTAGATGAGCTCATGTAATATGAAAGTAATGAAGAGGAAAAACAAAATTGAAGAGGAGTTAAAATATTTGTAATAATCGGGGAATAAATTTATTGTGAGCTACGAAGTTGTTTTAATGTCAGTGCAGTTTATACAGACATGGTGTAAAAGAGTAAAATTAAGATTTGTGTTGATATCAGTTACAAAAGTACCTAAATTTACTTCAAATTTTACCAAAATTACAGCCAAGATTCGTTTGTTTTCTGTGCAGTGGTCTGCAGCCTAAACGAGTTGATCAATTTTAATTAAATTTGGTTTGACGGTTTATTTTCACATTTCGATAATTCAAAATTGGGGTTAACTACAATAAGAAAACAACACGAACCTATGATTTTCTCTAATGTGTTTCATCAATTAATTATGCTCAATTGTAGTCTTAATATTAAACATATTGCTTGCCAATTCTCTAAAGTTGTGGTTCATGAGTTATCGGGGAAAAAACAACAAATCTTTTATAGCGCTGTCATAAAAAGCGTAATTCTCAAAATCGGGTAAACCGATTTCAATCAAATTTTTTTTAAGTGAAGATTAATTACCAAAACTATTGTGTAAAATTACAATTAATATAATTTACAGTTGAGGAATAATTTAAAAAACGACATAAAAAATTATTTTTTTAAATATTTATGTGTAAGACTAGTTTATGACACAAGTGAGATAAGTTTAGATACATAAATATTCTGGTTTTAACTTGATAGCGATGGATTGTTCATAGTAAATATTGTTTAATCTGTCATTTACCATCATTTGTGTATATTAAAACGAATGCAGGACGTTTCGAGAGTATAAATCAACTCTCATTATCAAGTGTGAAACTAGAATATAAAAAAGAAAAACACCAATATAGCCTAGTAGCCTAGGGACGTGTTGGAAACTATAACTAGATTTATAATTTAAGAAAAGAACTAAAACTATACCGAGCTGAGTATTCATAGCTAAGACTAAATAAAAACGTTATGAAACCACAAAACAGTACACAAAGGACAGCAAGCAACTGATTGTGAAAGCAGTGGAGACAAAGAAAGTTGTCTTAACCGTTTTGCCCCCACTTTAAAAAATTTAGTCTTCTATCGCTTCATATTTATAAATCATTTACCACTTATAAATAATTCCAAAAATAAAATTGTTTAACTCTACAGTTTTTTATCAAAAGCTATTTTTTTGTAACTATTTTTCCTATATGTAGGACAATACAAAGAATATAAATGCAAAGTTTGAATTACTTACGGTGCCAAATAAAGAAAAATCAATGAAAATGCAATCCACCTTAAATGGCTATGGAAATGTTGTCTCACATCTCACAAAAACTACTTTTTCTAACTAATACGCTACACAAGTCTCACTGTGTAGGTAAATTAAGTTGTATTCGTCATACAAAAAAAACTATAATAAATGATTTCCCAGAGCAATTTAATTTCAAATGTAAAAAATTTTTTGCTAAAAGATTTGTAGGTTGCGTAGTGATTGGGGGGGGGGGGGGGTATGATATCTAACACTTTAAATTTAGCCTAGCACCAATTTATTAATTTCTTCGTGAAATCAACGTACATATTGGTAATCAGAATAACTGATAGTTTTATTTGATAACCCACACATATTTCCAAAAATTGTTTTTCTTCAAAACAGCTGTTTTCAATACATGCATTGAGATGAGATAAAGTTGTTTTTTTAGTCATAGGACCTAAAAATTATAACTTGAGGTCGAGGTCATCAGCTGTTACTTCAATTATACGAATTAATTAACGATTGTAAAGCATCTATAAAAACAATTGATACTCTCGATAGTAAATAACCGTTAAAACAGCTGTTATCATCGATTTGAAGGCAAATAGGTTATAACATTTTAGTTTTTGTGAAATTGTTTTCTTATATTATTTGCAGTATAACGAAAAATATATTTCATCACTAAGACCAAAAGTGAAGCTTTTTTGATCCTCCCTCATTTTGTAGTTAAACTAGAGCTTGTATCGAAAATCTTCACTTTTGGTCCTATTGATGAAATATACTGTTTTCTACTGAATTACATGTGCCCCTAAACTACCCCAATGTCGCTGTTTGGTTACCGATATATTTTTTCCTATATGTGGGACAATAGAAAACATAGTTTGAAATATTTAAAAATATAAATTAGTTTCTTTAATTTTAGAGTTTAGGACAAGGCTTTGCGTCCTCATCAGTTAATAATCAACTCTGCATTGTTGGAATATTGTTGTAAATTTGATATTATAGTATAATACCAACTGTCTTTGTAATTATCTGCACAAAGCTATAAATCTGCCGTATCATGGCGGACTCTAGTAGCCGAATGTTGAACTGTTTCATCGTTATATCTATTTACCTAAACCAAGTAACGTCTAAAGCAATATGAAACAGTAATCCAATGTGTATAACGACTATAATTAGATGAGAAAAATGGGCTTTTTAAAGTTATTTAAATCGATTGATGCTCTATCTGTAAGCGTGATAAATGTATGTGTATGTGAGTTCGCATGTGGGTATTTGTGTGTGTGTGTGTGTGTGTGTGTGTGTGTGTGTGTGTGTGTGTGTGTGTGTGAGAGAGAGAGAGAGAGAGAGAGAGAGAGAGAGAGAGAGAGAGAGAGAGAGAGAGAGAGAGAGAGAGAGAGAGAGAGAGAATGGCACTCGATGTGTCAGGAGAGTGAGAGGGTGTGTTTGTGTTGGTTTTCATACTTGTAATTTTAGTTTGTGAAATTCAGACTTGTAAAATCTCATTCCAATAAACAATTGATGTCTTCACTTTTTAATATACTATGTCAAAATATATGTAGTTTGAGGGAAAACTTTGACACATTTTAACATTATTACAGAGTTCACATATTAAACCAGATATCATTGTTTTTTGTGAAACGTGGATTTATGATGATGAGGTTAATTTTTTTTTAATGGTTACTATATGTTTAGTAATTGCAATAATAATTATCGTGCTGGTGGGGTGGTAGTGTATGTTAGACACGAGTTGTCTTGTAGAGGCCTTGCTTTATCAACTATTTACTCTGCAGACTGTGTGTTGTTATCTCTCTCTATACTTCAGACTGAGATAACAATATTGACCATTTATAGATTACATCATCAGCCTTTTGATACTTTCCTTTAATTAGGGGCGGTTGTTATAAATGAAAAGGAAAAGTTTAAAATAACATAAACAGTAAACATTTTTAATAATTAGGGAAATGATTGTGAAAATATAGAAATCATTTGGTTGTTATATATGCAAGGTTAAATAGTTGAATCCCTCATTATTAATGTATAAAAAAAATTAAATTTGTTATATTGGTAAGAGTGGTACAGTGTTTATGTTTCTGAATGTATAACTTTCATATGTTTCATGAAAAGTGTGTAAATAATGATTCGTGTAGACAATAATAAAAAAGAGAGATCTGACCCAAGTCTAGATGAATTAAAATGTACATCCAAATTGCAAAAATAACATAAATTTAGTTTTACTATCTTGCATTATAATATCATCTGTATACTCCTATAAAAATTAACAATTTGTATTAACAAAAGTTTATTTGTGATTTCAGAAATTTGGGAATGGCATCGGACTGTCTCTTTAAAAGACCTACGGCTGGAAGAAGCTACAGGTTTTCCTCCTACCAGCAGAGTAAGCTTTGCTTCTCCAATATAGCAGAAGTCGAGACAATAGAAATGTAAGTATTAATTTATTTTTTACGTTGTTAGAGATAGTTTCCATGAATTTTACTGAGACAAACTTTAAAATTGGGGTAGCTACATTTGTGTGAACAGTGTTGTGTGGAAAATTATTGTATACGTGAAATAATGTTCCACGACTAATACATGTACTTTTATTCTCGGTTGATAAAGTTAATTTGGCTAGTACACACTTGATCTAACTTCAATACAAAAATCTTAAAACTATTCCTTAATAGTTAATGTCTACATCTCTGAAGTCCAAGTTAACATTAGAATTATCAATGTATTTGAGTTTTACATTTCAAGAAATAATTTTACTTTTTATCAAATTAAGCTGTGATCAGGATTCTTAATTCTGAAAATAATATTTTCTATTTCATTTCTTGACAATTTTAAATTGTCTCAAATATATAACCATTCCAGAATGCTGAACATTCTATTTTATGGTTGTAACGCGATTCAGCCAAATATTTTATTCTATATTTTTTACGAGGATCTTCGGAAACCAACCTCTGTTGTTGTCTAGAGCGAGAAGTAATAGGGGTAGCAGCACCAAAGGAGTAGTGCTGTATACAGTACCTCAGTGCGCGCCCAGCTGTGCTTGTGGTAAGGTTATGTTGCTGTTCGTTTGCCTCTAATAATAGCCATTCAAAATAAGCGCTGTATTAGAAAATTTTACGAAGTGAAAATTGCATGTTGTATTATCGTGAACGGTCACAATTATGTGTGAAGATATTTTCATCACTAGGTTTGTTTGTTTTAGAAGAACAAACATTTAAGATGAGGGAAGAAGTGGTAAGTCATTTGTAGTTAGTAATGAACTCATTCAAGAGATTGTCCTGAAAAATCAGCCTTCCACAATATGCGAACTTTCTAAACAATTCCACCTTCCATCCTTCGCCTATAATCCTTTACTGTTATAAGGAAGTAAAACTTTGGGTCTGTATCTCCCAATCTGGCATGTTAGCGAAAAGCATATGAAAATTATTTGTTTGTTTATTTAGTTTAATGTACGATTATGAGTTAATGTAGTTTAATGTTTTGTACCTTGATTATTTTAAAGTATTTTCAGATTTACTTATAGTTCTAATTTTTTTTTTGTTTCAGAAGATACGATGTGTTACACATATGTAAACAAGAGTTCAGTGTTGTGTTTGGTTTTATGATAATGGCGAAACAAAAATTTTATAGTTTTATGTCAATTGTTTAATGTAACTACAAGTAGTCATGTAGTGAGGTGTATTATATAAACAATTATTGCTTGTACTAGGAAGAAAATATAGTTGAAAATTGTAATCATAAAATTGTTTAATGAATAAATGTAAAATAATAGAAAAATGCCTTTTAAAATTTATTGAGTTATTCCTTACACATTTCCTGTTTCTTACAGAAAAAAAGTTTCTTGCAGGTAGCAAAACTTTGCAGGAAATGTATGGTAGACTGCTGTACTTTCCAGCCATATAAACTGAGAAAATATTTGCTTGGTTTGTTGTCTGGTAAAAGGCAGCACTTTCCACAACATAAAAACTGTGAAAGCTATTGCTTCGATGATTCTAAGGTAGAATGCAGCAATTTCCATAAGAAAAAAAATCCAGAACTCTTAAAAAACTTACATTCGCCTGATACTTTGAAAAGTTACAAAAAACCTGTTATCCAGTGAATAGAAGTTCTTAGAAGGTCTATTGGGATTGAAATATTCATGGTAACTCTAATAATGGAATTACAGCAGCATAGACCTCTTTTAACATTATATTCTTCTGGTACATTTCAAAAAACACAAAACTTGTTACCCAGTAAATAGAAGTTATTAGGAGGTCTATCGGTTTTGAAATACTAACTGCAACTCTGATGTTTGAATCACAGCTGCATTGGGCTACCTCCTTTAGGATTATATTCTACTGATACTGTGGTAAACCGACAAAATCCTGTTATCAGGTAAATATGAGTTGATAGGAGGTCTATCTGAATTGAAAACTGAATCACAGTTAACATCCACCCCCCTATAAGATTATATTCTCCGAATACTGCAGTAAAACGACAAAATCCTGTTATCAGGAGAATATGATTTGATAAGTTTATCTGAATTGAAAAAGGAATCGCAGTTGACATCTACCTCCTTTAACATTATTTTTTCCGGATATTGCGGTAAAACGACCAAATCTTGTTATCAGGTAAATATGATTTGATAGGAGGTCAGTGGAGACGGGGATATTTGAGAACAAGAGTGGCGGAGGTGACCACGTGACTTAAGCACAGCCCCTTGCCTCTCTACACCTGACTTGCCACTCCCCTCAACTATTGCCCCGCCCCTCACTCTCCCCTCAAATATTGCCCCTCCTCTTTCACTTTTGCCCCGCCCCTTTCCTCTCCTCCTCTTTTCCCCCGCCCCTTGCCTATCTCCCTCTATTCATGCCCCGCCTTTTGCCCCTTGCGAAATATTCATGGTAACTATGATAATTGAATCACAGTTGCATTGACCTCTTTTAAAATAATATTCTCCTGATACCTTGAAAACTTACAAAAAACATGTTATCCAGTGAATAGAAGTTGTTAGGAGGTCTATTGGGATTGGAAAACTGAAACGCAGTTGACCGCCACCTCCTTTAACATTATTTTTTCCTAATACTGCAGTAAAACGACAAACTCCTGTTATCAGGTGAATATGATTTAATAGGAGGTCTATTTGAAATTAAAACCGAATCACAGTTAACATCCACCTCCTTTAAGATTATATTCTCCGTATACCTACGTAAAACGACAAAATCCTGTTACCAGGTGAATATAATTAGATAGGAGGTCAGTAGAGACGGGGATATTTGAGAACAAGAGTGGTGGAGGTGACCACGTGAATTAAGCCCCGCCCCTTGCCTCTCTACATCCACTCTTGCCCCTCCCCTCAACTATTGCCCCGCCCCTCTCCCTTCCCCTCAACTATTGTCCTCAGTTGACATCCACCTCCTTTAACATTATATTCTCCTGATACTGCGGTAAAACGACAAAATCCTGTTATCAGGTGAATAAGATTTTATAGGAGGTTTATGTGAAATGAAACTGATTCGCAGTTGACATCTACCTCCTTCAACATTATATTCTCCTGATACCTTGAAAAGTTACAAAAAAAGGTTATTCAGTGAATAGAAGTTGTTAGGAGGTCTATTGGTATTGAAATATTCATGGCAACTCTGATGATTGAATCACAGCTGCATTGACTTCTTTTAACATTATATTCTCCTGATCCATGCTGTTTAAATGCAGGAAAGTGCTGTACTCTACCAGTTATCAAACTAAGCAATAACTTTCTAAATACATATACATACGTTTTACAGTGGAGAAAGTATTGGTATCTACTGAAAATAAAACGCAAGCCAATTATTTCAATAAAAATATTTATTGATGTAACAATATTGTAAATACATATAAAAAAATGTTGTTTTGAAATAACAATGAAAAATAAAAAAAAAAATCTAATTACATTATTTTTAACATTCACTTTTTCACCACTGTTTTAGTCTTTTTTAATACAACACTCAAAAAACACTTGGAGTTTTTTTCTATTGATGTCGTCGATGTTGAATAATGTGCTGTCATAATGAATCTGCAACAAAATTAAAATAGCAATTAAAACTATGTAATTAATTGTCAAATTTTTTTGAAATGTAAACGTCATTAGGCGCACCAGGTACAGAATACTATTTTGGCATGGGGTAAATCGGATTCAAGCATCACAAACTTTCTAATACATAAATACTGAAACTAAAAATCGGTCTAAAATATTGCACACACGTTCTCATACATAAATTTTGTAGTTAATAATCGGTCAAAAATATTGCACAAACTTTCACAGACATAAATACTAAAACTAATGATCTGTCAAAATATTGAACAAACTTTCTCTCACATAAATACTAAAACTAATGATATGTCAAAATATTTTCAAACTTTCTCATACATAAATACTGAAACTAATGATCGGTGAAAAATATTGCATAGACTTTCTCTCACATAAATAATATAACTAATCATCAGCCAAAAATATTGCAGAAAGTTTCTCATACATAAATACTAAAACTAATAATCAGTCAAAATATTGCACAAACTTTCACTCACATAACTACTAAAACTAATAATCTGTCAAAATATTGCGCATACTTTGCCATACATAAATACCGAAACTAATCATCAATCAAAAATATTGCACAAAGTTTCTTATACATAAATACTGAAACTAAATAATAGGTCAAAAATATTGCAAAAAACTTTCTCTTACATAAACAGATTTTGGGACCATTTATTGTAAATAATTTTTACAAACAAAGATTGAAATGAATATACAAAAAATACATTTATTTAAAGAATACAATAAAAAATTTAATATTAGGTTGAAGGCTCTTGTAGTTTTTCTTCCGCTTCCTGGGCCACTTGTTCTTCTTGTTCCACCAGCGTCTCTGGGATCTTAATACCTTCTTCTTTTCCTCCATGAGTTCCTCCCAGTTTTCGAGAAGTACGCTAGAAACTCAAAATTAATAATCAGCCAAAAATATTGCACAGAGTTTCTCACGAATAAATACTAAAAACAATAATCTGTCAAAATATTCTCAAACTTTCAAATGATAGGACCGGGACACAATTCATAGTGTAGAGTTTGTATATTTACAGAATTGTTTTAATTGTCACTAATGTAGATAATGTTCAACAATTTGAAGAAATTTAAAAAATATATCTTTAATTTATAAAGAAATATGAATGTGGTAGGATTGTCACACATTTCATAGTAGAAATTTAATATATTAAACGACTTGTATACTTATCAGCAATATAAATTTTCATGTTAATTTCATTTCATTTGAATGTTATCAAAAAAATCTAAGGGTACTGGGTTGGCAATCCCGAGGGTACATAACGGAATATACACAGATTTTCCTCACGTATAGCCCCTAACGTCACAAAACAAAAATATTTCTTGCCCTCGCTCAAAAAAGGCGGTTTGTGAGTTTTACAATAACAAACCAATAGAACAGGTTCGTAATCCCGAACGTACCTAGTTAGATCTACACCATTTTTTATTTAGTCGTTGATTAGATAACTATCTTCCATTTCTCTTGACCAAATAATGTTCTTTTCCGACCCTGACGGTATTAGATTATTCGAGGGCTAGGCGTTTTAATTTTAGTTTTTCTTTATTATAAGTCGATAAAGAATGAGAGGTTTTTTTGATTTTAAACAACAATAAAAAAAATGGAGATTAATGATCGAAATACTAGTGAAAAATTGCAATTAAAAAATATTACATTTCAGGAATACTGTAATTTTTAACAATATAAAATGAACATTGATCTCCGGTTAATGATATTTTTAATTTCCATAACATTTAAAAAAAACCCTGCGATATGACCAGAATATGCCCAAATTACAAATTTTATTAAAATCGGTCCACGCGTTTGGATTATAGAGCACTGCACATACGTCACATGTTAAAGAGACAGAGATCAGACCTACATCACAACAAAAACCACTCAAGGAACCTCAAAAGGATGTATCCGCAAAAAATTCGACATCGATTTTTGCCTCCCCACATACATTCTCTACACTACTTGCAAAAAAGTAATAACTTAATCTGGCAAGTTGCCAGATAATCACAGAACATTGCAAACGTATGGAAAAGTCACTACGTGTTTCGAGTGTTATCGTGATATTTTAAATATTATTTCAAGTGAAAAATATACGACCTAGACTGGGAATCGAACCCAGGATCTTGGTCTTTACGCGCCAATGCTCTACTAACTGAGCTATCCTAGACGCTTCCCAGTACACCTCTCACTTGACTTTGCCTTTTGCTGCAATTTTCGAGCAATTATATTAAATTACCTCGATTCATAGTCAAAAGTCCTGGATTCGATTCCCAGTCTAGGTCATATATTTTTCACTTGAAATATTATTTAATTATACTACTAGCTGGTATAAAAAACGTATAAGCATTAAAATCAATAAATAAATACATAAGTAGGGGCTGCAAGTTGAATAGATAATTATTTCAATGTCGTTTATGTACCAGGTAATAAATATGATCGCTCGAAAATTGCAGCAAATATCAAAGTCAAGTGAGAGGTGTACTGGGAAGCGACTAGGATAGCTCAGTAGAGTATTGGCGTTTAAAGCCAAAGGCCCTGGGATCAATTCCCAGTCTATGGTCGTATATTTTTCACTTGAAATATTATTTAATTATAATACTAGCTGGTATAAAAAACGTATAAGCATTAAAATTAAAATCAATGATATTTTACTTCAGTTGAAAACAGTATCGTAAATGTTTTCCTGGTTACATGTTATTATACAATTAGTTTTATGCTCGGTTTGCACAGATTTGATTACATATAGGCAAAGTTTGCCGAAGGTGAATGCATTTCCCTTCACCACATTCACTGCATGTCAACCCCATGCGGCGTCGTTGTGGTTTACTTGTTTTCCTTATTAAATTTCTCAAAGCACGATATTAGCATTCGTGATTTTATAGGTTAATCAAGTTAAACAAATTGTAGTTTTGTACAAACAGTTTTCATAGATTGACTTTTACATTATCTTAAACAACCAGTCGAGTCATTAAGATTGGAAGTTATTTTAAATTTTTTTACTTAATTTGTATACGAAGTTGTGGTAAGTTTGGTTGTTATAAACAAATTTAACATCAATTGTTTGTTTAATCATCACCTCAGGAATTCGAAATTGTAATTTTTGACATGCCGTCCTTCCGTCGTTTCTTTCGTTGTCGTGTGTAAAGAACGAAAGTGGAGACAAAGAAATAAGATGGGAACATGAATATAGTGTGTTTATAAAGAAACCTTTCTAAATTTAGAAAGTTCGAATTTATAACGTTAAAAATATTCCAAAATCTGATTGTTTGTCTGTCTGTAATCTTCTTTGTAACCGTTTCTGTTAAGATTTATTTTCTTTACCCGAAAAACTCTAGTAATAATAAGTTTGATTTCATTTGATAACAGTTGAAGAGTTTAATTTCACCGTGAAAGATAATTGTACTACACGCACATGCACACAATTGATTTCCTCAAGTTATGACTAAGATGATAGACCATTTGACAGCGTTTGGAGATTATGTCTACTTAATCAAATGGATTCTTTCGTCTTTCACATGTTATAATTTTGTAGGTCTATCTTAATCCTGTATTCTTTCAAATTAAGTGGACTCTTACGGTTTCTTCTGTCGACTCTTTGGCCTGTCTTCTCTTCTCTGTGCGAAACCTCCTGATCCGCCTGTTTGTTCTTTCTCTACTATCTTCATTATCTCCGCTTTGTCGACGCATTCTTGACGAAGTTGAGGACTTCCAATGCTTGCAATCATAACGGAGATCATGATGCATTGATCAGTACGTTGTGTTGTGGTGACATAATCTCGTTATTTTCAGTTCTCTCTCCATGTTTTCCCCACTGACAGCTAGAGAAAGAATGGCCCACCTCGTCAGAACCCAGTAGATTAGGTACTGTGGAAGGTTTTACGTATACCACATGTTGTGTATGCAACACTTTTTGCCAGGTGAAATTTCCCCCGGTTACTTTACACAGTAGTGTTGGGCTGAAACTAAAGGAGGTGGGGGGGGATAAAGACATAGCAGGGGAAGTTAAGGTGAAAAAGAGATGAGAGAATATATCAAGAAAGATACATCTGTATAGGAGTGGGAAGTTACGAGGGATACAAGTAAGACCTTTGAACAAAGTATAAAATCCCACTGAAGTTCATACAACTATGTTTGAAACCACTTGTGGTGTTTCGCCACAATTCGAATTGTCGCACCAGGAAATCGACACCAGTTGCATCATTTGCCTTGCGCAAGGAGACGGTCCTTGTGCGCTGAGTGTGTGACAGGCAGCGACTCAAAACAGTCGCAATGACTAATCGGGTGACCGTTAAAAGTTTCGCATCCATATTAACCTGAGCAATGGTCAAATAAGACCATTTGGACGGGTCTAAAGACTCCCAGGAATATGGATTACTAAGTGCTCGCGAATTTAACCGTAAATGTTTCACAGATAGTTATGACGGACAACGGTTGCGATATCTTTGAACCAGACCACGTGTCCCTTTAACAATTGTTAATACGTAAGTAACGATTTGTTTAGTATATTTGATATAATAATTAATTGTTTAACTCATTATAAGCTGGCTTAGTGTATCAGAGTACTGGAATGTTAATTGTAATAAAGTCTAATTAATTTAAGGGCTCATACGCATTCCAATACCCCCAATATTCGCTCCTATGTAACCATATCTCCCCAAATGTAACCAATTCGTTGCAAATGGGACTTTCAACAGACAGCACATTCGTTTGAATTTGTGATTTAAAAAAAAGCCTATCATTAACCTTAGGAGTTGAATATAGATCAATAACTTTTACATTTTAGCAAAATATACTCCAGATAATAACACCCGTTTTAAACAATGTAGTTATTAATAGGCCGTGGTTAGTTTTGTTGTGCTTGTAAATTTCAATCATTTAAAGAGTAATAATTATAAGCTACGTTAAGATCTTTTAAAAACTACATATTTCATGGAGGGGACTTTGAAATAAAATTTAGTTTTAAACCTATAAGCACTAAAGTATATTTAAATTTGATGCTACATAGACAATAAAACATCATTGATAGATACTGCTTTTAAACCCTATAGTGAGAAATAATACAATACATTTATACATAAAACTAATCTAATTACTACAGCTTGCCCTCCCATTTACAACAGCTGTTTCTGTTAATAATCTACAATATTGCTGCAATTATGTGCAGACATTAACTGCTGGCAAAGAGTGCAGGTGTACGAAATGTTTCATATAAAAAAGAATTAATTTTCAATTTGGGTAAAGTCAGTTTAGTGTTATTAACTTGAATATTAATAAAATACTCCTCACGTTGATGGGTGCTAACATGGTACTTAACCAGCCCAATCATACAATAAAATGTATTTATTATTCAAAATATAACAGTTAACATAATATTTTGTTATATTTTCCTTCCTTATGAGATATAAAAATAAAATAAATAAATTTGACTTTAGTAGTATTTTTAAAATTGTAGGCTATTTTCAAAATACAAGGTTCTAAAGAAGAAAAAATGAAAAATTAAAATAATTAGAGGATGAACACCAGCAAGATTTATATTAAATTAAATTAAAATATGTATCTAAAGTGTAATAAATTTTGTCGTTTAAATTCATTTGAATAATTAAACGTACTATTTGTGTTCTAGTTTTCTTTTGTATACAAATAAATAATAATTGGGACAATAGTATATAAAATATTACTATGCTAAATTTGAATTATAATATTTAATTAAATTTAATAAAGTATATAAATACACATATAGTTGGGTTAATTTAATCCTGTAAACAGTGTATTATGTCAAACGGTATAATGACGTGCAGACATAATTAAGGGGGAAAATACGTTTATACTATTTTTATAGTATTAATTTTGTTAATACACTCAGAAAGTAATTTTCTTTAACTTGATTTATAGGTTATAAGACTTGACATTGAAAAAAAGAAGAAAATCAACAAATATCAATTGGGATAATTTGAACTTGTAAAGCTGCATCTAAAATCCATTGAATGATAACACGTAAATTATATTTTTTTGGAAAGTGGCGCTGTTGAAAATGTAGGCTTTGATTTTTTGAAGTGAAATGTTTGTGCCTCTTTCAGCTATGCCTTTGATCTCGACCCCTTTTGACTCACTAGTAGTAGGGAAATTCGCCTCCCTTTACACTTTGGTTTACCACAGTTTACCGAAGTTAACATGGCTTCCTTGCTATATTGACAAAGTAATTTAATTTTACGTTCATGTAAACAGTAACGTCACAACGTTGGCTTCACGTTTGTTGTTAACATAATCAACATTTACTGTTTAGAGAAGAGTTTATAGTAGACACAGGTAAATCTCTATGAAATGTCACATCTTTATATATATCTGTGCAAATTATTTATGTGCTGCAGTTATACAGCCATTGATTTTTGACGCCTTCTGTTATTTGCGTTAATAGATGGATTCAAGAATTCCCAGCTGGGATGCTAATTGGTCACCTAGACCGAAAATCTGTCAGGATGGACAAACGAACGTGAGGCCCAAAGTCAAACAATGCAGTTAAGTCAGAGCATTACTTTTGATTAAAAACACGTTACCATAATAAAATTACAAAAACGATTTACTATTTTGGGAAGAAGAAAAACTGAAAACTCCTCATTAAAAAAAAAAAAAAAAAAAAAAAAAAAAAAAATGGTAAAAGAAAAGTCTATGACAAAAAAAGTATTGGACACTAGTTAATCTTAAAAACGAGACAAAAACTAGTTTCTTACAATTATGGTAGTGTCACATAAACCATAAACTGGGCCTTGAAATAAATACTTGGCGTGATTTTTAGAACTTCATTTTAGTCAAACGAAAGTGTGTTTAAAACAATTTTTTGAAAAAGTGTTAATATTTGTTTATTACAATTGAAAATCAGAACACTAATGAAAACGGGAAGATCAATGAATAATTTTATTTTCTGTTTATAATTTATAGAAACAGTGACTATTCCCATGAATTGCTACGAGTCTAAACATTTTAGAGAAAAGCGCATAAAATGATTTAATAATAGTTTAGAAAAGTTTCTCTGATAATATTTTAATCATTTTGATTAGGTTTGTCAAGAATTCTGCAAAAAGTTTCTAAAAGTTGTTTAATAAATTCAGTTTGGCTTAAACTTACAGACTATTTTTATTAATATTTTAAAGTTTTTCTATGTAACCGTGTCTAGTAAAAAAACTTTTTAATATTTTTATAGGAGACAAACTTTTAAGGAAACGTTTCTGAAACATTGAATATTTATTTTACAATTTATGTTTTTGTCTCGCTGAAACACTTTTTAACATTTTATCAAATTGAATTACAATTCAACTTTGAAGTCTTTTATAACGCAATATTCTTTTGGATATTTTATTATATTCGTTTTATCATATTCGCAATATTCGTTTTATCATATTCCGAATCTATGGTATTGTTTATTTAAACAGTAAACATCATTTCCAATTTACGTTCAAAAGAAATTCCAAGAAGAACATAAAGAAGGAAAGCTGGAGATGTCAATTTCTCGTGATAGATTGTTTTATATCTCTTGTGACGTGACAATCTTTGCTATTATGGTTTCTGACAGCGTTGTGATGACTGAAATGGTTTTAACAGGATTTTAATACGTACTATTCTGATGTACTTGAAATAAAATTTGTAGAAAACACTAACAGGCAGATTTATGTTACAAAGGGAGACAGTTAACTTATGTTTAAAAGAAAATTTAAATGCCCTCATAAAGAATCAAAAAAAAAACAAACTTTCCCAGAAGTCTTGGAAACTATTGGTTTCACTATAACTATATTCCAAAATACTTGAAAAAATTATAAAGATGCTGTTATTGAGGTTTTTAAATAGTTGTAGTTTTTTTTAATATGAGACAATATGGTTTTATAAAAGGACGGAATACGAAATTGTTGATTTTTTTTTTTTTTTTTTTTTTTTTTTTTTTTTTTTTTTTATAGATTTTTCAAGGGCATGATCTCATAGATCTCAAATTGTTTGTAAAGTTGGAAGCTGGTGGTATTTGAGGAACTGCACTGAGCCGGTTTGCTAGTTACCCAACAGGACGTATGCCACAAGTTCGTGTGAATAATAATGTCAGTCATAAACAAGAAATTAAAAAAGGAGTCCCACAGGGAATTATCTTGTCTGCAAATCCTTTTAAAACATTTATAAACGTTTACTAAAACAAAATTTTTAAGGGAAAAATTGGAAATTTTGTCGATGATGTTACTTTGCAATATATAAATGGTTTGGGGGTTGATAAAAAGCATGATATTGGACGGGATTTGATTGTGTAAGGGATTGGTGTTGCGACAATAGGATGGTTGTCATTACAGAAAAAACTAAATACATAAATTTATATTTGAGGGTTCTTTGATTTAAAACAAACATACCATGACGTGTTATGCAAGAGTCCTATGTCCTCTTCTTGCAAGGTTATTGAAGACACAAATAAAATAAAATATCCTGGGAGTTTATTTGGATAGTAAAGTGTCTGAGGAGAGCACATAAAATATTTAAATTCTAAAATCATACAAACTATCAGGAAATTTTATATTCTGAGGAAAATGTGTCATAAAAATTAACTACGTAAGTTGTATTTTACGTTGCTACATTTCTAGTTATAATACGGAGTTCAATGCTGGGGAGGATCGAATGTAACAACCTCGAAGCCGTTATTAACCACGTAGACATTTTTTGTATGGATAATTTTATTTAAGGGTAAAAAAGAACCCTCCCTTACCTTTTTAAATTTATGAAAATTTTACTCCATAAACATTTGTTTGTTTACAAAGTTTAAAAAAAAATTTCATGCGACGTAGCAGCAATGAGATTGATCTTATTTATTACAATACTAGAGGTCATTCTATGATGCACATGAGAAGAGCAAAGCCCTCTTGGCTATTTTATCAAGATTCAATGTTATTTATCCAAAAGCTTATAATTATCTACCCAATGATTTAAAAATATATTGTGTAAATTTCCAGACACTTACTTCTGTGATTAATTCTAATTTAACACTGCAAGGAGATTAAAAGCAAGCGTTGAATACAAAAACGGAATTATGTCTGGATTATGTAAATGTGAGTAGGGATTGTGAAAACGAGGTCTATTATTTTAATCCTTGGATATATGTCTTGCATAACAATGTCGCATACTTTAAAGAATGACTTAGAAAATATATTCTTCTTCCTTCTGGTTATGTTTAACCATGATCACGGACATTAATGACGTAAGGTTTTAATAAATTAGGAGTGATGAATGAAGAAAAGAGGACAGATTATTTGTTTGCTATAAAACTGTGTTAATTAAAGCATCTTAACATTGGTGACAAAATTCCTTCAGGAGCTATCTGGGGTGAGTATGGGCGTGGAAATCCCGATGGACCTAGCTGTATCTACAAATTTTATTGAAATTTACTTAACTGTTATTGAAATAGTTAAATCTGCATTGCAGTATACAATTTATATTAGAATATTTGCAACAAATTCTGTAGGTTTTCTGAAGGAGAGATATTACGAATATTTTATTTGCGCTTTCAAAATTTTTGAGAGGGAGGGGCATTTTTATAAAAGCCCATAAGAAACAAATATATTCAATATTTTAGTAACTGTTGGCATAACGAATTGTAAAATTACTAGCTACCTGCCGAGATAAGTATTTTATTTTAACAAGTATATTTTGTTTTTTTACATAAACTATTTTGTACCCATGTTATCACGTATTATTTTATAGACAGAGTGTTCAAAATTGCATGGTAAAAATCATTTTAAAGTTTATCCTTGATTTCTGCTCTAGCAGCTAAATAAAGCCAACACATTTTTAGGACAGAAATTAGTAAACAAATTTAGTGGTTTAGGAAAATTAAATTAAAAATGTCCCTAAATTGAAACTCAATTAATTTTCAAGAAACCTGGAGTATATATATACAAAATTTGAATCGTAAAGAATTCGACTTTTTATTGAAATTAATGTGTTTAATATAAAATTATGTTTTTAATTATACGAACAGCCTAATTTGTGTTTGATTCCAATTAACTTTATTTATATTAATTTTCTCTCACAAATTTTGTTCAGAAGTTTTATGTGTTTATTAACCATTCAACCAAACCTAAAAAATTATTTTCGTCTTATAGACCTACACCAGTTTTCTCGAAAATACCTGAGTTATAGTTTTGGGCCCTATTTTAATGAAATTTCCTGATTATTCTAATTTGTCTTAGAACAAGTAAAGCAATAACCTTGTGAGTATTACAACTTAATTGTAACTTTATGTGTTCTCATCTGATTCACAAATGCTGTGTATAAATCCAGGCAAGACAGAAAAGACACTGATATAAAGAGTTAGCTGGAAGTCTCGATATTACAGAAATATGAAGAATGGTTTAAAGAAATATATAATTAATGTTGTTTAAAAATGTACCTGCTTTATCACAACTCTAAATTACTTACTATTGAAATACTTAAGATAGCTTTGAAAATGTATGACACATTCTGTAGGTTTTCAGAAGGAGGGACATTAAGAATAATTTATTTCGATTAAATATTTTTGAAAAGGAGAGACATTTGTTTTATAAAAGTCCATAAGAAACAAATATATTCAATATTTTAATAACAGTTGGCATAACGAAAAGGTTATTTACTTACTAAATTAAAATTACTAGTTTCCTGTCAAGAAGGGTATTTTATTTTACTAAGTGAATTTTTGTTTATTTTTTACATAAACTAGGGTATACTCATATTTTCACGTATTCACGTTATATGCAGAGTGATTCAAAATTGCATGAGGAAATATCGGAGACTGATTCTAGAGGTGATAATAAGTTTTAAAACCTTAATATAAATCTATATCAAAAAGCGCTTCGGTTTTAAATTAGGGCTAGCGAAATATTTTGCCATGATTTCTGCTCTAACAGCTAAATAAGCCAACAAATTTTTAGGAGCGAAATTGAGAAAAATATTTGATGGTTTAATGTGTTTCTTCTTCAAGAAATTTAAAGAAACAATATCACAAAATTGAAACTCAATTAATGTTTGAGAAACCTGGAGTACAAATAAAAATTCGTCATAATGAAATTCGACTTTTATTGAAATTAATGTCTTTGTTATTTGTTTTTATTAAAAGTCGAATTTCTCTAATTTGCTTTTGTTTTTATTGGCTTTATTTATATTAATTTTCTCAGAATTAAATTCTCCACAAATATTGTTTACAATTTTAATCATTTAACCAAACCTAAAAAAGTGATTTCGTGTTATAGACAGTTTTTTCTGTCCACGCCAGTTTTTTTTGTAAATTTCTGAGGTCTATGTTATTGGAATTTCCAGATTATTAAAAAACCATTTAATTTGTACTTAATTTGAGTCTCAAGAATTACATATGGCTTCATTTCACTCTTGAAACGGATTTCAAGGCAAAATATTTCGCTAGTCGTAACTCGAAAAAGAAACAACACTAAGTTGAAAGGAATTTTAAATCACCTTGTTTATATTTTGTAAGATTATTATTTAAACTCCACCGCTTTCTATTGTTATCTTTGTTCCTTCTTTGACTCGTTTATAATGAATATGGTCTTGGAAATCCTATGGCTTCAAGCTAAATCTTCACCTTTTTGATATAGTCTTGGATTAGATCCCTCTATTTTATCTTTCCTAACAGTTTATAACAGTTTTTATTTTATATTATGTCTCTTTTTTCCATGTAAACAAGAAGAAAAAAAGAAGAAAATTGAGCATCACATGTTCTGGAAGATATACATCGCTATGTTAATATATCACGTATAGAGAAATTAATGAGATTGATCGAAAAATTGATATCGTTTTTGTTTGGAACTATTATGAGGTGTATTGAATAACAAAAATCAACGTTTGGAAATATGTGCAATTTTCCATCCCTAACGAGTGGACTGATTTTATTCAAATCTGCTAAGTAACCATATTTTCACCAAAACTCTTGACTTTAAAAAAAAATTTCATTTACTAATTGCACGTAAGCTTTAATGAGGACCATAATAATCGCTAAAACTATACGGTTTAAAAATGATATTAATAATTGAAATTTTATTTTAGTTCAAAATTTAAATTCATTCCCATTGAATAAATGTTAAATTGAAGTTGGTTTTATAATTATTTTTATATTAAAAGTGTAACATTTGAATAAATTAATAAGACTAGGAAAATAGGTCAACACTAAAATTATTAATTCAAAGTAAAATTATTAAATGATTTATGCATTTCACGTTTAAAAAAATAATAAATTGCATTCTTGACAATCTGTCATGGTAGCAATGCGGGACTTGCCGTTACTTGATATTTGTATTGCTAGTATAAAGTAATACGTATTTTACTGCATATTAACTGCAGTGCTAAACAAAGTAAGTAAACATCTGTTTTAAGCTATGTAGACTTGATAACACTCATAGGTTGTGTGTACTAAACGAGATAGTTCTAGGGGATTTGAATTTATATCGTAAAATTAATGATTGCAAAATAATTTTGAACCTGTATTATCTTGTATTGGTTATTTAATGACTATGTAATAAATGTTTTGATTTTTTAAATGTGTATAAATATTTAAAGTTTACTTTTGTTTGATCCGTCACGTGACTTCTTTTTTTCCCCTGACGCGTTTCGGAGATTTACTTCATCTTCAGATAATTTTCACTCTCTTTAGATCTTTAAACATTTAAGATACACACAAACACAGACACTTATACATATGAAATATTTAACTTTGGTAGCGCCACGTGTAGTTGTTCAAGGACAACCCCGTCTAACAGTTGTGTAAACATATGAAGATGCTTATCTGACATCATGTTGTCTTCTATATTGATTGCCTTATCATAGAGAGTATTCAAGGAGAAAAGAAACTGATCATTAAAAAGTAGGTTTTTATTGTTTTTAAAGGCTTTGTAAAGTATATTCGATACTCCTCGATAGGATCCATAATTTTGGTAAATGTTCTTTAAATCATTAATGACAAGAATTTATTTTGAGATGATGATTTATCGTCATAAGTTTACACAACCATGAGACGGCAATTGTCCTACAAGAGGCGCTCCCACGTTAAATATTCATGTGTTATTATTGTCTGTGTTTACGTGGATACTGAAATAAACAGGAATCTTTTAAATACTCTTTGATTTAATATTTATTTACTACTTTAAATAATTAATTACATTAACAGGATCAAAACTATAAATATACAAATATATACTTTTAAATACTTATAAATACAAATATACTTATATATGTGAATAAACGTGAAATTTAGGGCAATTGAGAGCACCTACATTAATGTTGGCAGTTCACGCTATCATGCTCAGATTACTATTATTGTTTCCAACTTTCCTTAACACATTTAATTAGAACGATATAATGTTTCAACGACACTACAGTATAGTTGCCCCTTACAATAAATAAATGCAATCTCATTAGCTCAGTGCACTCAACTGAAATACAAGACGGTTAAGGATAAAACCTTTTGTTAGTTTCTAAGTTTACAGATTTGTTAAGAAACTTTGAAGACTTGAAGACTGTTAACGATATTATTTATATTTAATTAAATAGTTCCTGCCAAAGTACGATGATTAGATTAAAAAAAAAAAAAAAATTCTATTAAATACACGAAGGAAAACTTTAATTAAATTATTGATTATTTATTGAAATATTATTAAATACATTTCCATTATTGTAATCGATAGATAAAGACTGTCAAAAACAAACAAAATAAACTTACAATTAATTTAATTTTAGTATTTTAGTTGGGTGTATTATAACTTATAACGTAGGCACTCAAACTAGTATGGCGTTTAAAAAATGATTGAGATTTGAAGATTTACTATTGAACTGTACTATAGTTTATAATCGGTATAAAATTCAATGATTTTGTATTGTTATTTTTTTTAAATTATTCTTTTTTTTGTAAATTTGCTTTACAAAGGGAAATAAAATAACAACAAAACAAAATATAGTTTAATCTATTTTATTCATTGAATTCTTCGTTTATTGTATTTGCCTTAACAATAGTTTTCCTTACATTAATGGATTTTAAAATAAAAATTTTCAGTAAAAAACTAATGTGTTTAAAATTATCATATTATGAATGGTCATTTAGTTTAGAAGGACGTGTGTATTTGAAGCAGAGCATCACATTATAAAAAGGAATCATAAAGGTAAAAACGAACTTTCCAGTTTTTAATTTTATTAATGAATTTTATTTATCAAACAATTTTAGTTCGAAATTATTCTTTGAAATTTTGATTAGAAACTCATTTTCAACACAAAAATTAAATCTTCGCACATAAATGGTTGCATTTCTCAAGAAATAGTCAACATTAATGGCTGAAAAATGAATATCCTACGAAAATAGATAATAAATTCGTGACTCGATTTTAGTTAACACAAAATATTAAAGAGGGCAAGATAATGTTTAAAATTAAAATTAATATTTGCGTTTGACACCAAACGCTTACGGACTGCTTTTTAAATAGTGTGAAAAATTACTGTGATTTTAATTTTTTTTATTCATATTAGGTAATTGTATTGGGGGACAAATTCTTCATCTAAAACTAGTATCAAATTAAACTTGTAATTTTTCATGTTTATTCTTTAAAATCTAATAATTATTTTTTCAAATTTTGTTGTTATTTTTACTTATTTTAACTTCTTGATTAGTGGTATCTAAATCACAAATAAAAAAATTAATATAAAACGTTTTATTATGTACAAATGTTATTGTATATTACCAAAATAATCCGTCTTGTGATATTGTTTAAAATGCCTCAAAACGCCTGTCGAGCTCGTAAATATAAAACTAGTTAGAGGCTAAAAATTCGGTCACTTAAGTTTGTCTAGTAAACAAAACAGTTAAAATCACTAATAAGAGAAGGCAAACACTTCATAATACACATAAACATAAGTTTACGTCAAAACGAAGCACATCATCCCAATGTCAAGCGAAACGATTGTTAAGACAGTTTAAAAATAAGTCACACGACGGATTATCCAATTAATATAATATTTTAATATTTGTAATTAACAGAACTTTTTCAGATCATTTGGACAACTGTCCACTCACAGGAGCTAACTTTTATATCAATGAACATTGCAAGGGACCCTAGCTGGATCTACAACTTTTTCATCTAGTCTTGGATTATATCCCTATTCTATTAGGTTTATCCAAAAAACTCTTGTTTTCTTCCGATCCTTAGTTATTGAGTATTCGAGATCTAATGGTTATTATTTTCTTCTTATAAGGAGATGATGATAGAGAGGTATTAAGCTTTTAAAATAGAAAGGAATAAAACGGACAACAGCCATCCTTTAAAATCACAATTAATCAAACCAGTTCTTCAGACAGCGCTTGAAACACTGCTAAAAGGAGGCATCAATTTGAAAATAGTCTCAATGTATTATAATGTTTCTTAGCACTGAGAATCATTCATTAAAAAAACTCATTACCAATCTTTCTCAAATGATGTTACACTATGTAATGTACATTTACTTCTTATGACGTAATCAAACTCAAGCAAAGTCGATTTGACCGGCTGTCGTAATAAACAATATACAACTGTAAATCTTTTTAATGTCTTGGTTAAAATTCTTAACCAATAAATACATTTTGTATTTTAGAATTTACTAATATAAAAGTGACCCAAAGTGTAAATTATATATATATATATATATATATATATATATATATATATATATATATATATATATATATATATATAATTTATGTAACGAAATTGAGGGCTCCCAAAAGGCCAGTGTTCGGCAGGTCATAAATTGTGAAGAGTTGAAAGGGTTGACAGCTAGAAAAAATGATTCTACAGTCAGTCAGTGACCCCCAAGAAGTCAAAGAAAGCATTCAAAAGTTCAATTCCTTCAACCGAAATTATTTGAAAAAGATCAATGAAAGGAATTGCATCATTTCTAAAGTAACTAAAAGATTTAAAATAATCCAATAAGGTAGAGGATCGGAATAAGGCAGTTTGAAAATAAAAATTATAAATAAGGGTAGAAGAGAAGTGCTAGGGGTCTTTTTGGTGCCGAACGTATTGAAGAAGGTTGTTCTGGAGAAAGTGTTTCTCTTAGTAGCAAAAAAAAAAAAAAAAAAAAAAAAAAAAAAAAAAAAAAAAATTTGAAAGAGTTAGCCGAAATCAACCGTCGAAATTAAATAGTAGACTAACTGCGTCGTTTTGTACAAGTGTTTAATAGTAATCTTTGAAGTATAATTAAAAGATAATCGTCGTTTATAAGTAAAAAGAGTCGTCGTCATAAAAGTGTGTGAGTAATAGTAATTTTACAAGTGTTTGAACAGGAATAATCATTGAATAAATTAAAAAATAATCGTCGTCACAAAAATGTGTGAAAATAAAAGTGTATTAAGAAAAGAAGATTCGTCGAAAAGATTAAGGCAAATCAATCAATCTACTGGCAGTAACGCGGGAACCACATCAAAGGAACCGGGAACATTGGAACTTCATAGTCGATAAGTACAAATTAATGGACAATTTCAATTAAACAAACTACAGCCAAATTTTATTTATATTTAAGTAAATTGTAGTCACCAAAGAACCTAACGAACCCGTAAAGTGAAAGTAAATTAAATTAATAAATAGTAATAAATTTCAGTTAACCGGAGCATTTTATCGAAATAATTAAAAGTAAAAACAAAAAATAAAAATTCTGATGCACTCTTATTTCTTTATTTTAGATTAAGACATTGTAGAATAAGTAACTTGTATTTATCTATGTACTTAGAATAAGTAGTAAATTAAGATGTTATTGTATAAGTATTAAGTGCATCTAGTTTGAAAGCTAATTGTTTTTTATTGTAAATGATTTAAAAAAATTAATTTTGCAATTAAAGAAAGAGATAAAACCTACATGTTTCAAAGTTATTTAATTTGTTAACTTTGTCATGAATAACGTGCGTATAATAAGTCATATTAAGATTTGTTATAATATATATATATATATATATATATATATATATATATATATATATATATAGATAATAAACATAACTATCTGAGGAAATGTGTTGCAAAGTAAAAGGATTATAATGAGTTATTGGGGTGATCATTTATAATTTAATGGAACAGAGCATCACATTATTGCATTCACGATAATAAGATTTACATAATAATATGTCTTAGATGATAATATGATTTACATGATAATCAGAGTTAAACCCAACGTCATTGTTGTGATGTGGGCGTGAATTAATCTGTGTCTTTGAGAGATATTGTACCGCTCTACTTTTACACAACTGGGGAATTACTGTCTGTAAAAATCCTTTCCAATTCCAACTCTTTGAGGAAACGTAGCAGTTGAAGGGCGTCAAGTAGATAAATAAATACATTATTTATTTATTTCCAACAGCAAATATAAAAACATTTCCCACCGATGTTAAAAATTTTAGTCCCTATCATCATTTAAATCATATATAATTTCATCACTGTCGATACATGTTTCATTGCTAGAAATTTTAAGAAAATATATCAAAAACCCAGGATATCCTACTCTCCAGTAATAAAAGATGGTTGTAACTCGGACACTACTGCACCGATTTAAAAAAAATTCAGGTACCATTAGCATTTTAATCATAAACCATCTTTATTACTGGCGAGAATATATCTAGAAGCAAAAAATTGTTAGAAAAAGTCTAAAATGTGATATAACATCAGGATATCCTGCAGTTTAGCAAAAAAGAATGCTTTTATTTGAGTTGCATCTATATAATTTGAAGCTGCATATATAGGTACCAAAAATATATTCAGTTAAAATTATTATTCAAATAAAATATATGCAATTGAAAATTTCGAAAACCGTAAAATTATGTAGGAGATTTTAATTATGCAGAAAAATTGGATTATTTTTTGTTCTGGCTGTTTAAAGATGAAACCTCTACTAGTCATAAAATAAATCAAAAAGAACACATAATAAAGATTCCTAAACCTGGAATACTGAAATAGGTCAAGGTCTGGAGAGAACAAGAGTGGGGTAAAGAAAAGCGGAAAAATATGTCTAACTAACGGCCGCATAAAAAAAGGTGTAGATCCAGCTAGGCTTTCTTGGGATTGCCACACTTGTATTCACTATAGTGAGCACCTGAGAGTAATTGTTACAACTTAGGAACCACTGAACTAATTTTAATCAATCATAGACTAAAACTTGCCTAGATAACGTTCCTACATAAGGAAACAAACTGTATAAAAATCGGAACAGTGGTTCTTGAGTTAATTTTAAAAACAAACAGTCAGAGACACGAAGCATTTTATCTATGTATAGTAAAATACATATTATACCACTGTATAATTGTTGCAATGAATGTCATTTAATGTTTTTTAAATATCGCTGAAAAGATTAGAAAGTTTTTTGATTATTAATCTTGTTGAAAAGACACTAAGCTTTCAGAACATGTTTTGTATTCAGAGAAGAAGTTAAAGTATGGAAATGCAAGGAACAGATGTTACAGGAAAAGTTTCCTTGAGAAAGGAAGTAGAAGATGTTATCTGTAATATTGCAAAAGTTCAGCACTACATATCAGTCAACACCTGATGTCTTATGTAATATATATTCAATATAACTTCAGCCATATTAGATTTTGTGAGACAGATTGTATTTGTATACACAGGGTGTCAGAAAATTCAAGTGTAAGTAAATAAGGGCATAAGGCGTTCGCTTAAATGAGGGGGTGGCAATCCCGAGGGACTCAAGCTGTATCTACACGTTTTAGTATGTAGTTAGGGTTCGATCCTTCTATTTCATCTTTCCTTATCACGTCCCTGTTGACCATATCTTGTTCTTTACTTAACCTGACGCTATTAGATTATTTGAGAGCTTAGGTGTCTTTATTTTATGCCTTTTCCTTCGATTTTTATAAGGTGATGATGACCGAGAGATTTTCACAACTAGATTAAAATAACAAAATATAAACAACAATATAAAACAACAAAGTATAAACAACAAGATTAAAACAACAAACTATAAACAAGATTAAAACAATAAAATATAAACAAGATTAAAAGAATAAACTATAAACAAAAGGATTAAAACAACAAACTATAAACAATAAGAATAAAACAACAAACTATAAACAAGATTAAAACAAT
The DNA here is from genome assembly GCA_963513935.1 of Aphrophora alni. Taxonomy (NCBI): domain Eukaryota; kingdom Metazoa; phylum Arthropoda; class Insecta; order Hemiptera; family Aphrophoridae; genus Aphrophora; species Aphrophora alni. The sequence continues at coordinate 11,150,303 of OY740774.1, read as the reverse complement.
ACACTATAAACAGCAGGATTAAAACAACGAACTATAAACAACACACTATAAACAAGATTAATACAATAAACTGTAAACAACAGGATTAAAACTACAAAATATAAACAACAAGAATAAAACAATAAAATATAAACAAGATTAAAATAATAAACTTTAAATAAGTTTTAAACAATAAACTATAAACAACAGGATTAAAACAACAAACTATAAACAACAAGATTAAAACAACAAACTATAAACAACAAGATTAAAACAACGAACTATAAACAACAATATTAAAACAACAAACTATAAACAACAAGATTAAAACAACAAACTATAAACAACAAGATTAAAACAACAAACTATAAAGAACAAGATTAAAACAATAAACTATAAACAAGAATAAAACAATAAACTATAAACAACAAGATTAAAGCAACAAACTATAAACAACATGATTAAAACAACAAACTATAAACAACAAGATTAAAACAACAAACTATAAACAACAAGATTAAAACAACAAACTATAAACAACAAGATTAAAACAACAAAGTATAAACAACAAGATTAAAACAACAAACTATAAAGAACAAATTTAAAAATCATTTTACCCTGCCCTAACACTACAACCCTTTAATGCGATTTCTTACAATCATTTCGTGAGACTCCACCAAGCAACAAACTTTACAATTATGAACAGATCTGTTCACCCGTTCTTGACATTACGAAGTGGAATAGCTAAGCATGCAGACAAAATGTCCGAAGAATGGCCTACATGTGCAAACCAGAAAACATTAAGAACAACTGGAACTTAATATCAAACTTTTGCACTATCGTAACACTACGCATTGGGAAAATATGTTCAGTGAAAATGTACTACTTAAAAACTATTTTAAAATTAATTGATTTGTCCTTTACATAAAGTTAAATTATATGAAATGTTATTTGCGGATAATTAGATTTGAAATTAATAACACTAAAATTTTAAATGACTTTACCGAAATGAAAATTACATTTATTCCTGCTAAACATTTGGGATAATTCGACTGCGTACCAAGGTTTAGAATGTAATAGCTGCAGGAATTTATATTATTAAGAAAAACAGCTGTTTTAAATGGGAAGAGGGAGTGTTTTTAACTAGGTTGTTTCTATAGGCACACTAATTGTATTGTTTTTTTTTAGAAGTTTAGAGATAATATGTTAAATTTTTAAATTATTCGTTTTTAATTAATGGGAATATATGTTTGTAAATAATACTTTTGACTCTATATACGGTGAGTATAAATTAAATTTAGAAGCCAACGCTTACTACTTAACTTTATATTACTTATTTTATATGGTTAAAGGTTAAAAAAAAGTTGGAAGTTACTTATATAGACATCTTATTTTATGATAACACACAGAATATATTTGAGTTAAAATAGGTTATATTAAAGGTTGAAATAATTAATTTACAATATTCAACGTCTTCAATAAAAACGCAACACGAACCATTAATAGTTGCATCTGGTGCGATACCGTAACACCGAATCTTATAGCACCGAAAAGTGAGTTAGTTTAACAACTCCGAAAAACAGATGAGTCTTATAGGACCGAATGTTAACAAGATCGAATTTTAAAACAGGGCAACAGCACCGAATATGATAAAATCCCATAGCTTCGTACAGTTTTAGGATGTGTTGCAAATGTCCGAATTGTAATAGGGGTCTGCACAGTGATGGAAGAAATGGAGGCCCTCCATTGAAACCAGGTCAATTATTGAGGAAAGGATGGACTGCAGTGTTCTAGAAGATACACAAGACGAACTTGGCGTGAAAGTTCCTCCTAGGATTTAAGACCATGCCAGTGAACTATATAGGAATGCCTTGCAAGGAAGTTGAGCAAACTTGATGTGTAAAAGGAACTTGTAATTGTTTGAGACTAAGATAACGTAGTCACGATAGTTGGAATCATTTTGAGTTTATTTAGATGGTAGTGATAATAGATTTGTTTTTTGAAACACTAAGAAATATATTGTATTAATAAAAGAGATTTGTATTTAAAAGAAATTGTACAACAGATTGATATATACAGAGTAATAAAAGATACTTAGTAATTATAAACTGAATCACAGTCTTCTTTTATTGTAACGAAAAAGGTGGGAATCAATGCTTGATTCATAACACCCTGTATATACAGTGAGAGATGTTTCGATTACCCATATAACTTGGATGTAGACATTTATATTCTTGTTTATAGAAGTTTCCATTAGTGATATTATCGTAGTTTAAAAATTAATTAAATATTGAATCTCTCCTGTGAAGTGCAACTGTGAGGGAAGAGAAAATTGTATTTAGACTTGTTAAATATATTTAAAGTATGACACCTTAAAGTGTATAATCTATATTTGTATCTTAAAAGGAGAGTCTTATTACAATATTATCTCTTTGACATAAACACTGCCGCCTCGGCTGACACGAGAATCTAATTTACTTCTGCAAATAGCACCTTTCACAACATCCCTTGCAGTTTAGAGTCCTTCTGAAGTAATTTATCCCCCCCCCAATCTTCTACTGCATTGAATTATTTTACTTCTGTATCTTAACACCAAGGCAACTTTAAATAGATTGATGATTTTGTTAAAGAATTTAGCAGAAAGTTGATTTTTTCCTTATTTTAAACAATTAAAGAAAAACATATTGTGAATTAGGAAAGTAATGATAACTTCTACTGCATAAATTGACATATATATTTACTGTAGATAGAAAGAGATGGTAATAAAAGCTCTATTCAGTGGGCGTGGTTAATTTAAATCATTAACTTGTAGTATGATATGCATGTGGACTCATGAGTGAGTGTTAAATACAAATATTTTCACAAATATTGCAAGTTGATCCTCGATAGAATATTAATGATATAATTCAAGTTTTAGTTGTGTAAGAAATCATTGTACACGTCTCAAATTATTCAGTTTATTTGACTGTAGCTATCTAATCAACACAACCTAACCTAACTCTTCCTTTTGCATCTGTCTTTCTGTTGTGGTTTTGTATTCTAAAGTGGTATCCTTTATATTAATTATACATATCCTACACATGCACACAGACAGACAGACAGACAGACCTAGGAGAAGAAGTAAAATATGTTCTATTATACACGCTGGATCAACTTAGTTTCAAAGGTAAATGTTATCTTTTATAGTCAAAACGTATTCATTTTAAACTTAAATATTTAATAGGTATAAATTAAAAACTAAAAAAAAAAATATTGATATTAAAGTCTTACAAAATTATCTTCTTCAATAAGAAATTAAATTATTTTGGAATAACATCATAGGACTTTTAAAAAATAAATTACAAATCTTCAACAGAATAACGAATCTATTTGATGAGTGTAAAAACAATTAAAACTGAAATCAAAGAGTTGGATAAAATTCAAATGAAAACAGAGACGTTAATAAATGAAATTCAATTAAAAATATCAATATAAAAAAAGAAAATTGAATTTTTACAGTATTATTAATTTTTTGTTCGTTGCATTACATTGTGCAATACTCCGGAAAGCAATCCTGTTAGTATATTTGAATTTTAGGTTTTACTTTATCTCTTTCACAAAAATCTGTCTCACTTATTATTTTTTCTTCTCTCATTTGATTTTTCTTGTTTTAACATCAATTCTTCTCAAATATCTCATTTCCGTTGCCTACATTTCGTTTGAAGTGACGTTTTTATTTAACTCTCCTAAGTAACAGTTTAATGACATATTTTCCTACCAATATGATAACTAATATTCTACACAAATATCGAAACAAATATTTCTTAAAGGAGAAGGGAAGATGGACTTGAAGAGATTCATTATCCGTGTACATTCCTTACACTTACAGAAGGAGATAATCATATATTTATATACATGCTTGAAGTGGAAACTGATAAGCATGACTTAAAATTTTTCGTAGATTGAAGTTGTTATATGAGCCAAGTTAGCTAATTTCCAAAACTACTTTTACATAAATTTATTAATTAATTTGGCTAGCACTTTTTTTTCTATAATTATCCTGAACATATTATACAATTTTGAACATATTATTATAATTATTTTAGCTGTAATTTACAAAACCTATACTGCTTGTTCAAATTTAATTTTACACATATGGATGTAAGTATGGACTTCTTATATCCTTTTCAGTGTTTACCTTTATTACAAATCTCGTTAAAACATTTTAAACTAAACAATTATACAAGGTGAATTTAAAATATTAAAAAAAAAAATCATTAAAATGTAGGTTTTACAAAAAATATGGTTTAGGACCGGGAACGATGACTTTATTAGTTTACTTTAGAGTTGAGCCAAAGGTTCTCTTTCCCAGTATGGTTATTAAGATGTTTGAAAATCAAAACTATTTACAATTATTGAAACTATGGTATTCCCAATCCGTTTCAGTGAGTGTGTGTGTGTGTGTGTGTGTGTGTGATCTAGCTATCTGCAAAGCAAACAATTTGGTCTCCCTAATATGTTTTCTTTCTTTACATCTTGTTCTTTATCTCTCTCCCACTCATTGAATTATTTTAATATTTAAAGGGGATATGACATCCTCTACCTTACTCTGTATTATGACACATTATTTTGTCTTGAATGTTCAGCTTTAACCTTGACCGTCTTCCATTCCGGTCATTGCTCTCACCAGCTGTTCCCTTCTTCTATACAATTATATACTAAAATATGTTTATTGCAACTTTATTTTCTTACTATTTTATTATTAAATTTTCTTTTCTACATTTATCTATTCTACTTTCTATTGTTTATCCTTACATACTAACAATGATATTTTAAAATTTAAATTTAAATTTAACTTTATGCTTTTGTTTATTTAACCATGGGCGTCATCGCCGGGGGGGACGCGTCCCCCCAATATTTGAGATGTAAAAATATTTTTGATAAAAACGAATGATTTACTTAAAACCTTAAAAGGTAAAGATCGGGTTTTGTCTTTACTAGGGGTTTTAACATTACATTTCTGTTACAATCGCATAAATAAATGCATAAAAACGATGTTTTGAGAAGTTTAATTTAAAAAAATTTCCATACCCTCAGACCCCCGGCATATATCCCCCCCCAATAATGAACTGGTGATGACGCCTATGTATTAAACTATGATACGCCTTGATGTCTTTTATGTCATATATTCCTTTAATTATCAGTATGTTTTAGTCATATAGTTCGTAGGTTTTTCTTCCAATGATCCTTCAGACTTCATACGGACCACCATATATTAACAACAATTTTTCTGTCTCTTGTTTTTCTGCATTTGACCTATTTCCTTTCACTGTCACCTGGTCACCTACTTGGAATCTGGTTTCCTTCAAATCTAAATTTTTCCTTTCAGCGCGCCTCGTTACTAATTGAATCATTTTCCTCAAAAAATTCCTTTTCTTGTCCTCCCATGATTCTGTCTCCCTCAACCTTTCATCTTCAGGAAAGTAGGTGTTCCATACGTATTGAGGTTCTATGTCATGTTGTATTTGTTCTGGCGTGTAACCCGTCGTATCATGAGGTGTCCTATTCAGAAGATCTTCCATAAACCTTAAGTATCTATTCCAAATGGTTTGCGTATTATGACAATATGTGCGTAATATTCGACCGATCACTTTATTGATTCTCTCAGCCTGGTTCACTTGTGGATGTCGGATAGATATGTCCTATTCCCGTCTCCTCTATCCATCTTTTCCATTGTCGTGATGTGAAAGCGGTTCCATAATCCGATAATATTAATTTTTCTTGGCTTCCCCTCTCCATTAATTTATTCTCGTAGTTTGTCAATTGTATTTTTGGTCGTCGGATTCCTAACAGCGTATAATTTTACATACTTCGAAAATACGTCCACTATTACTAAGATATGTTTAACATTTCCTAGGCCTTTAGGCAATGGTCCCAAATAATCTCTGGCTATTACTTGTTTGATATCTTCGGTTATCATGGGCTTCGAACGATCTTGTAAAAACCGATTTGTGTGTGGCCAATTGGCAAATTCTACATCTTCTTATTACATTTAATATTGCCAATCCTACATTCCGCAAATTAAAATTGTATCCTATAATTTTTCTTAATTTATTCCTCCACAAATGTCCATAGATTACATGTAATTTCCAAATAAAAGCGCTGCTTATTTTGGTTGGAATTATTATTTTCTACTGATTCCTAATTTGTCGATATAGCGTATTATCGTGAATTATGTATTTGTTAAATTTATTAATATTTTTGCATTATATTTGCCAGTTTAGGCTAGGCCCTTGTTCCGTTCTAAATGTTTATATTATTCAGCGAAATCCAGCTGTTTCTTTTATTTTTAATTGATTTATCCTTAATTTCGTAGTATGATTTTTCCTTCTTTCCTGTTCATTATCATTCATTCTACTAACAATATCGTACGGGATGTTCTCTTTCCCTGGGGAGTGAATTATGTTAGCGTTATACTCTTGGATAGCTAGGATCCACCTAGTCAATCGGGCATTGGCAAAATTACATGTTCGTAAGAATTTAAGTGCCTTGTTGTCTGTGTCGATAGTGAACGGCGCTCCTAAAATTAATGGACAATATTTCCTTAACAAATGAATAATGGCTGAAAGCTCTTACTCACACACCGTGTAAAACAGTTCAGCATTTTTAAGTGTCCTACTAACAAAACCTATAACTTGGATATGTCCCGTTTCATCCTTTTGGTACAACTTACTAGCAATTGCATATTCACTAGCGTCAGTTTGTAAAAACGTCTCCCTATCCATAACCGGATGTACAATTGTTACTGCCTCTTTTAAACAATTGTTTTACTATTTTGAATGCCATTTCCATCTTCTCGTCCATTTCCACGGTACTCCTTTCCTAATAATCTCAAGAGCGGCTTAGTTTCTTCGGAATATTTCTATGTAAATCTAAAATAATAATTTACGAATCCTAGAAATGATTGTAATTTTTTCTTACTTGTAGTACTTGGAAAGTCCCTCATCACTTGTAATTTTTCCGGATCTGTACTTACTCCTTCTTTGGAAAAAAACATAAGCCTGGAACTTGACGCTTTTTGGTAAAAAGAATGTTTTTGTAGGATTTATTGTCAAATTTCCCTTTTCAAATTTTTTGAAAATTATATTTAAGTGTTCGAGGTGTTCCTCAAAAGTTTCAGATATACATTCAGATATACAAACATACTGAAATTAGCCGAACTGCTCAAAGTGTTCTCCGTTTTTCTACAGATCTGCATATTGTTGTACACATATTCTGTGTTGTGGTTAAAAATGGGTTCAACTGTCCACTAATAATTTATTTAAGGTGTTCCGAAATCAAATTAAGTTTTTTGTAGCAGCTGGACCTTTTTATCGATGATCTTCGACTGAACTTGTAAGAGAAATGTCGATCAAATCGCTTTGTTCTGGTATTTAGAAGCTACACTTGAATTAAATTATAATAAAGCTGATTTTAGAAAAAATGATAATTTTGTATTTTTTCTTTTCTGATAACCCTTCATTTTTAGTTATTGACCAAAGTATTTTTTAAAGTCCCGAGGTATGAACAATTTGTAAGTGATGACCAAATTTTGACATAATGCAGTCATCAAGATTTCAATAATAAAATATACCACTATAAAGATGTAGCTACACAATAATACACTAAATAATGAGCGTGTATTGTTAATTGAAAATGGAGCGGTATACAATGCTTGTGACTAAATACCATAAAGTAATGTAGTGTTTCCAATTGATTTCTCAATGTTTTATCGCTCTTTAATTAAACTGCGTTTCCAAATCTTGGTTTTCAGTTTGAAGATCACTGCAATGAAGTTCACTTACGTTTGTTTCTTTGTGTATCTAAGTTTTGTCGTTTTCCTAGTAGAAGTTAGAATGAAGCAATATGAAGTAGAGGAATCTATCAAAAGTAAGTATACTTATTTTCAAATCTCGGGTATAAGAAATAGGTCAATACATTTTTTTTGATCGGTTAAAGAAATCTAGGTAACGTTTTCCATAGGTATGTCAGTTATGAAGACTGAATCTAAAAATTAGTACTTTGTGTAATCTGCAATGCAGTAAGATACAGACCAAATAGGGGAACTAATCTAATCATATTGGGTCAGGAGGGATATTTTAGCAGTATCCGAGTTGTTTTGTGTAATCTGCAATGCAGTACGATACAGACCTAACAGGGGGACCAATCTAATCATATTGGGTCAGGAGGGATATTTTAGCAGTATCTCGAGTTATTTTGTGTAATCTGCTGTGCAGTACGATACAGACCAAACAGGGGGACTAATTTAATCATATTGGGTCAGGAGGGATATTTTAGCAGTATCTCGAGTTATTTTGTGTAATCTGCAGTGCAGTACGATACAGACCAAACAGGGGGACTAATCTAATCATATTGGGTCAGGAGGGATATTTTAGCAGTATCTCGAGTTATTTTATGTAATCTGCAGTGCAGTACGATACAGACCAAACAGGGGGACTAATCTAATCATATTGGGTCAGGAGGGATATTTTAGTAGTATCTCGAGTTATTTTGTGTAATCTGCTGTGCAGTACGATACAGACCAAACAGGGGGACTAATCTAATCATATTGGGTCAGGAGGGATATTTTAGCAATATCTCGAGTTATTTTGTGTAATCTGCAGTGCAGTACGATACAGACCAAACAGGGGGACTAATCTAATCATATTGGGTCAGGAGGGATATTTTAGCAGTATCTCGAGTTATTTTGTGTAATCTGCAGTGCAGTACGATACAGACCAAACAGGGGAACTAATCTAATCATATTGGGTCAGTGGGGATATTTTAGCAGTATCTCGAGTTATTTTGTGTAATCTGTTGTGCAGTACGATACAGACCAAACAGGGGGAATAATCTAATCATATTGGGTCAGTGGGGATATTTTAGTAGTATCTCGAGTTGTTTTGTGTAATCTGCAGTGCAGTACGATACAGACCAAACAGGGGGACTAATCTAATCATATTGGGTCAGTAAGGATATTTTAGTAGTTTCTCGAGTTGTTTTGTGTAATCTGCAGTGCAGTACGATACAGACCAAACAGGGGGAATAATCTAATCATATTGGGTCAGTGGGGATATTTTAGTAGTATCTCGAGTTGTTTTGTGTAATCTGCAATGCAGTACGATACAGACCTAACAGGGGGACTAATCTAATCATATTGGGTCAGTGGGGATATTTTAGCAGTATTTCCAGTTGTTTTGTGTAATCTGCAATGCAGTACGATACAGACCCAACAGGGGGACTAATCTAATCATATTGGGTCAGTGGGGATATTTTAGCAGTATCTCTAGTTGTTTTGTGTAATCTGCAATGCAGTACGATACAGACCAAACAGGGGAACTAATCTAATCATATTGGGTCAGTGGGGATATTTTAGCAGTATCTCTAGTTGTTTTGTGTAATCTGCAATGCAGTACGATACAGACCAAACAGGGGAACTAATCTAATCATATTGGGTCAGTGGGGATATTTTAGCAGTATCTCTAGTTGTTTTGTGTAATCTGCAATGCAGTACGATACAGACCAAACAGGGGAACTAATCTAATCATATTGGGTCAGTGGGGATATTTTAGCAGTATCTCGAGTTGTTTTGTGTAATCTGCAGTTCAGTACGATACAGACCAAATAGGGGAACTAATCTAATCATATTGGGTCAGGAGGGATATTTTAGCAGTATCTCGAGTTGTTTTGTGTAATCTGCAACGCAGTACGATACAGACCAAATAGGGGAACTAATCTAATCATATTGGGTCAATGGGGATATTTTAGCAGTATCTCGAGTTGTTTTGAGTAATCTGTAGTGCAGTACGATACAGACCAAATAGGGGAACTAATCTAATCATATTGGGTCAGTGGGGATATTTTAGCAGTATCTCGAGTTGTTTTGTGTAATCTGCAATGCAGTACGATACAGACCAAATAGGGGAACTAATCTAATCATATTGGGTCAGGAGGGATATTTTAGCAGTATCTCGAGTTGTTTTGTGTAATCTGCAGTGCAGTACGATACAGACCAAACAGGGGGACTAATCTAATCATATTGTGTCAGTGGGGATATTTTAGCAGTATCTCGAGTTGTTTTGTGTAATCTGCAATGCAGTACGATACAGACCAAACAGGGGGACTAATCTAATCATATTGTGTCAGTGGGGATATTTTAGCAGTATCTCGAGTTGTTTTGTGTAATCTGCAGTGCAGTACGATACAGACCAAACAGGGGGACTAATCTAATCATATTGGGTCAGTGGGGATATTTTAGCAGTATCTCGAGTTGTTTTGTGTAATCTGCAGTGCAGTACGATACAGACCAAACAGGGGGACTAATCTAATCATATTGTGTCAGTGGGGATATTTTATCAGTATCTCGAGTTGTTTTGTGTAATCTGCAGTGCAGTACGATACAGACCAAACAGGGGGACTAATCTAATCATATTGGGTCAGGAGGGATATTTTAGCAGTATCTCGAGTTGTTTTGTGTAATCTGCAGTGCAGTACGATACAGACCAAACAGGGGGACTAATCTAATCATATTGGGTCAGTGGGGATATTTTAGCAGTATCTCGAGTTGTTTTGTGTAATCTGCAATGCAGTACGATACAGACCAAATAGGGGAACTAATCTAATCATATTGGGTCAGGAGGGATATTTTAGCAGTATCTAGTGTTGTTTTGTGTAATCTGCAGTGCAGTACGATACAGACCAAACAGGGGGACTAATCTAATCATATTGTGTCAGCGGGGATATTTTAGTAGTATCTCGAGTTGTTTTGTGTAATCTGCAGTGCAGTACGATACAGACCAAACAGGGGGACTAATCTAATCATATTGGGTCAGTGGGGATATTTTAGCAGTATCCGAGTTGTTTTGTGTAATCTGCAATGCAGTACGATACAGACCAAATAGGGGAACTAATCTAATCATATTAGGTCAGTGGGGATATTTTAGCAGTATCTCGAGTTGTTTTGTGTAATCTGCTGTGCAGTACGATACAGACCAAACAGGGGGACTAATCTAATCATATTGTGTCAGCGGGGATATTTTAGCAGTATCTCGAGTTGTTTTGTGTAATCTGCAGTTCAGTACGATACAGACCAAACAGGGGGACTAATCTAATCATATTGTGTCAGCGGGGATATTTTAGCAGTATCTCGAGTTGTTTTGTGTAATCTGCAGTTCAGTACGATACAGACCAAACAGGGGGACTAATCTAATCATATTGTGTCAGCGGGGATATTTTAGCAGTATCTCGAGTTGTTTTGTGTAATCTGCAGTTCAGTACGATACAGACCAAACAGGGGGACTAATCTAATCATATTGTGTCAGCGGGGATATTTTAGCAGTATCTCGAGTTGTTTTGTGTAATCTGCAGTTCAGTACGATACAGACCAAACAGGGGGACTAATCTAATCATATTGTGTCAGCGGGGATATTTTAGCAGTATCTCGAGTTGTTTTGTGTAATCTGCAGTTCAGTACGATACAGACCAAACAGGGGGACTAATCTAATCATATTGTGTCAGCGGGATTATTTTAGCAGTATCTCGAGTTGTTTTGTGTAATCTGCAGTTCAGTACGATACAGACCAAACAGGGGGACTAATCTAATCATATTGTGTCAGCGGGGATATTTTAGCAGTATCTCGAGTTGTTTTGTGTAATCTGCAATGCAGTACGATACAGACCTAACAGGGGGACTAATCTAATCATATTGGGTCAGTGGGGATATTTTAGCAGTATCTCGAGTTGTTTTGTGTAATCTGCAGTTCAGTACGATACAGACCAAACAGGGGGACTAATCTAATCATATTGTGTCAGCGGGGATATTTTAGCAGTATCTCGAGTTGTTTTGTGTAATCTGCAATGCAGTACGATACAGACCTAACAGGGGGACTAATCTAATCATATTGGGTCAGTGGGGATATTTTAGCAGTATCTCGAGTTGTTTTGTGTAATCTGCAGTTCAGTACGATACAGACCAAACAGGGGGAATAATCTAATCATATTGGGTCAGTGGGGATATTTTAGCAGTATCTCGAGTTGTTTTGTGTAATCTGCAATGCAGTACGATACAGACCAAACAGGGGAACTAATCTAATCATATTGGGTCAGTGGGGATATTTTAGCAGTATCTCGAGTTGTTTTGTGTAATGTGCAATGCAGTACGATACAGACCAAAAAGGGGAACTAATCTAATCATATTGGGTCAGTGGGGATATTTTAGCAGTATCTCGAGTTGTTTTGTGTAATCTGCAATGCAGTACGATACAGACCAAACAGGGGAACTAATCTAATCATATTGGGTCAGTGGGGATATTTTAGCAGTATCTCGAGTTGTTTTGTGTAATCTGCAGTTCAGTACGATACAGACCAAACAGGGGGACTAATCTAATCATATTGTGTCAGCGGGGATATTTTAGCAGTATCTCGAGTTGTTTTGTGTAATCTGCAATGCAGTACGATACAGACCAAACAGGGGAACTAATCTAATCATATTTGGTCAGTGGGGATATTTTAGCAGTATCATGAGTTGTTTTGTGTAATCTGCAGTTCAGTACGATACAGACCAAACAGGGGGACTAATCTAATCATATTGGGTCAGTGGGGATATTTTAGCAGTATCTCGAGTTGTTTTGTGTAATCTGCAATGCAGTACGATACAGACCAAACAGGGGAACTAATCTAATCATATTGGGTCAGTGGGGATATTTTAGCAGTATCTCGAGTTGTTTTGTGTAATCTGCAATGCAGTACGATACAGACCAAACAGGGGAACTAATCTAATCATATTGGGTCAGTGGGGATATTTTAGCAGTATCTCGAGTTGTTTTGTGTAATCTGCAATGCAGTACGATACAGACCAAACAGGGGAACTAATCTAATCATATTGGGTCAGTGGGGATATTTTAGCAGTATCTCAAGTTGTTTTGTGTAATCTGCAATGCAGTACGATACAGACCAAACAGGGGAACTAATCTAATCATATTGGGTCAGTGGGGATATTTTAGCAGTATCTCGAGTTGTTTTGTGTAATCTGCAATGCAGTACGATACAGACCAAACAGGGGGACTAATCTAATCATATTGGGTCAGTGGGGATATTTTAGCAGTATCTCGAGTTGTTTTGTGTAATCTGCAGTGTAGTACGATACAGACCAAATAGGGGAAACTAATCTAATCATATTGGGTCAGTGGGGATATTTTAGCACTCTTTAATTAATTTAAAATTAATTTTGGGTATCTACTAACGACGTAAACTATATTTTTCGAGGCCAACGATTTTGATCATATTCGTCACCATCTTGTCTAAAATTCTCTTACGGCAGTTATCGGTAAAAAAAAAAAAAAAAAAAAAAAAAAATTGAATCGCAAATACTGACCTAAAACTTGATAATGTAGTTAATTATTATTAAAAAAATAAATTGATAAACTTATAGCACCAAAGGGCTAACGTTTGGGCATATTATCACATACTGTTATGTCCTAAGGTTGGTTAGAGATAGTTAAAACATTTATATGTATTCTTTGTGCCATTTCTGTTACACTCAAGGACGAATGGTACAAATGACTCAACATTTTGGTTAATATACCAGGTCTTCATAAAATAATCGTGCTGTTTAATTATTAATTAACAAAAAACAAGAAAAGTTAAACAAAATCATTTTTGTTACACTGCTTCAAAAACAACTGTTTCCAGTAGATGCATTGAGATGATAAAGTTTTTATTTTTTGTCCTATAACTTAAAAACATCATCTGATGCCATCAGCTGTTACTTCGTTTATACGAATTAATTAACTATTGTAAAGCTTCTATGAAAACAATCGATACTCTCGATTGTAAATAACCGATTAAACAGCTGTTACCATGGATTGAAGGTAAACAAGTTATAACATTTTAGTTTTTTTAAATCGTTTATTTATATTATTTGCAGTATAACGAAAAATATAGTTCACCACTAGGACCAAAAGAAGCTTTTCGATCCTACTTCATTCTCCGAGGAACTTGAGTTTGTAATCGAGAAGCTTCACTTTTGGTGAAATATACTATATTTTTTGAAATCCTGACATTAAATTTTTTTATACATAACTAATACACTTCAATGTGGCCACCATTTGTTGCTCCACAGACATCCAGACGATGGTTTATTTCAGCCTACATGTTGTACAACATTTCTCTTGTTACAGTGGATACTGCATGTTTGATTCTTTTTCTCAGATGAGCTGAATTGCGATTTCTCTTTTGCAAATAAACTATATTTAGATCAAGGACCTTGTTCAATATCCTATTTATTAATTTTTCTATTGTTTCTTCATATATTATAGCTAACTTTTTTAATAGTTTTAAATAGCTATACTTGTTTCACTGGTTAAAATGACTATTTGAAAGATAGATAAAACTACATGTGCTCATTTTGTATTATATAGCATATTCCTTAATATATAATCCATAAACAAAGCTGTTATTTGATTATATCTATGTATTTTTCAGCAAAATGCGCTCCAGGAGAAAAGTTCATGAATGGAAGTAACTCGTGTTGGTGCTCCCGTCCTGGTTTTGCGTTGTGTACTAAGAAGGGCTAATTCTTATTACAACAAACCTACGGATGAAAACGACATTGTTTCGGCTGTCTGACTACATTACTGCATCAAATCTTATCATCGGTGCTGCCCCAATATCAATTTTGATTCTGATAATAGCAATACTATTCCTAAAACAATACAACTGTAGATCTGGTTTTTTTTTTAGTCAAACTTTTCACAAATAATATCAAAGTTATTACCATATATTATATTGGTTGTTATTATTCCTATTCCTGCTACAACACTAAGTCATAAATAGTCAGAAAAAAGATTGACGTTGCTTAAATGCCTCAATATGATGACGTTATTGAAAGTTTTAATTTTAAAATTAATAGGAACAAAAGCTTTTTAACAGTACATTCTTAATATAAATGACAAAATGACTACAATGTTTTTATGCAAAAGTACATAAACATTTTTTTAAAACTGAAATTTGACATAAATACTAGATTAAATACAAGAATTTAATAGAACAATTTAAATTTATTCTACCGTAATCATTAAAACTTTAATAAGTTTTACTTTTACCCTATAGATATTTAATAGCTAATCAAGCTATTTACAAGTATAAAAAAAATAAAAATAGGAAATCCCATCAGGAAAACTCCCTTTCGTGAATATCAATATTATTTGACCCAAATAATAATTGAACATTTATTTTTTATTTGAATTTAACACAAATATTATGATTCTTCTTATTATGTAGTCATAAAATAAAGTTCCCCCCCTTTTTTTCTCACTGCAGTAGTGTTTTATTTACCTTCAAAATTCCACAAACTGAAGTTCAATTTAAATAATTAAAATTTTGTCATATCACTTTGTATATTTATTCATATATTTTTGACTTTTATAAACAATTTAACCTAACTTCACCCCACTTTTTAAAATGTGACTATTAGGAAAACTCGGATTTCGTTGATTTATTAAAAAAGAAGTATGTTAAAGCAACCAAAAGTGAAAAACGGTTGTTCTAAATTAGTTAGGAGTATAAATAATTATTAAAAATTTTGTCTCAGAAATTTTCACAACACGTCTTACAAGTTAAGACACTCAACTTCTGTTCCTTCATTTAGTTTTCTGACTGAAAATTTTGGCTTAGTGTATTGCGTTTCCGAATTTTTAAAGAAATAGAGATTTTCCGGATGACATTTCTGCTGGATGGTAGTGACACAATTAAAAAGGGTTGTTTCATAAAAGATTGTTTGAGAGCATTCCACTCGGCAGTTTTTTAAACGTTTTTGTTGTTGTATTGTTTGTAAGTAAAATTGTTAAGAATGTAATTTTAATTGTATTTTTGTATTTTCATAACTCAAATGTACCTTATTATTGACAACTAAAATTAATGATGCAGCCTAATAAAAGCTAATAATGAATAAGAATAAAAATAACGGAGAGTTGATTATTAATGATAACTTTTACATCACTATTTCTTAACACAAGGACAATAAAATAAATAAATTCTACTAACATCACTTTATTGCATTTCATTTGTTACAATAATTAATAACTACTACTGTATTAAAATTATTGATATTCTGTTTGCTTATATATCAAATCCAACTTCGAAACCGCGTCCACCAAAATTAGCTCTTCCAAAACCACCGCCTCCAAGACCAGCACCGAGTCTTAAGGTCCCACTCGTAATTATACCACCTTATTAAAACTTCCAAAAATGCCTTTTCCGAAACCACCACCTACGTGTCCTCCATCGCCTCCTAAATAGCCACCTTTTTGAAAACCACCACCTCCTCCTACTCCAAAATGACCACCTCCGTTTCCTCCACCACCGCCTAAGTAACCACTTTTCCAAAACCACCATATCCTCCATAAGTGCCTCCTCCTAAATATCCACCTTTTCCAAAGTCACCACCCCCCTATACTTTAACTCCTCCTAAATAACCAGATTTTTTAAAACCAACATTTCCTAGATAACCACTTTTTCTAAAACCACCTCCAAAATTACCTCCCCCAAAACCACCTCCTCCAAAACCACCGCCTCCAAAACCACCACCGAGAGTTCCTCCGCCTCCAATTGAGAATCCTCGTGGATAAGCCATGACACTCAGAAACCACAGTGACCATCAGGAATAACTGTAAAAAAAACTAACATTGTCATTTTTATTTAAAAAATATATAGACTATTAGTAAGACAAATTTTAATTTAATATTTAAAAAAATTTAAAATAAAATGTATCTGATGTGAATGAAATGTAATATATTTAAGTATATCGATTTGTTAACTTGTTATATTAGTAAACATTATTTTACAATATAAATAATCGTAACAATTAGTTGAATACACAGAGCATTGTAGACAAACCAAAAGCCAAAAGTTTTGAATGGTGGAGCCACAACTTGATTTGCTTTTTCAGTAATTCTTAAATATTTACTTATAATTTATTAGCTGGTGTTTAAATTTATTTTTATATTATAATTTATTGCCAAATGAAATATAATGATTCTAAGTAAAAAAAATTAATTATATAAATGAATTATAGTTGTTTTATAATTAAGGAATAATGTAGTATAGTTAAGAGCAATGTTGTCATCACATTATGAAATAAAGTATAATAAACTTTATTTTTATCCATAGCTGAGCCATAATTTATGAATAACTTTCTCCAAACTATTTTCTAATCACAAGAATAAATATTTTAAAATTGAATTTATATGTTCAACAAAACAAATTACCCCCTCATTTAAAACATATGTCGAAGGGGAAGACATTGTGTGTAGTCTCAATTTTATCCCTGTTTACAATCTAATAAGGTAACCTGTTAAAGTTGAATAATTTGTACGTTTAGTAGTCTGTTCTTTGAACCGGTGGGACGGATAAAAATCATTTCCTTAATAAATAACACATTAAAATAATCCAAATTGTTGTAATGATTGGTTTTACAAGGATACAAAACAATGAAAAGGGGCATATAAACCGAATGCCGGCGAGTTAGTCGTTTTAGGTACATCAGATAGCAAGTTAGGCTTCGGTATGAACTCGTATTAATGCTACCTCATGGGTTCACTGCAGTCAGTAAGGACGTGATAAACAAGAGGGATCTATACCTTTTATCATGTAATATTGAGTTAAATTCCTCTGAATTCATCTTTCATATCAGATTTCATACCAACTTTTATTCTCTTCTGATCCTGAGTATTTGAGGGCTAATGTTTTATGTTCTTTTTTTAAGGCGATGATGAAAAAAAGATTTTTTGCCTTTAATTAACAACAATAAAAAAACTCGTATTAATTGCATAACACTAATCTTTTGTAAATATATTTTGTTCTTTTTATGTTTAAACATTTATTGCCCATTCTTCTTTTCGAAATTGAAAGAACGTAAGTACTTATTGTAATATAATTATGTCTTATTTTTTTAACAATTCTGTCGTGTTATGCATCTGATTTCACGTAATTTTTATCACAACACAATTAAGATTGTCTTTGGATTTCCTTTATATTTCTTTTAATTTAAATTATATTTTCGTAATTTAATCAACTTGACATCTATGAGTAATACTTTTATTCATATAAAATATTTAGGCGCCAAAAAATGAAATTTGAATTTATATCCTAATGAAATCAAATAATTTCAATGTTTAGCCTCTGAATCGATTTACCACCTCTGAATTTGTTATTTAATGTACAATTTTGTTTAAAATAACTAATTATATTTGTTAGACAAAACAAATAATTCAACCAAGCAGTATTAATAATAGTTTGTCCTAAGTTAGGGAAGTTAGTAGACAGTACAAATATTTATTGTTAAATACTGAAACTAACAATAGTAACAATCCACAAATATCCAATAGATTCAATTCCGTAGAGTTGTTCTTTTATTTAAAAAAAACACACACATGGACAAACCGATTGAAAACGAAACGAGATAGACCACGGGGTTAAGTTAGATATTTGGCTTCTTTTTATCTATACTATTCGGATTCATACGTCAATCTCCTGTAACAAAATAATTGTATTATATAATTCTATTCATTGAACTTAACATATATGACCTTTCTAAACTGCAATATGTCCATTCTATATTAGAGCAATATAAACGTCCCTTAGGACTTCTATAAGACACCCTAAGGAAACGCTTAATTAAGGAACATTTAACTGTTATTTACACTAAGGAATCCTGTAACCGAATCACATTTAAGATGTCCTTTCCTTTATTAAAGGAGTGATTAAAGTAACTATGCTATACATATCAATTACGTCGTCAATAAGAAGTAATGATATATCAGTAATCGCTACAGCTGATTGTCCCTTAATCACTTAACAGCTGTCTGTCTTTTAATCATTCATGTGCTAAGTGTTAGTAAGTTTTGATTTATTTTTATCCGTAAGACGATGAATTTAAATCACTAGGAGAAAGATGGAGTTAAAATATTCAGTTCAATAATATTAAAGTGGATTTAGAATAAAAGCACAGACAGCGAAATGTTGAAGAAAAAAATGATTTGTCGAAAATAATGAAACATTTTGCTTAGTTTGTATATCATACAAGAAGAATGTTTTTAATTTCAGTAATTTCGATTTTTTTTTCATTCAAAATATTGTTTTATCATGAAATTTAAGTTTTCGCCTAATAATTTATCGAAATTAACTGGAGCATATACAGAGTATTCCAAAAATCGGTTCAAAACTTCAGAACATCCTCATATCAAAATCAATGAAAAAGTTTAAATAAACATATTTCCTAAAATACTTAGTTTTCTATCAAGACGACATTTTGTGTTAAAAAAAATTAATGGTTTGTAGTTGAAATGTTGCATGCTCCTTAGTAATATAAAGACTCAATTTGAGAAAGAGAATTAACCAATTTCCTTTACCCATTTAAAAATAGCGGGTATTTAAATTTTGTGATGTTGAATGTTTCAAAAAACAGTTATTTTATTACAAAATATTCACAAAAGACAATTTACAAGAACACCCTGTGTAGAAAATTAATAAAATAATAAGAGCTTTCTTAACAGTTTTTACATAAATGTATTTTTCGTGTTGTGGCCGAGTAATAAAACTGCAAAATTCGATTCCTCAAAACTTTGTATCTAAGTAAAATATATAAAGATTCTATTTTCATAAAAATAAATACGTTTTAAATTTTTTCGGGACGCTCTGTTTATGTAATCTAAGTATATTTGATGAAAATAATAATGAAAAAAAACAAATGTTTTGATTTTTGTAAAGAAAACGATTATTATATTCTCACAAAATTACAAAAAAAGAAATATATTATTTTTAATATTGTCAGGTGTAACGTCAGTAGACTAATCGTAACTGTTGATGCTGTCTATTAAAGTGACAGTTGGTCGATTATAACTGAAATATGGGAAATATGAAATTGGGCCCAAGCCTCTATCTTACTGGCCAACTGATCTGTGGAGTGGGAGGGATTTTAGCTTGCACTCAGATTATTATAGTTTGCGGTTTAATTTGATTTCATTAGTAGATATGTAAGTTTAGATTTAGTTTATAAGCAAGACCCTCTGATGATGATAATCATGTTATAGAAATGTACATCAGTTCATTTAGGGGAAATAATAAATAAAGAACAATTAATCAGATAATTGTGTTTTATTTTAAAGTTTCTAGTGATTGTGGTTAGGGGCAAATTCGAATCATTATTGTGAAATTCACCACAGTGCTCAACAAGATTGTATCTTAATAGTAATAAGTTCAGTTTGAAAATAACATGTTTACATATTTTTACAGATATATTCAAAAACAAACTCCACATTTAAAGAGAAAAGTTGAAATTTATTCTCATTCAACTTGGTTGTGTAGCAGCTGCGAGGCTATAATCTTGATAACTGTTCTGTCCCCAGTCCAACATCAAGGATTACACAAGTTGTAAGAACAATCATAGAGATGTTAACATGATAAATATATGTTTTAAAAGTCTTTTGTTTAGTGTTAAGGTTTGTTCTGACCAACAACTTAGCAGTGTTACTCAACAATTAATTGATGAATTTACTTAAAATAAAAATGATTTCGCAACAAAGAGTTAAAAAACGAAACGTAGAGTGACAAATATTTCCAAAAGATCCTTTTTAGGCATTCGTTTAAGAGTAAATTTTTGGTTTTCTGATATAGAACACCTACAATGGTAGTTAGTCCCATTAAATGGAGGATTAATATTCATATATTTTGTTTAAACATTTTAAAACACAGTGTTTTGAAACAGTTTGACATAGTTTGTTGGCTAAGTAATTTGTTTAGGATATTGAAAACCAAACTGTATACAAAATTTGGTACTTTCCCTATAAATCGATCCGCTATGAATTGCTCTTTAGGTTAGGTTAGGTTAGGTTAGGTTAGGTTAGGTTGGGTTAGGTTAGGTTAGGTTTGGTTAGATTAGGTTTGGTTAGGTGTCACTTGCCACACCTCATTCTACAATAATAGCTATTTTGAAAATTCCAGTTGACGTTCACGGGAGATTTCAAATCTCATTTGGCGGAAGATGACCCAACAAATTCCGCCAAGCTATTTTGAAACTTCCCGTTGTCGTTTACTGGAGATTCCAAATCATATTTGGCCGAATATGACCCAACAAAGTCCGTCAAGCTATTTTGAAATTTCCCGTTAACGTTCATGGGAGTTTCCAAATCTCATTTGGCCGAATATGACCCAACAAAGTCCGCCAAGCTATTTTGAAATTTCACGTTTCTCAAAAGAAAGAAGATCTAAACTACGTATATTTGAGAAATTAAAAATGGAGAAGAATAATATTTACTTTCAGATAGGAAAGTACCAAAACCATAAATCTAACAGATTTACACATCTTTCGTTTTAGCTTAAATACATTTAAGTTTCCAGTACATTTAGTGCGGGGCTATAAATATTACGGGGGTTCTGTACAACTAAATGTTTTTTTTCTGAATATCATATCGCTTCGTACACTCCATTGATTTAGATTAGTGACATTAAACGGGACGTTGGGAAAATAAATACATTTTATAACTCTATAGAAAGATACATAAGTGACACTGTCAAGCGAGAATCTGAGTGTTCTTCTAATTATAAAATTTTATACTTTGTAGGAGGGGGGGGGGTGAAAACGATGTCGAGTTTTTACAGATATATCTGTTTTGAGATTTCCTTTAGAAAAAAAGTGTTTTTAATGGATGTCTGTCGTGCTCTACAATCGAAACACGTGACCGATTTCAATGCAATTTTGTATATGTGTGTTTTTACCTTTTCGCGGGAAGGTTCATCATTCATTAAATAATAATAATAATAATAAATTTAGTGGTAACTTCTATGAAAAAATAACAAATTTACGATTTTATCAAAATCAGTTTAAATTATTTTGAACAAATTTTGCTAGCTTCTAAGAACCCACCAAAATATAATAATAATAAATATTGGCTGCCATCTCTCTAGAAATTATCTGTGGGTTCGTAAATTATCTGTAAAAAACACACACAAAAACAACTATGGGGCTAAATACTTAATCTATAAAATTCGGATCTAATTACTACGGTTACAATTTTAGTTTAACATGAAGATAAACTACCCAAATTCTTGTGCAAAATCGTTAGTAAAAAAATATTACGGTTCAGAATTAATTGGGAAAATAAAAATGAACATTGAAAACTGTAATTAAAAGCACGATTAAAAACAAATGCGATTGACATTGAAGACGTGTTTAAACACAAGCACAGCAAGTGTAAACACGGCATTCTAACCTAACGTAACCTAACCTAAGTGACACTTTTGATTAATTTTTGTTGGTTTTTATTTGTTTTTTGGACGAGTTAGAAAGTTTGTGCAATGTTTTCTTCACAGTTTATTTATAAATACATACGTTTGGTTCTACCTGTCACTAAATTTAATGAACTTCTTCCAGCAGAATTAAAGAAAAATGCCATTTTAACCTACTCAACTCCAGAGCGTAATGAAGTGTATTTGTGCATGAAACTCCCTTAGGGTTACTGAATTATTCAATTCGCTTTACTTAAATTAATGAAGAACCGCTGCGTTGCCATTTATGTCATTATAATATAATAATCAGTAGGTAGAATTACCTTCATAAAATTAGAAATGTTTTTTTACATAAAAAAAAAAAAAAAAATCAATCAGCTGTTTTCATCAAATTATTTTAAGCAAAGTAGAGTTTTCGTTAAAATATTTGATTTTGTTAATATTTATTAAAATTTGAACAGTTAATTATGAACGTTAGTTATAGAAGAGCGTTATTACAAAAATTAGGATACAATTAATATCTCAATTGTTCAATGAAAAGTTTTAATTTGCTTTAAAATAATTATAATTTCGACTGACCCGTTATAATTTAATATACAAAATTCAGAAATTTCTTTACATAATCTGTAAAATTGAGTATGTAACTTAATTTAAAATATTTTGCTTATGTTAAGTGTTTATTAGAAGCTTCTACATTGAAAACGTCAATAACGGCAGAAGGCTTTTATGAAAGTGGCTTTTGAGAAAAAAATGTTCTCTCCTAAGTTTGATTAAATATTTTGGCGATTTATTAACAAAAAAATCTTATCTGAAATAAGTTTATTATTTAATTTTCATAATCATATTTTCGCCAAAATAAACTTCCTGTACTGGAATAAACAACTCTGATTTAGGAAATGAAAAACCAAAAGCTTATAGTCTAAATAATTTTATTTACTTTGTAAGAATTGTTTCGCTGTTAAGCATCATCAAACAACTAAATTGAATGTAAACATCTAACATTTAAAACATTATAAGAAAAAGTGATAGTGGGGGATAGAGAGAGTTGATGTATGGACAATGACTAACGCCAAGTAACGGTAAAAGGAAAAATACTTAAGAATGTTTGGTCTTGAGCCACGGGAAAGAATTGAGAAGATTTTGATCATTTTATTTAAATTTAGATTTTTTAAAACAGACCTTTTATTTTAAAATTTTTATAAATTATTAAATTTTCTACTTCTAAAATTTTAACATTTAAGCGAGGTCCGAAATCATGCTCTGTTTCAAATAGATGATTTGAAAAATGAGAATCTAATTTCTTAATTCCAGCATCTTAAGTGTTCTTTGACCCTAGTTTTTACAGATCTGCCTGACTGTGCCATATATACGCAATCCCTACAAGTTAATTTGTATAAGTCACTGTTTTCCAATATTTCCCTCTTATCTTTATCATTGAAAATAAATTTTCCTACATTGTTAGAACATTGAAAGGCGGGCTTGTATTTACTTTTGTCAGTTAGTTATTAAATTACATATCTTATAACGTTTAGAGTTCTACAACATACTGTATAATGAACTAACCGGTTTTGCATTTAATAAAAGACTATCTGATGGTCCCAGTTTCACCTGGTGATGGTTGAGATAGTTTTATAAAGTAATAATTAAATTAGCACTCCCCTAATGGTGGTACTATGGAAATAAATTATGCCCAAATACAGCAACACAGTTATTTTAATCACAATCGACTCATAAATAAGAAAGATATGATACTTGTTTTAGAAGTAAAAATCACCCTTAGAGTGGAAAATGTTCAAAACTCTTTCCTAGTACGCGTCTATAGACCTACCCCAAACCATGTTAAAAGATTCATAGCTCTAGGCTTCTTGGATCCAGAGATATGCTTTAGGGGTAAACAACACCCTTGGAGTGGAACATTTCAAAACCATTTCTTAGTACGCGTCTGCAGCCCTACCCCAAACCATATTAAAAAATTCATGGCTCTAGGCTTTTTGGATCTTGAGATATGCTTTAGGGGTTCAAAATATCCAGGGAGTGGAACATTTTCAAAACCCTTTCTTAGTACGCGTCTAGAGACCTACCTCAAAACCATATTAAAAAATGCATATCTCTAGGCTTTTTGGATCCAGACATATGATTTAGGGGTAGAAATCACCCATGGAGAGAAACATTTTCAAAACCCTTTCTTAGTACGTATCTGCAGACCTACTACAAACCATATTAAAAAATTCATATCTCTAGGCCTTCTTAAATCCAGACATATGATTTAGGGGTAGAAATCACCCTTGGAGTGGACAACTTTTAAAACCCTTTCTTAGTTGGCGTCTGCAGATCTACTCTAAACGATGTTAAAGAATTCATAGTTGTAGGGTTCTTGTGTCCAGAGATTTCGTAATCAGTCTGTGAGTTTTGACTTATATATATATATATATATATATATATATATATATATATATATATATTACATTTACACTATGGTTATTAACAACAGCTATTTCCTTAATAGTACTTAATTCCATCTGCTTAATTTAGAAATCTGAGGGTAATAAAGGTATAGTTAAGAGTATTCATTGTTTCGCCTTAGAACTACTTTAATTAATTAACATACCTTATTTGAAGTCGATAGTAGTTCCTTACATTATATTAATTGTTTATATTATATTAATTGTTTATATTATATTAATTGCTTATATTATATTAATTGCTTATATTATATTAATTGCTACATGTTTCGCTGCCATAGGCAGCATCATCAGGCCAGCTAATAACATAAACACATTGTTCACACACACACACATCACAAAAACATATAAAATTCTTGGTCTAACACAAGTCATCATGCAGAACCATCACTCGTTAAAAGTTAAATATACTGTGAGGAACTAAAACAATTTTTAACTTTTAACGAGTGCCGGTTCTGCATGATGATTTGTGTTAGACCAAGAATTTTATATGTTTTTGTGATGTGTGTATGTCTGTGTGTGTGAACAATGTGTTTATGTTATTAGCTGGCCTGATGATGCTGCCTATGGCAGCGAAACATGTAGCAATTAATATAATATAAGGAACTACTATCGACTTCAAATAAGGTATGTTAATTAAATAGTTAAGAGTCTATGCATCATACTATTGAAAGCTGCATGTTTATGACTAATTAAGGTGGTTTGAATTAGCTAGTATGACAGAATCGATACATGGAGGTTTTCTGTAAATTTAAAATGAACGTTTTACTTTTTCCATATTTATGTTTAAATCTAGAAAATAGATACTACAATTGTTCTCCCAATTTCCTTATTAAATTGTATACTTTTGTTAATGGATTTAATGACGTCAAACAATTAGTCTAGCTGCCTAGTACTACCAATAAACAAACATTATCCGCATAGGAATACCAACATATAATCTTTTTAGTTGAGGATTATTGCTACTAAACAAATTTTGTTCGAAAAGTGCCATACAAATTTCGGCTATAATAAATGACAATGGAGAGCCTATAGCCAAACCATTTACTTGTTTTAAAAAAGAATTATTAAATTAAAAAAGTTCTGGTCTATGCAAGTGTTTAAAATACTATTTAGTTGAGTAGTAAAACTTCATCACATTTGGTATCACTGACATTGGTACCTTCACCAACTCTCTATATCCCACACTACCACTTTATCTTTGAGTATAACCTTTTAAATGTTTATTTTCCATTTAGTTAAGGAATAAAACTCGAACACAAGATCTCACAAAAATTACGTTTAATTAATCAAACTCGTTTCAACGAGTCGCCATCCTCAGTGATACATGAGCTATAATAACTAAAATGAGTTATAGTTTAGTTTTATAGTCTAGTGGGTGTTTATTATAAACAATACAAGGCAATGCTACCGTGAAGGACAAGTGAGTTCCCTGCTTGAGTCATAAACAATTTTAGTCATGCTTTGAGAAAGGTTGAAGTTGTGGAGAAAAAGACAAGAATTCTCTTTGGTAGTTTAAACTAAATTAGCATTATTACAAGAAAGTCTCTTAATTTCTAATATTTCTAAAATGTTTAATGTTTGACCTTTAACACGCGACATATTTTCGAGGTTATGTTGTTACTTTCTCACATAAACGTATTCTAGAGAAAGTTATGTAATGATTCGATAAATTTATGTAAAGCTTTTTGAGTTATTACCGTTTTGAGGTTTCCAGAGTTAAAAAATTAGTTGTGGGAATGACGTCTCGTCGTATGCTCGACTACCCTAAAGGATTTTAGTCACGTTTGTAATGTGGATATATTTTGACCATAACTAAAAATGTTGATGTAGTTACTATGAAAAATATATATAATTCAGAAGTTTTCAAAATTGTTTATACGATATTGATCAAATTTTGTTCAAGTATAGGCTCTAAGGACCTCTTCAAAAATGCCGGATAACGAGTTACACATTAAACAAAAGGAATCGACCAATGTAATGTTATACAATTTTCACAAAATCAATTCTACAGAATTAACTCAAATATTAGTGAAACGCCCATACCCATTTCAAAATCGTAAATAAATCAAAATAAAATATTATTCAGGAATTCAAAAATAAAAAAAAAACCTAGATTGAGCCTTCATTAAAGGCTGGGTTTAATCGAATTTGGTTTGTAGAAACATAAACATGTTGGTTGCATTGTTTATTTAAGTAGAAACAACCCCCTATCACGTACAGTTGCCTCGGGGGTTCCATTGCTTCTAAACAAATAATGCGTAAAATATCTCCCTAAATTCCGAACCATTAATTTCCCTAAACTCTTAAATTCCGAATAAAGCTTCTTTTAGTTGATTAAAAACAAATATTGTTACAACGCTTGAGGGAATGTGTTAGCGAAAAATCTTTGTTTGTGAATTTATTTATTATTGAAGCTACTTCAAATGTTTTTAAAGACAATAAGTATAGATTTAATAATATAAATCATTGTAACAATAATAATTTAAATATCATTCCTAATATAGAAGCTTATCTATAGTGTAATCCCGAGGTACCTAGCTGGATCCACATGTTTTTTAAGTAGTTTTAGGTTAGATCGTTCTCTTTCATCTTCCCTATCAGATATCTCTTGACTAAATCTTATTCTCTTATAACTATTATTGAGTAACTCTTATTCTCTGAAGCTATTATAGTATTCGAGGGATGAGGGTTGTTAGAAAATCAAACGTCAGGCCTGAGTTCTTTATTATTATACATTTTTCGGACATTTGCCATCATTTGTGTGTTAAAAATCAAAACACGACTTTTCGGGAATAAGAATCATTTCCCGTTATCAAGTGACTAAAAAAACATGGGCTTAGTTTCTAGTTTCATGTTTCTTTAGTTTTTAGTCACTTGATAACGGGAATTGATTCTTATTCCCGAAACGTCGTGTTTTGATTTTTAACACACAAATGATGGCAAATGTCCGAAAAATGTATAATAATAAAATTGAACTTCCATCATTAACAAATAACTTCAAACAGAGTTCTTTACTTGCAAATAATAATCAGCGGTACAGTTAACATAGCACTTTTTTAATGTTATTCTTAAATATTTCTACTAGTTCATTTTAGCATTCATTAAAGTTAACATAACTTTCTTGCTATAAGTACTATTGATCATTCCTCTAAGTTATCACTATTCATTAATAATTAAAATTTATTTCCCTTCTAAAATAATTACATCTATTAAAAACATAAACTTAGAATGGTTCCAAATATTATTATCCTAGATGCTATCTTTATTTCAAACATTTACAAGGTCAATTTTTATGTAAAAGCAGATATTTCTAGTTAAAACTCCATATTCAAGGAATAAAGAAAGCAATAAAGCTAAAGTTTCAAAATAATTTTAATATAAATGAGCTACAATTATTTCGCCATGCGGTATCATCGGGAAACCACCCGATGATGCCGCGAGGCGAAACTATTGTAGCTCATTTATATTAAAATAATTTTGAAACTTTAGCTTTAATTCATTCTTTACAAAATCCTTTTAATACATTAAATCTTTTTCACCCTTTTGCAAAGTACATATTTAAATAGTTGTTTTCTCTCTACCTCAAGTTGACCTTCTCTCTGTCGCCAAGATCAATAGGTAATAACTCAAAAGGAGGAAGAGGTAAGGGTGGGGTAGAAAAATTATGATATAGAATACTATGAGATATGAGAATGAAAATCACGTGGTGGTCACAATAAGAGAGATGAAACAATGCCACCGCAGTTCGGGGGAGGGGGTATTTTAATTCTGTCTCCTCATCTTAGGGCGATGTTTTTCCACCCTCTAAATTAAATTACCTTAAATAAAATACTTCTACTATATTTACTACTTATGTAAATTTGTACAGTGCAATTTGTCTTGTCCTAGAGAGAAATCTAAAAGGTAAATCCCTGCAATATTTTTCTTGTTATCTACACATCGTAAGAACCAGGTTTGAAACATAAATTCAAATTGTAATTTATTCTTTGTTGATTCTAATTTACAGGAATTGTAATGGTAGATGTTAAATTTAGGGAATTGCTTGTAATACAAACTACGTTTACCGGTTTTATATGTGGTCTCATTAATGTCGATTGAACAGGAAAGTCTGACAAAACTTAGTGATTTAAACCATATAAAAGTAAATTTGTAAAAAATCGAGTTTTTCGAATTATAAGTTGTAATACTAAAAGTAATTAGTTTGAGCAATCGATATTCAGTCGTGCCAACACCTTATTCAAGATTTAGAAAATGGAATATCAAGCTTGGAAGGATTTTTTATTTTCAAAGTATTGCATGAATACGTGTGAATATTGTATGCTAATAAAGCATACAAATTTATCTAATTATACATAGTTTATCACAATTTTTGTCTAATTAATCGAATTATTCCAAACATTTTGAATATTTGTCAATAAAACAGGTTTCTGTTCGTCATCATTGTACTTACCTAACTCTATTATACAATAATAGCAGATAGGCTAAAAGTAATGGCCAAAGTTGGTTTATTGTGCCTTGTAGTAAATGTTAAATTTGATTGATCAAGGGGTTTTATCCAAAAGGTTAAGTTTGTTTAAAACAGTTGTTGCAAAGATGTTCTGAATTTCGTAACTAATTTCTTGTTGTCTGCTAGGCCCTAATTGGCTTCGTGTATGTGTCTTTTTTTAAAAGTCTCCCTTCACTTTGGTCGAGTAAATCTTGAAGTTGTAGATTACTGTCCTGCCGGATCTCATAAATGTAAGAATATCACATTTTCTTAAAATTATTAGAAATTATGAATTTGACAATACCGTAGAATGGTGATGTTGGTACCACTACATGCAGAATAGAAATATGCAAATTTTTATCTAAGTTAGTGTGTTATAGGTTGAATAACACACGATATAGGCCTACCGGGTGTTTCAGACCACATGGAGACTATCTGTAGCGCTACTAAACCAGATAAAAATTTCCTTTCAATTAGAACCCCCCCTCTTTTTAGACCCTAAAGAATTCAGGAAAATTATTTTCGACGCTCCTCAATGACCCAAAAGGGCACTTTTGGGGGCAGGGTGTTGTTTTTGGAAAATTTTCAAACAGAAACATAGGTCGAGTGAAACCTCATTTTAAAGGTCTCTCTTTTCTGAACATTTTGGAGCAAAAAAATTTTTGTAATCTTTTCATTACTGTACAGGGTGTGACGAAATATGTTTTTTTTTTAGTTTTTAGCAGGAAATGTGACTGATAGCTCCCTAACAAAGATAGGGCAACCAATTTTTTTCCTAGTTTTACAAGAACACACCATTTCAGGAGATATGGGATAGTATGTAGTTTTCAAATTTTTAATAAATTTCAAACTTTATTAAATTTGATCGAGCAAAAAGAAACAAATTCAAATAGCAACCTAGATTGAAAATTGTACCATTTGAGAGACCTTTTGAAAAAAAAAAATTGTATTGAAAGTTTGGTTCTATCTTGCACCATTGAATAATTGTAAAAAAAATGGTTCAAGATAAAAAAATATATTTCGTCACACCCTGTACAGTAATGAAAAGATAACAAAATTTTTTTGCTCCATAATGTTCAGAAAAGAGAGACCTTTAAAATGAGGTATCACAAGATATATAGGCTATTTATATTTGAAAATTTTCCAAAAACACCACCCTGCCCCCCAAAAATGCCCTTTTGGGTCATTGCGGAGCGTCGAAAATAAATTTCCTGAATTCATTGTGGTCGAAAAACGGGGGTTCTAATTGGAAGGAAATTTTTATCTGGTTTCGTTTAGGCGCTACAGATAGTGTCCACGTGGTCTGAAACACCCGGTATAAACAAAAACTTCTTTAAAATGACGCTATTTTGATATTTTGAATTAGATTTTTCTAAATTTCAATAAGGTTCTGTATGAGCAATAGTCCCCTACACCAAATGTCCTGTTAGTGTAGTTTTTCTTGTGCCGATATCATACTTACGTACGATGACAAGAACAACGGAAGGTCGGCATTTCGAAATTTTGGTTTCCTTTGGGGATGAAACACGAAGATCAGTTAAAAATCCGAGGTTGGCATTTTTAGCGACTACCAAACTAACCCTATTTTTGTATACTGGGTAAATAATAAAACTATATATTAGAGATATTTTAACTACACTTAAAACTGTTACAGGTACCCTAACCAATGTATTGTAAAACTCCATCGATTTATAGCTATAAGGGGATGTGAATGTTTACAAATAACGTGAAGGAGGATTAGTCTTGCAATGATTTGTAGCTTTGTAGGAACAGAGTTTTATTTTGTTTTAAATAAACTTTCAAACAGATTGTAATAACTCATCCAACTTGTCAACGTTTTTATTTTGTACTGCTTTCAATACTTTTTACAAGTTGATTAAAAACAAACAAAAATGATAGTTTTTATTTACTTTGTAATTTTAGAGTGGGATATTTATTTGTATTTTAAAATAGGTCAATTTTATACATATGAATTATTTTCTGTTTTACATTCAATAGGAATCAAATGTTCCACAAAAAGTTTGCAAATATAATACATTTATTAAATGAACCACAAGAGTGGAGACACACAGTTAACTTTTTAAATGATAAAAAAATAACTCGGAAATTGTTTATAATCCACAAAAAATGTACTTTTTTAGGTCTAGGACAACTTTCCCTCGTCCCCAAAATCGGAGTTTTTCGGTACTGCTCAAAAATATTAAATACCCCGTTGAGTGACGCCTCATTTTAAAGGTCCTGATAAAAGAAAAAGAACATTGAAAACTAAAATTGTCTATCTATACAAAATTAAGAATGGCGGTGGATCGTAATATCCTCTTGTTCACTTAGACCCGGTGTAATAATATACAAAAAAGTCCTTGCTTAGTCAATTTTAGTAGGAAACATTACTGACAACAATTCTCAACGATCGATAAGATTACAGACTATAGTTTGATGAAATTGGTCAGAGCTCTTTAGCAGAGGATTTGGCTTTGATATATTGCCACCATTTTGGTTAGGTTTGATCCTTTAGTGTTACGGTTGGGTTGCTCTTTTTTTTCTTTCACCGAGACCTTTAAAATGAGGTGTTTCTCGAAGGGGATTCATATTTAAGATAATTGAGCAGCCTCCAAAATTCCAATTCCCATACACGAAAATGTACATTTTAATACGTTATAATTCCCTGAGTTTGTTTTTTCTGATAATCCTTTAAAAAGTTAACGAAATGTCCCCTCATTTTCGACTAACCTCGCGTATACAGAACACTACAGGGTGATTTTTAAGTATGGAAACACTTTTATACTGCATAACTGAGAGGTAATTGTAGGCAAAAACAAATAATGATCTTCATACTTTAAAAAAATATACTATTTTGTAGGTTTGGAAATTTGTCCGTCATTTTGAAACCGGTATATTGAATCAAATTTCATGTTTTTAAATAGGAAAGTGGACATGTAACACATGAAATTTGACAAGGAAAATGACGATGAAATAAGTTTTTCGATAAATACCGTCGTTTTTGAGTTATAAGCATTCAAAGTTGTAACGACGGGTAAATCGTGTTGGCAAGAAAATGGGTCGAAACTTCCCTATTATTATTTCCCCCGGAGAATACATCCAATAACAAACTTTTAACAGTTCTAATAAAGTAATAATAAACAATAACTTATAATTAACAACACAACTACAAATTAAATGTAAACTGTTACAACTCACTTTAAATATTTAAAAAATTAAATAAAAGTTTTCGATCATACATTACTAGCACAACATTCTAGTAATGTCAACAGTGCTATTGTACGGTAATGTGTGGGATTTTGTAATAGAATATTTCTAAGTGAAAACAATGGAATTTTCGGAGGACCAATCAATGACAGTTCAAACATAAGTTCTGCATATAGAGAATGACAATATATGATTAATTTAATTGTATGTTTGTACTTACGTGAATAATTGAAATGTCAGCTCTACAACGCATTGTTAGGTGTGCACACTGAAAACACTCAAAATTTATATTAGTTTTTGTACCACAGTTTAACATTCACTAAACGCACAAACCATAACTTTCCACATACTGCACAAATCCACACACAGAAAAAGAGAACTGCTGCATTGATAAAATGAGAGAGAATGAGTTGGTACTAGGACAGTACGAAATATCACTTTTCAGTTGCCTGAAGTAAAATTCATCATGACGCTGATGTCTTACGAAGTCGGAGACTGATGCCTAACTAACCGTAAGGCCTCGGCAAGGGTGGAAAAAGGACGCCTTCAATAACCAATAAGAATCCAATATACGAAGGCAACGATATCGGACGATATGGTGTGATCTGGTGACGCATCCCTGTGTACGTGACATCTCACAGGTAGACTGTATGATTCAGATGGTATTACAATACAAGGCAAATTAGAGCGCTGTTGCCAAACTTTTGACACCTATTATTTCATACTTGACAAAAGGAGAAAGCTTTGTCACAATTGAAGTCTGGCAATGATGTGCGCTATTGTTAATAATATTACATTGAACGAAGAAAAGGATGACCAATCGTTGCTATGCGAATTGAAGTTTTTTAAAAAAAATATCATTTATACGTTTTTGTTAGTTGGACTTGAATACATCATTTTTTTCTTGTTTTTGATCAAAACAAAAGGGTTAATAAAATGACGTAATATTTACGCAACAGCTATGAAAACATTCTACAACTAATATTCAAAGTGCTTCCCCTCTACAGATTGTTATTGGATGTATTCTGCAGGGAAAAAACAAAATAGAAAAGTTTCGGAAGAGCATTTTACCCCGTTTTATTACTGATGGGATTTTTCCGATATTGCAACTTTGAATGCTTACAACCTAAAAATAAAGGCATTTATCGAAAAACGGCTTTAACCATAGTTTTTCTTGGTATCGATACCCAATTCAGACTGATCAGTTCTTAGTGTGTTTGTGTGATGTTGCGTTAGTTTCTATTTTTGTATGTGTCTATTCATCATGATCATTAAAACAATTTACGCACGTTTCTTATCGATCCCAAAGTGGGAAACATTTATAATTCATGACTTTTCATTGTGTTTGAGTAGATCTGAAGATGGCGCCCTAGATCACCGAAACTTGTATTCTGCGACTACTTAAGAGGGCTGACACAATGTAATTTCTTATAATTACATTCATGTTAATATACAATCCCTGTTGGCTGTTATTTTAACAATGTTTAGAGGATTTATTTGTATTACATTGTATAATGGGGCTGGGTAAGTACCATGATAGCGTCCTAAGGGATGACTATTTAAAGATTAACAATATTTACGATTCACATTAAAGCAATCCTTTTTCAAAGTGCATTTACATTGTAGGTACAATAAAAGTAAAGTGCATTTAAAGTGTTTGTTTATACGGTGAACAAATCAAATATTTTAAAATATTTTCTTACTGTGTTTAAAATAGTTAGTTTACTTTTATAAGTGGAAAAATAATCCAAAAAGCTTGTTGTTGTAATAAATCTGTAAAGTTTAAAGTAAATATAAAAAACAAGTTATAAATAAAACTCCTTTACTAACACTAAGCTATATAGTTTTTATGAAGTTTGTTCAATTGTAAAGCTAAACAAACCTTGCAATTTGAAAGAAGACAATGTTAAGAATGTATTAAGTTATCAGTGAAAACTTCAGAAAACGTTTTAAAACAACTTACCCTTACTCTACCGATACAATTTATTTTACAATTCCTTCAATGTCCAAGAAACCAATATCTGGATATTAAATTTAGATAATCCCTTGAATTACATTGTATGATAGGGTTGGATAAGTACTATGATGGACCACCAACTTATTTGTCTACTTTGAATGACAAGTTTCATAAATTATATACACTAAAAACGATTTCAGTTTAGTTTCTTATGAAAACATAAAATGATATTATTTTACTTTCAATTTTCTTTTTTATCTATAAAACACTTTTATCATTTGTTGAATTGAATTGCTTTTTCACTTTGATGCTTTCCATCAAATTATATTACATTTTGAAGAAAGATTTATCATTTTCCGCTTCCATTATGTTATTCATTTACACGAAAACGTCATTTTCCATTCAGAATTCGTAAAAGAAAATTTTATAAAAATGAAGGAAGAATATGCATAAAAATTCAAGACGTCAATTTATTAATGTGTGCGTCATGATTGATTTTATGTTTTGTGACTTGACATGATTTTCAATGATGGTTTCTCGTTTCTGAAAAGGTTTTGACGGGAATTGTAATGTTTTGATGGATGAAAACTTCTGAAAATGCATGTTGAAGGAATTTGTGATACTTATATAAATATAGAATTTTTAGAAGCTAATAAGGATAATTTTGCTTGGCTCTGCTTGAAGTATTACTAAACGATTAAAGGATAATATAAACTGAGAGATATATAGCCTCCTTCAATTATGAAAAATAATTACATTTATTTTCCTCAAATAAGTATTTTGTAGAATCTAGTCTCCTCCCCCCCCCACACACACACTAAATCTTTGAGACATTTCGGTTGTCTCACATCATTACTATCATTATTTTTGTGTTATTTCATATCATAATCATAACTATTATAATGATTTATGTAAACAATTCTTATGATCAAGATATACTTGAATTTTACAACTTCTATTTTTCTAATTATTGTTTAAAATCAGCTGATTATAGTTGTAAAATTTTTTGTTAGAGTTTTTATTGATAATTACCTAACTTAAAACAAACAACATGAACTTTCTTGAGCTTGCATTTACAGATATCAATGAAAACTATTACTGTTTTACAGAGTAAAGGTGTATAAATACAATATTAGGTTGTATATTCATGAAAATCCCATGAACACCGCAGACAAGGACAGGTGGGGTTAGATTAGGTTATATTATTGTGAAGTCATTTTTATGCCTCCTTTATAACTTTTGAAATATTGTTAACTGTTATTCATTTTGATTTACAAATAAATAGAAATATTTTCTGTAACATCCATTTTAGTTTGAATTCCTTTTCATTTACTTATGATCTGAAACACTTAAAAAAAAAAAAATGATGTGAGAAAACGGAAAAGGTCCAATATTTGTATACAGAAAATATAAATTACTTCGCTTATGTCATAAAAACGACTTGCTTACTTTATTTCACGTAGAGACAGAAAAAATTGAAACAATTAAAAAAAAACCTAAATGTAATATACGTTTCTTGTATATGTCAGTAATAAATTTAACATTTTTATAGATACATTAAAGTTTTATTGTACTTCTGAAGATTTTTGGTTATATTTATTTACTGTCATTTATAAAATGTATTAATCTTATCTGATTTTTTAATTTAAGAAGATCCCATATTGTTCCTTAAAGATAGAAATACTTTTATTCAAATATGATTCTTTGACAAGTCTAAAGTATAAAATTCTTTTTCTTGGGAAGCCATTTAAATTTCTTACCTTGTTAATTGTTGAGACAGAAAGAATTGAAACGGTGAAACAAAACTTAAATATAATTGATCTATATTTCTTGTAGTCAGTTGTAAATTTCACTGAATCAGTCGTGACGACGCGACGTTGAAAAGTATAAATCCTTTTTACGTGAGAACTATTTACAACTTTAGCAAGGAGTGACGCGTAAATTGTGTTTTTATTACCCAGATGATTTGCAACCATCTGAAATTGCAGTGTGGTTTGAGGTAAGAGATAACTGAAAAATAGGATTATTGGATATATATTGGTAAGGAATATACAGTTCAAAATTTACAATAAGGCACATTATAGTTCCTAATGTATGTAGGTCTAAATGAGGACGACCCATACTTCTAGGAAAATTGGAATATTTTAGAGATTGTTCAAAAACTAAAGGTGGAACGGTCACAAGTACCTGTGGAAGTGAATTTGACTAGGCAATTTCGCTACGAATGGGAGTTCAATCCGCAGTGTTTTAGTAGGAAATAACAGCTCTAATTGAATGTGCCGAAGAAAGTCTAAGACTTGGGTACAGAGATAAGAAAAGCATGAGAAAAGGTGGAGAAACATGTCAGGTACGTCTGAGAGTGATTAAACTCATACTTCATACCTCCTCTACAAAAATTCTATGTCAAGCTGGTGCAATATAATGAAGGTGGGAAGGTGGTAGGGTTGATCACAGGATATGGCTACTTTAGTAAGCACATCCACAGGATGGGAATCCTCAAAGCGGGACCTTTTTGCAGAAGATTTGGAATGCACAACGAGACTGCAGACAGCCTGATCTTTAACTGCAGTAGTTTTGAGAAGGAAAGGATAGGCATCTTTGGAAACGTGAAGAAAGGCCTAACAATTTACCAAGACAACTTCATAGAAAAGGTCCTCAAGTTTGCGGAGCTAGTAAATCTATAGGTTGAGACTTGGGGACGCAGGTCATCTTCCGGGAGCGCAATAAACCTTAATGGTCGAAGTGCCTTGGGTACAAGGACCGTACAAAGTAAATTGAATTGAATAGTCCCTAAACCAAATTTCATGTATCTATGTTAAATTTTGTGCCCATTTTCCTGTTTACGTAATGACGACAACATTAACATTTTCTGAAACCATAACTCGTGAAATTGTTAAGTAAAATGTAAACGAGCTGGACAAGTAGCATGATGGCTACGGATTAATGTTATTTGTTTTAATAAAATTACTCATTACAGTAGATTCAGTACTAAATAAAGAACTTATATCCTACAATGTCAATATTTTAATTTGCGAAACATCTCTAAAGGAGAATTTTCTGCAATTCAGTTGACTTATAATGGGCAAAACTCTGAAGTTATAAAATGAGTGAAGCAGTGCTTTTACAAAAAATGAATTTTTACCTTATTAAATATATTAGAAAAACGGTTTAAAAATAAGAGGCTGAATTGAACAATACATTGTAAAAGACTTATGTCTATTAAAAATGTTGACTATAGAAAACGTAAGCCTCTTAGGTTCTTTGCCATACCAGGTTATTTAGTATAAGATGCTACCAGTATGAAATGTATTACGCCCTTATCATATTTTACATTCGCAGAGTCCCTTTTCGCCTTTAATTTAAAATAAACCTTTAAAACGAATTTATAAGAACTGTGGGTTTAAATTATATTTTAATGCTTTTATTGCCGCTAGAAATTATTAGATTTTTAGAGAACTGTCGTATCAAACAATTGTTTATTTCACTGAATGATGATTTTCAGTAAAATTATTCTATGCATGCGTGCAATGAAATCCAAAAGCATATGAGAACCAAACTAAAACTTATAAAACCAAAGTGTGAACTACATGATTAAAAATATACCACTGAAGTTATTTGAATTGAGGAAATAATATTGTTCCAAAATGTAAACCTTTATATACATATACAAGGGAAGACCATTCATAAAAACTGTATAGGTTAGTGTTACTGCAGGCTTTTTGTTTATATTTTATTTGTTTATGTCAACTTTAGTTTCAGGGATGAACATAACATCAATAACAAGCTCGCGTGGATTATTTTTCCACTCTTAAAAGTAAACAAATGATTTTGAAAACAAAGTAAGAAAATATTACAAAATCCTTGATTTTTTCATCGTCTAAACAAACACTTAACCTTAGCTTAGATCCACTTTACTTTTATTCTGCATACAAAAGTAAATGCACTTTTAAAAGCATTGCTTTAAGAAGAACAGTAAATATTGTTAAGGTTTAAATCTGTATCTTAACTAAAAAGAAAAGAAAAGAAAGGAAAAAGACGCTATGTATTTATGATTCTTTTTGTGGGTAATGTGTGTTGATAAAACAATAAAAAATTATTGATAAACTTTAGTGTTTGGATTTCGTCCAAATTTAAAACGTATGACTCATTTTTCAAATTTACTTAACGTTTTTATTCACTCTTCATATTTTCTTTCATTTGGGTTGAAGTTTTCTTCGAATAAATGTTTTATAATTGTTTTTATGTTTATGTAGCCTAATATAAATTACAAACCTCGCCTCAGGTTTATTTTTTCTATTCTAGTCGTTTAAAGGCAAAAACCTCTCGATTGCTATCCCCTTAGAAAAAAAAGAGAAGAAAATAACATAAAATAATGGAGACACGCAGCTCTTAAATAGTTTAATAACGTCTGGGTCGAATAGAACAAAAGTTGGGCAAGAGAGACGTTATTGGAAAGGTGAAAGAGAGGGAACTAATCAAAGACTACATAATAAAGGTGTAGATCCCGCTAGGTGATCTCGAAATTACTCACTGTAGGTAAAACCTTGAAGGGGAGTCATTTTCTTTTTCTTATTTACGAGTATATATTGTATTGCGAACACATTTTATTTCATAAAAGCGATTTTTGTTATACTGAATCTAAGTTGTCAATAAGGTTAAATTGTCATATATTATTATAAATATTGCCTGATTTAGTAACTTTAGTTTCCTGTATACTTAAACTTAGATCAAATATTTTCTTCTCCACTAATATACTTTATAATAGACACATTACGTTTTGTATTTTTGTATTAATATTTTCAGATTTCTATCTTGAATCCGTTATTGTGGGTTATTTGAAATACAATTATCATTTACTTTTGTATGAGTACTTAATTAATAGCATATAATATAATATATTCTATAAAACTGCTAGGTATAAGATCGACTGACAAGTTAGTATAACACATTTAACTCTTTTGATAGTGGAAACTGGATATGCTCACAATAATCCTGATTTAGATGTTAAGGTTATTTTCATTATTTTATTCATGTTTTTTTGTGGTTCAAAGGCGTCGCGGTTATAATTGCTTGAAATAAAAAGAAGGAATATAAGAGACAACTTGCCATCGAATACTCTAAAAGCGTCAAGGTTGGAAGAGAAGAACAGTTGATTAAGAGACATGATAGGAATGATGAAAATGGGGGATCTATTTCTAAACAGATTAAGAAAGGTGTAGATCCAGCTAGCAATCGCCACATACCAATATAAAACATGACAATGATTAAAAACATTTGAGTTAAATCACACATTATACAATCTTTCTCTAACAAATTGATCGAAATAGCGGCTAATTGCTTTGTGGTTGATTACTGAAGTTACCTTGAGTTACTGTTATCATGCTTGAGACACTGAGATCCCTGTAGTATTCATATCACTGTTAAATATATCTTCAGGTACAAGTTCTATCTCTTTATATACAATAATGAGGGCATGCAATATCCGTAAACTCTTTCACCTATGTTATTACATTTATTTTGTCTTCCTTTTCAGTGATTTGTTTACCATTTTGAAATTTTTATAGAGGTTTGTTGTTCTTTTTAGTTTTACGAGGATAATATAGTTGTTTGGCAAAGAACAACACTTAAAAGAAACTTATTCAAATATGAAAAAAATTGGATTTTGTGAAAAGATCCAAAATAAAGAAGAAACCGAAAGACGGTTTTTAGCCAGTTCCCCCGGGTATCCACTGTACAAATTTTAATTACATTTTTTTTGTTCAATTTTATTATTATTCATATAAGCAGTAGATGGAGGAAGCTATATAGCAAAATATATTGAAAGATATTTGAAACTTTGCAGACAGTTTTACGCATTATTGAAAGCTATAAAAGAAGTACAAGTAATAGTAGGTGAGGGATTGAGAAAAAATAATTTCTTTCAGCTGGAATTTGGTTACTATAGCAACAGGATATCAACCGGTATTTTAAGTTCAATTTACCTATGCCGACTTAGAAACTATGGAGTTATGAATAGAGTATTTTTGCTGTTGAAACTTTAAAAACATTATGATTCGCAACTCAAAGACTGTTCAGAAGCTACTTTAACTTTGGACGACATGACGATGTTCTAAAACACTCTACAATAGCAAACTGGGTAAGGATATTTATAAATACACCTTCGACAAAAAAAAAAAAAAAAAAAAAAAAAAAAAATGGAGGAAGGGTAAAATTAGTGAGCACATCACATATTGTGGAGAGAATAAAACTGTTACTCGCAGTCCAAATTTCCAAGAATTGTGTTAAAGAATATAATGGAAATTAGCAATATTTCATGTCAGCGTGTACACATAAGCTGCTTTTTTTCCAATTAAATCTTTAAGTTCTGCTCCTCTTGGATTTTGTAAGATCAGTTTGCTTTATCTAAGACAATACTCGCCTAATTTGCAAACTTATTTTAAATACTTATTAACAAAGACAAGTTGATGAGGCCATCGTGGAACTTACCCTGTCCAATTATACAATGAAACACAAGATACTTTGAAGTTGATGGAAAAAGATGGTTTGGGCTTTGCAGGAAATGTTAAATTGTATTGTTAGATAAAGTGGTTTTATCCAGTAGGGTATGTTTGTTTAAAACAGTTGTTACACGGGGATTTGTGAACCTTGTAATTGTGTATATTATTACTTTATTACTGTATGTTACCACTCGCTTCGCTCGTATCAGTGTCTCTGTACTAGCAAGCCTCGAGTCTATACTTACGTGAAGGAGGTTTCTTCGTTACGTTGGTGATAAGGCCCAGCCATATCACGTAACTATACGTTTTATTGAAGTTTAGCGGTCGAAATTACATTTTTTACAATGAATTTTATAATCGTAAATTTGACTGCTATTTGTAATCGTAAAGAGGTAAGATTGGTACTGTTACATACAGAATTGAAATCTGTAAATATTTAGTTTTATAAGTACACACGAGATAAAAAAAAATGAAACTATTTACAACAGTTGCTATTTTGACATTTTAAATTTGATTTTCACGAATTTAAAAACGTTTCTATTTGATCATATACTAACACATTCCCACAACAAATTTCATGTTCCTATGTTAATTTTTGTGGCCGCCATCGTTCTTCGACATAGACGACAACGAAAACGACGACTGACAGACGGCTTGTAGAAAATACCTTCTTCAATTTCTTAAAGGCCATAAAAGGTGAAAAATAGAGGTAGAAACTTTCTCTCGTATACTGCAAAGTAACAAGCTTCCTGACAGTTACATGACATTGTGTTTAAATAAATGGACAGAGTTTGACATTATATTTTACTCGAAAACAATAATAAGCTATTTAAGCAAAAATATATATAATCAGAGAGAGAGAGAGAGAGAGAGAGAGAGAGAGAGAGAGAGAGAGAGAGAGAGAGAGAGAGAGAGAGAGAGAGAGAGAGAGAGAGAGAGAGAGAGAGAGAGAGAGAGAGAGAGAGAGAGAGAGAGAGAGAGAGAGAGAGAGAGAGAGAGAGAGAAAGAGAGAGAGAGAGAGAGAGAGAGAGAGAGAGAGAGAGAGAGAGAACTTTAATATATATATATATATATATATATATATTAAAGTTCTATTGATTATATACATCTTGAAATAGTTTTAGACAGAACAACATGCTTAATTATTTCATCCCTTAACTAAACGTTATCCTATTTGTGATAAAAGCTTTTCCAGAGTTTCATTAATTTATCAAGAAGTCCCCAGAGGGAGTCTAACATAGAAACATGTAAGTGATAAATCAGTAATAGCCGGAGATAAGATTCTAAACCTTGTTCTCTGCCGAATAAATTTACGATAAACACTGTTTGGCCTTTTTAACTCTCCCTTTATAGTTTTCTATCCATATATTTTCTTTGTGTGCTTTAAAAATAGAATATTTAGATTTACGTAAGAAATATTGAAATTTTTTGTTTTCTTTATATATTACGTAATTTATCTTAGTAACAGGTTTATATTCAAAGAGAACTGAATGGTCCTAACATTACATTAAACAATTCAATTAGGAATAACATTGAATTTATATCTAAAACTAAGTTCAATGATACTATTATCATGTAATAATTAATTAATATCTAATTATCATTAATCATCTGTTACAGCTAATTTAATAATTTAACTGAAATATCACACAATGGAATAGTGTAGAGATCATTTGGTATGTAGTGGCGCTTGTCCTTGAATCAAGTAAACAGGTTCCTGTCACTTTTTAGTGGTGGGGGAAGCGAGTGAGTCAGTGTTCGGCAGTCCTTTCATCAGTGCCTTACTAGACAGTGCATTAGAAACAAGGTGTCAATTGACATTGATGATATCGTACAACATCGGATATTGTAATATTATATAATAATACATCGAATTATTTAATTGTCACAGTAAAAGTTTACAATAAGCGTTCAAACTTTTGATAATACTTCATTTAGGAGCAACACGTGTGATGAATAAATTTAACCATGAAGATTGAATTTATATCCAGGATCATGATCAATAGCATAGACGATGTATTTTTGTGATTGTGTTTGGTGTTTAGAGTCTAGCCATGGCACCGCGACCTATGATCTATTGTGCAACTAAAGCCTCCTCATTCTAGCTTAGGTTGCGTTCGATTTTAAAATTTGAGTCAGTTGGTGTTCTTGAGGTGATTTAGTACAAAACTCTACAAGCAATGCGTTACATATAAATGTAAGAAAAAAGTTGTTTGTTAAGTAAACGTTTGTTAAAAATCTTCCATAATCACAATATATAGATGTATTGTGCACATAAGTTTTATTAGAATTAATATAATAACAATGCTATCTCTGTTATCAATCACTAAGTCACATTTATTTAAAGAAGTGTTACTTCTTCGTTACAATTCATAAAGGCGGAAATTGTTTTTCAATCTCATTTTCATTCTGAGTCCGATACCTGACTAGATTAAAAACTAAAGACAAACAAATTGTAACAACCAAGGTGGGGGATCTGTATTTGAAATGGGAAAAGTTTGACAAAGTTTTCAAATCTCACGAAGCTCAGCATGTGCTCACTTATAGTCTAGTATAAAACTATTTAATGTAACGAAGCAATTCAAAGTTTTTCAATAAGTTAAACAATCTTGAAGACACCTTTAAAGTGAATTAGTTGTAAATCGGGTGAAACGTGAGTAAAAATCTTGTTGAGCACTGTGGTGAAATTCATAATAATGATTCAAATTTGCCCCTAACCACAATCACTAGAAACTTTAAAATAAAACACAATTATTATCTGATTAATTGTTCTTTATTAATTATTTCC
Source organism: Aphrophora alni (assembly GCA_963513935.1). Taxonomy (NCBI): domain Eukaryota; kingdom Metazoa; phylum Arthropoda; class Insecta; order Hemiptera; family Aphrophoridae; genus Aphrophora; species Aphrophora alni. Next base: position 11,106,625 of record OY740774.1, on the reverse strand, counting down.
ACTAAATGCCCTGATGTACATTTCGATAACATGGTTATCATCATCATCATCGGAGGGTCTTGCTTATAAACTAAATCCAAACTTACATTTCTACTAATGAAATAAAATTAAACCTAAAACTTCGAAATGTACATCAGGGCATTTAGTGGAAATAATAATTATTTATTATTATTAATTATTATTTAATTATAATTATTAATAAAGAACAATTAATCAGATAATTGTGTTTTATTTTAAAGTTTCTAGTGATTGGGTTAGGGGCAAATTCGAATCGTTATTGTGAAACGTGAGTGTTGACAATTTAATAAAATGATTTACTATTTTGAATGTGTTATAAACCCCCAATTTATGGGAAAATGTAATTATTTAAGCAAGTTCAACAAAATTTTTAGTAAAATGTACTGAAAATTGCACATGCTAATTTATTAAATATAGAAATTTTGTGTTTTCTTCTTATAACTGCAGGAAAAAATTATTTAGTTTTGGTCTTTACATTTTAAACCCTTAGAGTAGAATACCCCGGTATGCCAATCTTAATATTGTTAACGAGGACCAGAACTACTAGAAATCAGAATATAATTGACCTCAAATTGATATTTTTGTATAAAACATTAGTTTAGTGAGTTACTGAGTTATGCGTGAGGTGGGCTACACACTGGAGTTGAATTTAGATCAACAGAGTTGATTTAACTTGTCTTTCGTAACAATACTTGAGAATAATTCGCTCATAGTTGTTATAGTTTGATTTTGATAAAATCTTAAGTCTGTTTTTTCTTATGGCAGGTAACCCCAAATTATAAAAAGTCAATATGTGTCTACTTATCAAATTTGATTAACATCGGTCCATCCGTTTGAGCGGCAGAGCATTGAACACACGACAGACAAATGTAGATTTAGAGGACAGACAGATATAAATCAAAAACCATTTTTTTGGGGTATATTTACAAACAAATCGACATAGACTTTTTGTCCCATTACATAACTTAGCTTATATGTGAGAAATTTAAAATTGGTAATGGGGGGGGGATGTTTTAAAATAATTTTAAGTTATCGTCCAAAAATGTATTTTGTATTCAAAATTTGTTTGTAACATTCATGATTTGAGTCTGAACGTCTTTAAAACTCAACAAGCTTTCTACGTGATTCTAAATCAAAAACAATCATTTGCAAGGATTGAAATCAGGATAAGAAATTTATTTGCCTTATTAATAGATGTTCCACATTTTTATATTTGTTAAAATAAGAAACGTGTTTCAGATTAAATATTATTCACAAGACTAAAGTATCCTTAGAGTAGGCGACATCGTTATGCAAGATGTATATTCAAGGATTAAAATAATAGCTCTCGTTTTCACAATCCCAACTCACATTTGCATAATCCAGACATAATTCCGTTTTTGTATTCAACGCTCGCATTTAATCTGGCGGAGTGTTAAATTAGAATTAATCATAGTGGCAGAGATTTTATATTTTGATGCATTGTTTTTGCGCAGTTTAACCACCACTTAAAGTTTGGCACGACATTTTCTAAACACTGTATAAGATTTGTTTGTTTTTGACATCATTCTAAATGGAAATTAGTTTTACTTGTTTATTCGTTCTTAAAAACTTTAATGAAGATCTGATGAAGACAATACACTGTCGAAACTAATAATTATTTGAAAAAAAAAACAGAAGATTGCAGACGAACAAATTAATGTAACTTTTATCTAACGCAATTTAGCTAGCTACTATTGTACAAAACGAAGAAACATTTTAAAGTAGAAAAAAAAGTTGCAAATATTTTGCTATGTTAAAGCCCTTTCTACAGAGACGAAAAATCAAATACCGGACTTAATTTAGTAGATGAATGTGGTATAATAATGTGAAATGTTTCATAATGGATTAGTAGCAAATAGCAGCTACAATCATTAAGTTAATCGTAAGGAAATGGCACTATCTTCAAATGGCGCATCTGAAATGTCATTATCATTAAATTTAATAATACACGATGCTATGCAATCTATATTTTTAAATTCGTCTTATTTTTGATACATTACTTTACCATTCACTCCTCCACAAACAATCTGAAAACTCAGGATTCCTATTATTTTAAATGTTTCTTTAGCAAGGCTTATAATAAATTAAATATGATGTATCTGTAATGCAGTCGATAGTTTTTGACGAATTGATACTTTACGTATCAAATATCTAAGTCTGTTCACACAAAAGTAAGCAAAACATAACTACTAGAGAAGAATAACGATTATAAATGTTTTAAACCCCGTGGATTTTACTACATTATTTAAAATGGAATAAAAAAATGAGACAGACAGCCAAACTTCCTTTGACTGTATCCAAACGAGGTCACACTTTAAACTGCAAATCCCTTAAGATACTACATTTTTGAGCACACTAGCAAATTTTAAAAAAATAAATCAAACACCCAATACCACAATTCAATAAAACAAGAGTTATTTACTCATGTACATTTCAGCAACATAATTACCATCATCAGAGGTTGAGTATTAAACAAACACTAATTGTATAAATATTATAAACAGTTATACAAGTGAGGTTCTTTCCCCACTCCTTTCTGTGGCTAGTTCAATCAATGGCATTGAGCCAAGTCTGATCAACCTCGAGTTGGTTTAATGTTACTGAAATGTACATAAGAAAATAAATCTTGTTTTATTGAATCGTGGTATTGGGTGTTCGATTTTAATCTGTAAACCCCTTACTTTGAGGATTGTTGGTAATTAAGAACATAATTTTCTTTATCGGTAATTATTATTAATTAAATTTCTGAATTTTCACTTAAAACTTAATACGTACTTTTAATGCTTTTTTATAAAGATGGCTACCAATACGTCTTGCATAGGTTCTCAGAGACTACACTTAAGGAAAGTTAGATTACACCCTATTTTGAGAAAATCTTAATTTTGTGGTTTTGTTATGACAGATACAACAAATTTTGAGATATCAAATAATTGATTTACGAGATATTGCCATGTTATTCCAAAACAGCAAATAAAGTCGGTCCACATGTTGGGCTTATTATACAATAACCATCAGTCAAACAATAAATGACACAGACAGGCAAAATTTCATAAACCACTTAGTTTTGCATTGCATAATTGTGGTACCAAGTCACTATTTATTATTAAGAATAATATTACATTTTAAGGTCCGTCTTGTGACTTACTATCGTATTTTTTATAACGACATGTTTCGGAGCCGTAATGCCATCATCTGGTCGTATTCAATCCTAAGAGATCGTCTTAGATTAAAATAATTACACATAGGCCTACACATAACACTGACACTGACACATGAAATTAATAAAAAAAATATCTCTTACGAATTTCTTGTAAAATTAAGAGTTTTAGAGCTATTCTAATGATTTTAATTCATAATTTAAAAAAAATCTACAGTAAATTTGTGTATTATGGACAATTATCAAGAAATTATGTTTTTAGTTTTTAACCGATAACTCGGTTATCTTTTGAACTACAGAAAAAAGAAAAAAAAGTTTTGTTTATCATTAAAGAAGTAACATTTTTTGTTTCCTGAATTTTTTCGTAAAATTAAACATTTTAAATGTCCGCCATTTTGGAAATTTACAAAAAAGTTTTGGTTTTTTTTGTACAGAGGTAAAAGGTTACGAAACATATATGTACAGCCAATTTGAGCTCATGTTATGTTTATTGGAACTTGTTTTCTTATTTTCACCTATAGAATAGCCTAGTTTAATTTAGGACAATATTTTCTAGACTCCCTATATATATACATCTACTAAATGTCATAGCTTAGCAGACGTCAAAAAAGTAGTGATATACACAAAGCAGTTCAGAAAACCTGAATAATAAATATTTTGTATGCAATTTTCTATACTGGTTAAAATTCCTTGATCTACAAAAACAATTTACCATTTTCTACAAGGTCCAAGAGACCAACTATTAAATGTAGACGATCTGCTTGTGTGCATAGCATAATTGGGCTGGATAAGTACTATGATGGCGGACATCAATTTTTAATTGAAAAGTAATTAACTTACCAAATATAAAAACAGAGATCAAAAAGTACCGTAAATTGTCAAATAAGTTAATAGCAGAGCAACATGGATTAGCCTAATCTACAATGCAGTCAATAATACCCCGTGCATTTTGATATCATAGCTTTGAAGTTATATAATGTGGTAAATATAAATGAATACATATCAATAATACTGTATCTAAATGTTTATATACACAATGGATAGTCGTATCAAACTATTGAGTGTAGCGTATTCCCATTGGGTCAATAAGAATATGTAATACATGTCTACAAGCTGGAATAAAATAGACATGTTTGACAATATTGATACAACGGAGAATTAAATACGAATATAACAACATATTTAATTTGTTTTCTGTAAACGTACTGTGAACTAAAAGTAACCGCAAATTAACACTCAATAAATGGTGCACAAACTCTCTCACTATAAAATTAAGTAAAAACGAACCCAAACTAATCGTCACCAAAAATGTTAGTTAGGTAAGTCAATTAAAAAGTTAAAATGAACCAAGGATGCTGTCCTGAAAAAAAAAAAATTAAATAAGAGCCTAAATTGGCTTCCCTTGTGACATAAAGTCGTTCTTAAATCGTGTTTAAATAGTTTTTAATGTCAGCCAAAGTTCACTTATTCATGAACTAGAATATTTTTTGCTTGAGATTTTCAAACGAGTTTGCGTTATTAAGCTTCATAGTCACTAAAATGTGAAGGAAATTAGTGGATCTTGTAACAACTTTCTGCCCGACATTTTTATTTTTACAAATAGTTAAATAACATTAATTTTTCCTGTATGGGTAATAATACAGTTTGTTTGGATATGTTGCGAAACGCTATTTCTTTGTCATCGTTAATTATAAATTGTACACATATAGATGTAGTTATATTCAATTATCAATTGTTTTGTAGTTTATACTTTTTGTAAATAAATAACGCACAACGAGTGAGAGAGAGAGAGAGAGAGAGAGAGAGAGAGAGAGAGAGAGAGAGAGAGAGAGAGAGAGAGAGAGAGAGAGAGAGAGAGAGAGAGAGAGAGAGAGAGAGAGAGAGAGAGAGAGAGAGTTTAAGAGAGAGAGAGAGAGTTTAAGAGAGAGAGAGAGAGAGAGAGAGAGAGAGAGAGAGAGAGAGACCACAGGGGACAAGGCAGTGACGAGTGGGGGACGTGCGCACGCCGCTATAAATGTCCTATAAATACCTGCCTGGCTCGCTTAAAATTCATTCTGTTCCGCACAATCATCTGCAACACGCCTTTCACTTCCTCTCGCTGTTCATGTTACTTCTGTTTTATTTATTGCCCCCCTACTGTCTATTCTACAGTGGTCTGTTGACTGATCCCGTCAGTACGGGTTCCCTTGTTCGTTGTCTGAAGGCTGATCCTTCCAGGACGAACGTTCCAACTCCGAGTGGTTGTCGGTTATCCTAGCAATAGTCTACCTTATTCGTTGTCCGAGAGATGATCCCCCGGGGACGAAGTTTCCTTTTAAATTGCAACCACGTCATTACTACTGATACGCATATTGTCGAAGACCTACTGATACCTAACAGATAGTACATCTAGCCTCTTTTACAAAATATTAAGCTCCGACAGGATACTTAAAGGATAAATTGTAGCAAAATTTTATCAAAATTGTTGTAGCCAATTTTAATAATCGTATTTTTCCCTTAAGGCAGATACCTCAAATTTTAAGGTGTCTATCAAAAAATAATTTTAGAAAGTTCTGAGATTTGGTCCAAATTTTATTAAACTTTTCCTTCACATTTCAGTTGTAAAGCAATGCAAGTTCTACAGTAAACAGATGACAGATAAACATTCCAAAAACCACTTATTTGGAACCAAGGGACATCACAATGGATATATCTATAACAAACTCGACGTGGATTTTTTTGGCTCTTATCATAACTTTCTCCACTTCACAAAGTTAAACGAAACGAAACGTTTGTTACAACTTTAATCAGGAACTGTGTAATGTTTAAATTTATCATTCCTCTAAAGCTGATTTAATTAATTAATTTTACTTTTGCTCTAGACATGTGTATCATTAAAACTCGGGTAGTTCTAGTTTCAAATGAGGATATTACATTTATCAACAAGTTAATGAACTAGAGATTACATTTCCAGCTGACGTAATTTTCAATATTAAAGTTTATTGTAAATATGAATAAGCTATTTGTAATACAAATACTGTTCTCGCTGGAATTTAATAACTTAATTAAAACCTAACATAATAAAATACTGTACACAGTCTGCAAAGTTTACAATAAAAGCTGGAACTGTTGACAAGACTTCATTTTGTTTTGAATCAATTAATTAAACCATGCATATTTAATTTATACCATGTGTCCTAATAGTCCCACCCCCTCTTATTATTTTTATTAATGGAAATAGACAGATTTTCTTTGAGGAAAGTTTAGATAACCAAAGGAGGAGTTTTTTGAAGTGTCAAAATTTTCAGCCCTTACCCCCAAAATGGGGTAGTTTAGGGGTAAGTCAAGAATTTTAAATAACAACCCCTATTGAGTGATACATTTTAAAGGTCTTTTCAAAATAAGAATAATAGCGCAAACTAGAGGTCTCCAAGTTCATCCTACCCAACATAGCGACCAATCGAATTGTGAATTTTACGTTAATAATTGCACCGGAAATATTAGGAAATCTACAACAAGCTTTTGAGTCCAGATATATTTCTGTCAAGAAGTAAATGGTAGCAATTTTCTTAACTTAATCTGAGCTAAAAAAACAAGGTAAGGCTCTTTCCATCATTTTACCAACATAGAGCAGTTTGTAATGTAATAAAAACAACCTGATTTTGTAGGTTAACATTCACAATTCGATTGGTCGCTATGTTGGGTAGGATGAACTTAGAGACCTCTAGTTTGCGCCATTATTCTTATTTTGAAAAGACCTTTAAAATGAGGTATCGCTCAATAGGGATTGCTATTTAAAATTCTTGACTTACCCCCAAACTACCCCATTTTGGATGTGTGGGTTGAAAATTTTGATACTTCAAAAAACCCCTCTTTTGGTTATCTAAACTTTCCCCAAAGTAAATCTGTTTATTTCCATTAATAAAAAAAATAAGAGGGGGGTGGGACTTTTACAACACATGATATAGTATTATATTTTATATTAACAATATTGCCAATTACACAATTTATTTTTTGTAAATTTAACATTTGCTCATCTAAGCAACAGAGAATAATGTTGAAAAAAATCCCTACTAATATTCAAAATGTGACAAATATATTTTTAAAATGCAAAATGGTCTTATTTTTATTGTAATTATGTGTAGAATAAAAATATATAGATTTTATTTTCAAATATTAAAGAAAATAAATTAAATTTTTATATAGTAAAACCCAGTAGGTGACTCATACAGGTGGCTTGGGAGTAGGTCACCGAACACTCTAATCCTCTACGCTTGTGAGAGCAATGACTACATAGTTTCATAGTATTTATGTAGTCATTGGTGAGAGTGAAGCGACCCTTCCATCAACCGCATTTGAGGCTAGTATAGTGAAAGACCGTTTAGTCTGTTAAAACCTTTATACTGTTAATTAATCTATATTTTTAAGTGTTTGTTGACATAGGAGCTGCAAACAAGCCCATTAGAAGCGTTTACAATTTAATTATTTTACGTAACTAATTAATTTAATTTATTGTAAAATTAATCAAATATCTAAGAAGTACTTTGGTGATATTCACAATAAATAGAAAAACTAATTGTGGTTCAGAGAATCATTATTTTTTTATTGTAAAATTAGTTTAAATAAGTACACTTGTTCATATAAAACTAATACAGTAAGCTATTATAAACGTCTCAATATATTTAACTGTTTGATACAAAATACCTTTTAATGTATTTGTTACATTTTACAATCCTGTATAACGTTTTTGAAACTACGTTAAAACGTAATCATAATATCCTACCTCTTAAGTGGCATTAGAGTATTTTAAAACTTTATGAAAGCAACTCTTGCCAATACAAACAAGGTCTTACGGACTTACTGTGGGAAGACAAAAGATCTCTGAACCTCACTATCTACTTGAAGGATTTAAGCTTTTATTAACAACTTTTCCATTCTTTTATTACAATTCAATTTAAATTTTTCTATCAGAATATGACAAAGTGTCATTAAAGTTTATGTGTTGTGAAATTGGTTTAAAAACTTACCTATGGAAGTTATATTTTTTAACTAAACAACATATACGTGAATAATGAATTTATTATTATTATGTTAATAAATTTTTAATGTTTGGTTTTTTTTTAATGTTATAAATTTTTGTTACTTTATCACATGCACAAGGTAGTTGTGTAGTCATTCGATGTTGATTATATAGCAAATATATCCGTTTTCAGGTCTCCCAAGATCAAAAAAGTGGTTTTCTACAGCCAAAGTGGGTCAACCGATTTCAATTAAATGCGTAGTCATATTTAAACATATCTAGAGGTATAAAAAAGCAAAAATTGCGAATAGTCGATTTAAAACAACACAAAATTAGGTTTTTTTCAAAATCGGTTAAAACGACTTTGATAAAACGTTTCTCAAGTGTAACTTATAAGGACCCAAATTAAACGTATTCGTCATCATCATCACTCCAATAATACCGGTTTGCGAGTTATGGGTAAAAACAAAACAAAGTCAGCTTTGAGGTTTTTATTTAAAACTTAATTATTCAAAATCGGTTCTACCGATTTCGTTCAATTTCAATGACGTGGACATTAAAAACCCTATCCTGTATACAAAATAACAAGTGAAAAAAATATTACGATTACCTAATAATTTTCAGAAATCAAGTACGTTGATGCCGTTGTTTATACGACGAGTAAAGTAAGTTTAAGTCCTTATTTAAATACATAAATATATTTATCAAAAATGGTGTCCATGGTACATTTAATTTTTTGATTCACAACAACGGAAATGATATTTTTGGTGTAGATTAGTTTTGAAATTCTAATTCCACACAAAACATTCTATTTAAACTTTACTTTCATTTTATCTGTTCACTTTCGAAAAATACTAGGGATGTATTTTAGACAACATTTAACATTACTTTTAGTGATTTATTTTGTATTTTTCCCATTACAAATTAATTACATTGCATTCATGAATTGAAATTAATGAATTATTTGATTAGGAATTTTTAATAATTTTTATAACATCCTGATTTTTACCCGATTAAAATGTAAGATTATTTTTTTTTTCACCCACAAATTCTATTATATCTTATGAACTAGTGTTCGAATCAAAAGTTGTTCTATTCTGCACAAAAAATACATAGAAAAATATTAATCACTTGACTTTTTTTGTAATGAAATTTATTATTTTAAAATACGCGAAATACCTGGGAATGACTTTGGACGTGAAATTGAAATGGAAGGAACACGTTAAAAAGAAAGTTCAAGAGTTAAAATTTAAATTCAGAAATATGTATTGGCTTCTGGGAAGGAATTCCCAACTATCCATAACAAAATGCTCATATACAAGCAAGTCTTAAAGCCGGTGTGAACCTATGGATTACAGCTATGGGGTTGTACAAAGAAGTCTAACATAAAAAAAACATACAAAACTTTCAAAATAAGGTGCTCCGATGTATTGTTGATGCACCAAGGTACATAAGAAATGACAACTTGCATAGGGATTTGAAAATGGATACGGTTAAAGAAGAAATAAAAATGCAAGCAAGCAAGCACAGACATCGCATTGAGCAACATGAGCATCCGGAGATACGCAGATTGATGGATACAACAGGTTTAGTTAGAAGACTGAAACGAATGAAACCATTGGACTTAATGGACTTTGGACATTAAGGGAGTAATGACCAATGGGTTATTTTCCCTCAAAGTGTATATATTGTTAAATGTAAATTACTAGATGGGTTTGTACTCAGTTGTAATAATAATAATAATAGTAAACAAAAAAAAAAAATCCTGATTTTTACCCGATTAAAATGTAAGATTATGAATTTTTTTTTTCACCCACAAATTCTATTATATCTTATGAACTAGTGTTCGAATCAAAAGTCGTTCTATTCTGCACAAAAAATACATAGAAAAATATTAATCACTGACTTTTTTTGTAATGAAATTTATTATTTTCAATTTCCCTCTTGCTGCCATCAAAAACTGTGTTCCACACTATACAACTTTGGAAATTCTTCAGATCATGAATTTTACTTAAAAAAAAGTTATAACCACAGTTTTATGAATAGACGAATTTTCTTTTTTCTTTTGTCAATTTTTATTCTATTTTATTTATACTATGTAGACTAGGTTTTTTTTTAAACTGCTGTCTCAGTACATTGCAGCAACCATCCTGCCCCTTCACGAGTTTATCAACCCATTAACTTGTACACATCCCCTCTTCACAGAATATTTCATTATGATAGGCTACAAAGAATATTTACAGTACCATGGTTTGACACGAAATAAATATAAATCGGGTCAAATAAACCGTGGAGTACTGCAACGTCACAGTAACTTATGTGTTTAGCTTGAACTCTGCATCCGATTTGGATTTGTCTTTTAATTTAACCTATAAGTTAGGATTCATATGTTAATTTCCATGTATTTAATGAAACATACAAACACGCTAATTAAATACAAACATCTGTATTCTGTACAAAGTCAACATCTAGTTTTAATTATAAAAGGCAATAAACATCACAGCATCAAAGCTACAAAGTTCTTGTTGTGACTCTACATCCTTATGTACTTGTTTTTGATTAACTTGGTGTTAAAATGGTTTCACTAATTACGACTTAGAACTATATTGCTATAGTTGTGACATAATATCGTGTTCTGCCATAGACATACTGAGATATATCTGAGAAGATTAAATATTCAAATGATTATTTTGTAATAAAATGCATCTTGCACTCATTTTTAAAGGTTTATTTTTCATTCTAAAGTTGGTATATTGTAAAATCTCTATGATGCTATAAATATTGTATTGTTTTCTGCTCCTTTGTTAGGCAATATTTTATTAACCACTGTTGGTTATTTAGTAATGCTTGGTGATCTTTCCGTCTAGCTGTTAAACGTCTTTACTTGAGCTTCGGTACATGCATTTTTATTGTCCAAAAACTACATTAGTTAAACAAATTTAAAAATTAATATTTGTTTGCCAAGTATTCTTATATTATATTTACATTTAATAATATTTTTTGTACAGTTTGAATGAAGTGCACGAGTAATTTTTTTTTAAAGTTTGAGTAATTCATTTTTGCTATATTAAACTGATACTTTTATCCAGACTAAATAAAGCAACTACCACCCATAGAATTTACTTTTTTGTTTAGTTCCCCAATTGTGTGAATTTTTAATTCCCCATTTATTTCGTTTAGATTAATCAAAACATTTCTAGCATTCTACTACTTATGTAAATTTGACATATCCTGGTGAGAACACAAAAAAACAAAACTCTGCAGTATTTTACTTGTTATCTATACAGTTCAGGAATCACGTCTGAATTATAAATTCAAATTGTAATTCATTCTTTGCTGTTTCTCATTTACAGGAATCTGCATACTGAATATATAATGTCGGGGGTTGGGTAGAGCTTGGAATGCAAATCGCTCTTAACGTTTTCATTTACAATTGTATCTCGTTAATGATAATTTAACCTAATGATGAATCTAAGTAGGAGATAGTTTTCAGTTTTTTTTATATTAAGTTTTTTAATAAAATAATATTAAATATTTAAGTCATGATATAAGTCCTTGTTTAAATAAAATATTAAGTTATATAAAGGGGTGAGGTCTAGATTGGTTTCGGTTTTAAGTCTCATTTTGTTTTCGACAATTGACTAAAAAAGGACAAACCAATTTTTTACAATTAGGTTTTCTTTATAAACGTATAGAGTAGTGTGGAAGTACATTACGTTGGGTCATTATATAAATATTGAGACTTACCTTCTTTGTTTTGAGTGTTAAAGTCTTTGCTGACTGAATTTCGACGTCATCAAGCATCTCGGTCATCATTACCTTGTAAAACAAAGGAAGAAAGGAACGTAAAATAAAGACTTCTATTTCTCGAATACTTTATTAACGTCGGAGTCGGGAATGAATAACAGTTGTTCAAGAGAGACCTGATGTAAGGGAGGTAACTAATGCAAGACTATATTAATATAAGTGTAGACCCAAATAGTTTGCGCAGGATAACGCCGGTGCTCACATTAGTGAGCTCCTGAGGGGGGTCCTTTAAAAAAATATATATAAAAAACCCATAAAAAATTTAATTTTTAGAAAGGAAGTATTTATAATGTTAAAAACAGTAAAATTTAAATAAAAGAAGATTTAGTTAAATTAATAAAATATTTAATAAATTAATGAAACATTTACTTTTATGATTCCTGCAAGAATATTTTGGACTCAAATGTATGTCTTCAATTTTACTTCTTTTCAAGAGAGAGCCAGAAAATTATTTTTTGTGTTTAGAGGATAAAAATCCTAAAAGTCAATTGTGAGCTGGATAGGTTTTCATTTTCATATTTATAAGCTCTTAAATATTTGTTTCTCTCTCTCTCTCACTCTCTCTCTCTCTCTCTCTCTCTCTCTCTCTCTCTCTCTCTCTCTCTCTCTCTCTCTCTCTCTCTCTCTCTCTCTCTCTCTCTCTCTCTCTCTCTCTCTCTCTCTCTCTCTCTCTCTCTCTCTCTCACACACTCACAAACACACACTCTTATATATATGTATAAAATTTAGAGTATTTTATAGAAGTTTTTCTACATCGGAAAATTCGAGTTATATGGTGTGAACACAGAGAATGGACCTGATATTTTATTCTCTATCATCCATTGAGACAAGTAAATAGTTAGTGAAAAGGAAAATTAGTTTATTATTCATGTTAAATGTTCTGGTTTACTATCTTCTAGTTCAGCATAGGATATTATTTGAGAGTCTGTAAAGTATTAAGCTTAAGAAAATAGACTTTAAAATGAATACTAAAGGAACAAAGCGTTATATGATCGAGTCGTAAATATATAACATTTAGCGTCTTCCCTCTAAATTGACGGCTTCATGACTTTATTTTCAACTGAAATATACGAACTGCATATTCTTTTTATGCTGTTACATGTATTCATTCATTGAATAATTTTATAAAAATATCACCAAATGGTAAATATTTGGATTTAAAATTACTACTAAACAATAACTAAACTTGGTGGTTCTAATATCCTCCGGGATGTATTTCCAATAAATAATATTCATTTATTTATAAACCATATAATCAAAGTACTAGAGATATTTTAACGATGCCTAAACAATATGACTGTTATTATTTTATCGATCAAAATAGAGTTTCAAGTGATTACAAAAATAAAATAAAAATTTGTTGTTATACATTGGAATTCAACTTAATGGTTCAGTCATGTAGAGAGAAGTTTTATTATATTTAATTAATACTTCATAAAATTTTTTATAAATGTCAACAATTTTATTTAATTTGCTTTTATGAGGATTGATTTAGAAAACTAATAATTTAATTTGGATTTTGAGTGAATCAAAATTATATTATAAATGGAATTACTTGTATTTATTAATAGGAAGGCAATGATGTTCAGCCATGTAGGTTTATTATGGTTTTAAATAATACTTTATAAGGAAGGCTTATTATAAATAACAACAATTAATTATTGAACGTGTTTTTTTAAGCATTGATTTATCAATTTAATACTTTGGTTTCTGTTTGTAGATCATAACTTAAAATAAAAAATATAATAGAGATTTTTATTTATATTTAAATATTTCAATTTTATACAAGTTTTGTTCAATTTTGTACTTTACCTATGTGTTTCAATTTATTATATTTTGGATTTCTAATTATAAAAAATGGTGCAACAATGGGAAAGTGTCTATACACGTTTGATGGTTATTAATATTTAGAGTTTTTAGTTGAGTTTGGTGGTTACACCGGATTCGGAATGATGTCAGTCTCCCAAATTGACAATTTTATTATTTAAAAAACTGATTTTCCTATTGTTAAAAAACTTTAATATTGATGTGGTAACAAGGGAGTTTAGGATTTGGCATCAAATTTGTTTTTTTCCCTTTAATAAGGAGGGAGGAATTAATGGACAAAAGCAGTTGTGTTGTTAAATTTATAACTTGAGAACTGTGGTGAATATACAATGGAACAAAATTCCCCAAAACCACAATAAAACACTAACAACATAAAGATAGCTGTAGTAATTGTAGGTATTAAGGTTACTGTATATTGTACGATTGAAGATGATATCAGTGATATTGAAATGTACATAAGGTAGAAAAACATAACTATAAAGTCTTTATGTTGTTAGTGTTTTATTGTGGTTTTGGGATATTTCCTTTCATTGCCTAAATATTTGAAAGTTTGCAAGAGAATATATCACAATGGAATTAATAAATTTAAGTCGAAATTGAATAAAGAAAGAAAGGAGAAGACGTTATTTTGTAACAATTGCATTTTTATAATGAAGATTTTACATTTGTCATAGTTTCTTACATAAGTAGTTGAACGCCGAAACATCTATTTTGTACTGTAACGTTTGATAATTAACAAAAAGTTTATAACGTCTAGAATAGAATGAAGTAAAGCTTGAGTTAAAAAGAATCTAATACTAGCCTACTGTTAAACAGAATTATTATATTTTGTTGGACATTGACTACGAAAATGAGTGTAATATAATGGAATTATAACAGTTTTGGTTGAATTTATGTCATATTGTCACTTTGTGTAAATTTCTATTTTAAAATCTAGTTTATAAGATTTATAAGAACATTAACCCTTACAGTATTTTAGATACCCCACAGTGCACAAACTGTTTTGTCCATGAGCTTTTATTGCACCTCTGAGGACTCTTCGTTAAATTTATTTACTCTCATCCTAATTACATTTTATTATCTTTATCAGCTTTTTTACTTTAGTAGCTTTCTTTATACCATTTTCTACGTTCCAATATTGTCCCCTAAGGAGCGATAAACTTATTGAAGACTTCTGACTCTTCGATCAGTGTGGAAGTAAAAGGTTGTTTTTCTTGCGAAACCATTTAACTTGCTTTCTTTGTTTATATATAGAGAAAACTTGAGGTGGTGAACTCAAATCTATTCTGGGACAAATATATATTTAGCGGATATGTATCTTTTGTTTAAGAAATTATCGTATTGACTGTTTGTTAAAATCCATCAGCATAGTTGTCACAAAAACTATTTGAATGTTTTTGTTTAAATTATTAACATTTTCGACTTATAATTTTTAACAAAATATGTGTTCTCTGAAGTTATTTGTTAATGATGGAAGTTCAATTTTATTATTATACATTTTTCGGACATTTGCCATCATTTGTGTGTTAAAAATCAAAACACGGCAATAAGAATCAATTCCCGTTATCAAGTGACTAAAAACTTCAGTTTATAGAAAAAAGACACACACCGGTCGTTATTTAAATTACAGTTCTAACCATCCTAAGTCTGTCCAAGAAGGAATTGTTCATTCCTCACATGACAGAGCTTATAATATTTGTTCTGATAAAAAAAAGTCAAAACTTGGAACTAACACGTATCGAGCAGGATTTAAGTTCTAACGGATATCCTCTATCCATTCTTTCCAAATGTAAAATAGCGAAAAATAATAAGTCTAAAGATGAAAATAAACCACTAGCGTACATGACAATCCCTTATGTGCCGGGACTATTGGAAAAAGTCAGACGCGTAGCCAGAAAATATAAAATTTGTACCGCTTTTAAAACACGTAACACCATTAGGCAACATCTCGTCCAAACTAAACCTGAAAGTGGACGCATGATACTAAAAACTGTATTTACAGTATCAAATGTGTGTGTGATAGACAATATATTGGCGAGACAAAAAGACCATTAAACATTAGAATAAAAGAACATAAAAACAATGTGCGGTTAGGCCTAGTCGATAAATTGAAAATTGCAGAACATATATGGTCCGAAAATCACAAATTTAAATGGGAAGAGGCAAAAATCATACACCGGGAAAGTAACCTATACAATCGTAAAATAATTGAAGCCTCGTATATAAAACTAACGGACAATCCTATCAGTCAATCAAGTATAGAAGTAAGGCCATTATGGCTCCCATTAATAAAAAAAGAACTAAAATTTGATTAAACTAGCTGAAATTTTACCTGTTAATCGCCACAAGGGGTTGTAACCCGTTCTCGTGCTAGGAAGCTTAATATAACCAACAATAGACCACTCCCCTAATAGTTTGTCACGCCTTCTGGACCACGTCACTTGTTGCTGTATCTTTGATACAACACGTATTTGCCGTTAGTTGTGTGTTACTGTGATTGTGTTTTTTTAACTTTTCAGTTTCAGGTTTGAGATGCAGCTTAGATATTAAAGTTGGTGGTATTCTTATTTAATTTTACTTCTCACATAGGTTTAGTTTCTAGTTTCATGTTTCTTTAGGTTTTAGTCACTTGATAACGGGAATTGAATCTTATTCCCGAAACGTCGTGCTTTGATTTTTAACACACAAATGATGGCAAATGTCCGAAAAATTTATAATAATAAAAATATGTGTATGTATCATAGAAATATTTTGTAAGTGTCAAAAAAATTCAGACAATATTGGATAATAAATCAAATATCTCAAATCTAAAACAGAAAATAAAATAATTAGTGTGTTAGTGTGATATCTTATACAGAATCTCTCTGATGAATAATTCAAAATTGTAAGAACTACCAGTCATCATTTTGAGTTTTATTAAAAGAATTAAATAGTTACTATATTTATTAAAATATGTATATTCAATAACTGTACTACAAAAAATCGAGATATTTTTCTATGAATTAAAGAGGACTCAAATACGCGGTGTAAAACACTGTAAAAGATCCATTCTGGAATGCTAATAAAACGAATCAAACTAAACGTTATCAAAATTATCATTTTGAAATATTTAATTAAGCCATAAAATTTGCTCAGCTTGTGCTATACACATGTCGAAAGTGTGTTATATTTAATTAAAATTTCATTTTTAATGATGGTTGTCATAGTTTAATGCTCATAGTTTTTACCAAATATTCCTGAACGGTAATTTATTTTATTTGCGTTTTTCTAACCAATTTAAGTAATTCATAGTCTCATTTCACTAAAATTTAAACGAAATTGGTAAAGGTGTTTTTGAGAAATTCATTGATTTATGTTAATGGCTTAATTTTATTTGAAATGAGCATAATATAAGATTAGCAATATACTCAGTTACGAGATGTAATAAAGTTGTGTAAGGATTGAGTATGTACCTTGATGGCTACCATCAATTACTATGTCTACTTTTAACAAAATTTAGAATAAAATAACATTACAAAATAACTTCTAACATCAGAATTACATTTAGTATAAAGTATGTATTATATATTTTACACTGTAAAATATTAAAGTACTGTATGTGCAAATTTAAAGAAGAATTTGAGTAAATTGAGTACTAAATTTATAATGAGGAAATTCTAAAGTTATAAAAGCTCTCTTTAATAAACATATTTACTATTTTCTGTGAAAGCAGTTTTACTTTATTAAAATTTTTTAAATATGGGAGACAGATATGAACGAGTTTTGTGTAAAATCGATTAAAAACGTTGACTATAAAAAAAAAAAAAAAAAAAAAAAAAACCTCTTACGTTCCTTGCGGATACTTAAGTGTTTCGTATAGGAATTCTTGCCGAATAACTTTATATGTACGTTAGTGTAATCTTTAAGAATGTAATTTTATCATATTTCATGCTTTGAGTCTGTTAGTCTTTAAATTTAAATCAACCTTAATAGGAAAAGTTGTATAAAATAAGAGTTTATTCAATTTTATTTTGCCATTAACTTTTATTTCCAGAGTTTTGCTTTACAATCTTCTGCTATTAATTATTATTCAAAAACTTCAGTTGATAGAGTTCACTAGTGTTTCTTTTATTCTCTAATTCACACATGACAATTTCAAGCTGAGAACTTATTTCACTTGTTTTTATATGAAACAAATAAAACAGTAATTTAAACAGGTGTTTTTATTCAAATATAAACAGGGATTTTATATTATATTTTTGTAAAGAGTTTCAATCACGACTCGAGGGTTAAACCCAGTTTGTTTGTAGCTTTCTGTTAAAATTTGAAATTGACGATTTAATACGATAAAAGGGAATATATTGATTAGTACGAATTGTCTAAAAATTAAACCAAAAATGAAGAATTATTTTTGAAGATTTGAAACTTTAATAACTCACCACTTTTAATTTTGTAAGATCATCACATTTTCTATCATAAATTACCTTTAATAAATAAATAATTTCATTTTAAAAAGTTTTTAAAAACTTTGCATCTTTGTAAACTAGATCCATTAACTTTTATTAGCTTTACTGTTTCTAGTTGTAGTAAATACAAGTTCATGTATGTATCCTTTTTCTTCAACAATTAACTAATGAGTATTTCACTAATTAGTACTTTCTTGTGTAGAGAAAACTTACATTTGAATTGTAAGTAAATCCTATTGTGTAAAATGTAAAACAAAAATGAAATAGTGAAAATTACTAAAGAAAATGTGTTTTAAGGAAGTATAGGAGGAAAAGTTAGAGAAGTTTTTAACGTAAGTAGCAAGTTGTAAATGTAAAGTTTTAGATCTTAATGTATATAAACATTTTTCTGCTAAATGAAATTTAATAATAATTAACCAAGCTTTCCGAGAACTAGTTTCTAATGTACTAAATGCAATGAGTTATGGAGAAGGATAAACAAAATTTAAATAATAATTCCGGATCTGAAAATAAGTCGATTTAAAACAGATTGTCAGAGTATACAAACACAACCGTCAATCTATGTCTACCAAAAGTTGGAATTTTAAACTACATTTTACATTTTTATTTTTATTGACAAAGTCACATATTTTTTCTTGTTATTTTAAAGGCGAAAAACATCTCGGTAATTATCGTTTTATAAAAAGAGAAAGAAAAGAACATAAAGCTACTACCCCTAAATAGTCTAATAGCGCCAGGGTGGAAAATGAACAAGAGTTGATCAAGAAAGTGCTGATTGGAAAGACGGAAGAGAGTGAACTAACCCAAGATTATATGAAAAATGTGTAGATTCAGTTAAGCTCCTTAAGGTTACCAATACCATACTCATTATAAATGAACTCCTTTTGAACAAAGATAACAATAGAAAGTGTTGGGTTTTTAATAATAATCTTACAAAACCCCAATAATTCGTAAACTGAGTGTAGTTTCTTTCTCGAGTTACGACTAGCAAATATTTTGCCTTCAATTCTGTTCCAAGAGTGAAATGAAGCCATATGTAATTCTTGAGACTCAAATTAATTACAAATTAAATGGTTTAATAATCTGGAAATTCCAATAACATAGACCTCAGAAATTTACAAAAAAAAAACTGGCGTGGACAGAAAAAACTGTCTATAACACGAAATCACTTTTTTAGGTTTGGTTAAATGGTTAAAATTGTAAACAACATTTGTGGAGAATTTAATTCTGAGAAAATAAATATAAATAAAGCTAATTAAAAACAAACGCAAATTAGAGAAATTCGACTTTTAATAAAAACAAATAATAAAGACATTAATTTCAATAAAAGTCGAATTTAATTATGACGAATTTTTATTTGTACTCCAGGTTTCTCAAACATTAATAGAGTTTCAATTTTGTGACATTGTTCTTTAAATTTCTTGAAGAAGAAACACATTAAACCATCAAATATTTTTCTTAATTTTACTCCTAAAATAATGTTGGCTTCCTTAATTTCTAGACCAGAAATCATGGAAAAATATTTTGCTAGCCATAATTTAAAAACATAGCGATTTTTGATATAGATTTACATTAAGGTTTTTAAACCTATTATCACCTCTAGAATCAGTCTCCGATATTTCCTCATGCAATTTTGAATCACTCTGCATATAACGTGAATACGTGAAAATATGAGTATACCCTAGTTTATGTAAAAAATAAACAAAAAATCACTTAGTAAAATAAAATACCCTTCTTGACAGGAAACTAGTAATTTTAATTTAGTAAGTAAATAACCTTTTCGTTATGCCAACTGTTATTAAAATATTGAATATATTTGTTTCTTATGGACTTTTTTAAAACAAATGTCTCTCCCTTTAAAAAATATTTAATCGGAATAAATTATTCTTAATGTCCCTCCTTCTGAAAACCTACAATGTGTGTTATACATTTTCAATGCTATCTTAAGTATTTCAATAGTAAGTAATTTAGAGTTGTGATAAAGCAGGTACATTTTAAACAGCATTAATTATATATTTCTTTAAACCATTCTTCATATTTCTGTAATATCCAAACTTACAGGTAACTCTTTATATCAGTGTCTTTTCTGTCTTGCCTGGATTTATACACAACATTTGTGAATCAGATGAGAACACATAAAATTACAATTAAGTTGTAATACTCACAAGTTATTGCTTTACTTGTCCTACGTAAAGTGGGGTATTTCTGAAGCTTATCTCTAAGAAAACTTCTGTTTTGCCTTATTTTACTTTTATTGACAAAAGTAAGGATTTCAAAAAACGATTTTGCTATCTGTCTTTGTTGTCGTCGTAGTCCTCTCTCTGTTTTCGATATCGACGTAGCCATGTCAAATGTAATTAGGTGCAGCGGATACCATCGTTAAGATAAAGACTTGAAATTGTTGAGAACGTTTATATAACCTTATAAAAAGCAATTAAAATTAAATAAAAAAATTGAACGCTCTTTTAAATAAATAATACAAAAAAATTTCTCGTTCTTATTCTCTTGAAACTAAATAAAAATTCTGGATGAAAAACAGCCGGTTGGATGAGGAAAAACGTTTGAAAGAATGAAGGTAAATATAATAAAGCTAAAAACAAAATAAAAATGTGTGAAAGGTGTGAAAAAATATGGAAGTTACTTTTGGTTTTACACAGATTTCAAAAAAGTTTTCAGTTACTGTTTGAAGTCATATACCATATTGTCACTGAATAAAAATAATATCGTTATCATTAAAAATTTGAGCTAACGCATAAAATATGTCGACAAGTTTGTTTTCGTATTGCTAATATTGTTATAACTTGGGAACTATTAATCAAATTTTAATCAAACATAGACTAAAACGTAATCAGAAAATTGACCTGTACAAGAAAGAAAAATTGATGAGAATCGGAACAGCGTTTCTTTAGTTACAAACCGACAATGAAACTTTGCGTTTTGTACATGTGGACATAATTTAAACATTAAGTAGGGGGGGGGGACAAAGTTTAATTGTTAAGTTATGATTCGTTAATTTTTTTGGAACCCAATTATTCGCACAGTTGATCAAGTTTTAAAGTTGGTGTCGTCAATTAAAGTAATCCAACTTTTCTTGAAACTCAATTTAAAATTTGTCCAAGTCTACAACAGGCTAAACTGATTCACATTAATAAACTCACACATTATAGGAGATTATTTTCTCTTTCCTTTTTTGTAGTAATAAAGGAGAAAAACCTTTCGGTGATCATCGCTTTAAATAATAATATAAATAAGAAAGTATAAAAAAAGTACCCTAGCCTTCTAATACACCAAGAGCATCAGGGTCGGAAGAGAATATGATTTGGTCAAATGAAACCCGATAGGAAAGATAAAAGAGAGGGATCTAACCCAAAACTACATGTAAACAGATGTAGATCCAGCTTGGTTTATTTGATTTTGCTACAACCGTAGTCACTGATGGAATAAGGAGATCATAAATGGGGATAATTAAATACACACAAAATAAAATTGTCTAAATAAATCATGAACAATTTGTGTGCCTGTTAACTGTTTGTACAATTTACATAACTCCTTGCTTTACTACCTGTAAAGATTTATTTTAAACGTAGAACCACCGGTGCAATCAAAGTAAACTATATTTCTCCTATAAATGTAAGCGTACCGAAACCATACATCCAGCAGTGATTTACACGTTTCACGTCCTACAATTTAAATACATTCAAGTTTCCATTACATTTTGTATGGGGCAATAAATATTACTTGGCAACGGTACAACCGAATATATTTTTCTGAAATAACAGTATATCGCTTCTCACAGTCCATTACTTCAGATTTGTGACAGTAAATGGTGCGTGCAAATAAAAATAAATTTTAAAGCTCAATAGGAATATGCATTAGTGACTATCACACAGAGCCTCGAATTTTTGTAGTCGGTGTATTTATAAAGTGTTTTATTTTTAACTCAGAAAAAGAATTGAATATATAGTATAAATTAATATACAAACAATACATTAAATAAATAAATATTATTTCTGTCACAATTTTAGCTAAATATGAAGTTTTACAATAGGTCAAATCATAATGTGTCAAATAAGAAAGAAGGTAAAATTACAGTATTGTATATTTTCTAGAATATGAAATTAAACCTCAATAAAAATTCCATATCTCTGTAAAAAAACTTACTTTAAAGTCAATTCTATTTTAAAGCATTATCGTTAAATTTCTATAAATTTATAATGTTATAAAAGTTTGCTTAAATTTATTTTTTGAAGACGTAAAATAGGTATTATTTGTCTACTTCAATTCATTCAAAAATTGTCAACATCTACCTGACGGTACTTTAACAATTTTTTTTGAAAAATGGATTTATTCTTTAACATTCAAGAATCGCAGATATAAGTTACATTATTCCTCTTCCCCCTCTCCCATTGACTATTATAATTTGTTTGATTAAATTTTATATCAAGTAGACTATTTATTATCTACGAGGATATGATTATTTTTATTTGAGCCATTTCACTATTTGAAATTTATTACGGAATTGTGTAACTAAATCTACAATAATATAGGATACTTTTTAATTACAAATTTTAATTACATAATTATGAAATATTTCTAGAATTCACGTGAAATATCAAAGGCCGTCTTTTTCACATCCCAAAGATATTACATGGACTAAAACAGAAAGAATATTCTTATTATATATATATCAAGTTCATACCTTTCATTAGAACCAAATTCTTAATTTTCATTAGAACCAAATTCATAACTTTCATTAGAACCAAATTCATAATTTTCGTTACAACCAAATTCATAACTTTCATTTGAACCAAATCATAACTTTCATTAGAACCAAATTCATAACTTTAATTAGAACCAAATTCATAACTTTCATTAAAACCAAATTCATAACTTTCGTTAGAACCAAATTCATAACTTTCGTTAGAACCAAATTCATAACTTTCATTAGAACCAAATTCATAACTTTGATTAGAACAAAATTCATAATTTTCATTAGAACCAAATTCATAATTTACATTAGAACCAAATTCATAACTTTCGTTAGAACCAAATTCATAATTTTCATCACAACCAAATTCATAACTTTCATTAAAACCAAATTCATAACTTTCGTTAGAACCAAATTCATAACTTTCGTTAGAACCAAATTCATAACTTTCATTAGAACCAAATTCATAACTTTGATTAGAACAAAATTCATAATTTTCATTAGAACCAGATTCATAACTTTCATTGGAACCAAATTCATAACTTTCATTAGAACCAAATTCATAATTTTCATTAGAACCAAATTCATAACTTTCGTTAGAACCAAATTCATAATTTTCATCACAACCAAATTCATAACTTTCATTAGAACCAAATTCATAACTTTCGTTAGAACCAAATCATAACTTTCGTTAGAACCAAATCATAACTTTCGTTAGAACCAAATTCTTAATTTTCATTAGAACCAAATTCATAACTTTCATTAGAACCAAATCATAACTTTCGTTAGAACCAAATTCATAACTTTCCTTAGAACCAAATCATAACTTTCATTAGAACCAAATTCATGACTTTCATTAGAACCAAATTCATAACTTTCATTAGAACCAAATTCATACTTTTCATTAGAACCAAATTCATAACTTTCATTAGAACCAAATTCATAACTTTCATTAGAACCAAATTCATAACTTTCATTGGAACCAAATTCATAACTTTCATTAGAACCAAATCATATCTTTCGTTAGAACCAAATTCGTCCTTGAAAAACAAAATTAATTTTGAAGATCAACGACTATTGATACTCTTTTCAATTACATGATTTTTAAATCACATTTGTTTCTAAGACTGATAAGATATCAGGCATAGCGAGCCTTTTACTCAGTCGAAGAATAAATACAGTATTGTAAATATTTGTTTTTTTATTGTTTATATGTGTAGTTTTTAGATTGTACATTTAATTGTATTTTTGTATTTTAATAACCCAAATCATTGACAATTCATATATGTGCTGCAGTCTCTAAATTGATGATATGTATAATGAAATAGAGGGTAATATAGAATAAAAATAAACTAATCATATGTAATTTACGTTTTATAAAATATTTAACCAATGCTACATGAATTACAACAATACTTGTACATATCTTACGTCACTAAAAAAATTCTGCCATCTGAATAATTTATTGGAACGAAAGGAGTGTCCCAACATAGCTCGTTCCCAATTAAATTATGTAATATAAATTCAACAGTTCAAGAATAATTAACCTAGATCTTGACGAATCATAAAGAAGTTTATTAATTTTATTGACAGGTACAAAGATATACATGTACTTTAATTACTAAAATATAAAGGTTTAACGGTTAAAATCAATGTATCAAAACATTTTAAAACAACAAACTATGGATGTTCAATGAGCTGTGTTGAATGTGAACAATATAAAACACTGAAACCCCTAATACAAGTTTGGTACAATAATAACACAGACACACACACACACACACACACACACACACACACACACACACACACACACACACACACACACACACACACACACACACACACACACACACACACACACACACACACACACACACAAATAAAATAAAATATTTATTTACCTTATGTTCCCTGATTTACTTTTCGGTAATCAAGTTACCATCATCGGAGGGATCTGAAATAATATTAACAAAATATGAAATCTTAAAAACATAAATGCCACATTCTTCCCTCCAACCTACTTTCGGTGGTTTGGCCTATCAACGTAGAACAAGTTATAGTTCACAAGTGGATTGGAGATATTACCGGCTGTTGGTGCATTTTAGTACATCCTAACAAACTTTATAAATATAATTTTATTTTAAATGCCGGTTGTTATATTTGCTTAAGCCAAAATATAATAATGTTAATTGGCCTACGGTCGTATACATTAGCTGTGACTTGGTATTCTTCTATTTTGATGTAAAATGACTCTTTATATTTCCCAAAGCAAGTAGGCTATATTTCATCGTCTATCAATAGTCTGAATACCAAACATTCTTTAAATGATCTATAACGAAATACCTTTCACAGAAGTCAGAAATATATCCCAATTTAATGACCATTAAAAACATTCCTGAATTCCAGGTTCCATAAAATGTAGAACCTATGTTTTCTGCTTTTTAATTTTGAACCTATTTAGTTTTCAGACTTATATATATATATATATATATATATATATATATATATATATATATATACAGTGTGAGTCAAAAGTATGGATACATCCTGTTATATTTTAAATGGATAAAGATAGAAAAATGAAACTCAGAACACCTTTCTAGGAAATAAAAGTGAACTTTTTAGTCACTATTACAACTTTGCCCATTTTCCCAAAATGGGATTTTTGGGGGGCAGCTCAAAATTTTTAAATATAAAGACCCATTAAGTGACACCTCATTTTAAAGTCCTTGATTAAAGAAGAAGAACAGTGGAAACCAGAGCTTTCTATCTCAACTCAGTACAAAATAGCAGCTCATTGAAGTTTTACTTAATTTCATATTTTACTTAATTTCCTGGCGAAACATATGTCGCAAATAAAGCTGTATTGTGGAATTGAATAATCGTCTCATTATTTCCAGTATATATATATATATATATATATATATATATATATATATATATATATATATATATGTGTGTGTGTGTGTGTGTGTGTGTGTGTGTGTGTGTGTGTGTGTGTATTATACAAAGTAAAATTGAAAAACCTAATTTACAAAAACTATTAAACTATCAAAATTTATTATTTCTAAGATCTTTTTAATTTAAATAGGAAACACGATTTTGAAAAAAAAAATGGAAGCAATAAAAAGAAATTGAAAGAGCCAAGTGTAGTAAGCATCAAGAGGAAAAGTCATAAACTGGCAAATTGCAGTGGACGTGGAAGTCTCAAAATTGTGAAAAGTGTGATAACAAGGTTTTAAGAAAAGAGAGGGAATGAAAGGGGGGGGGGAATAGACTGACAGAGTCGATCTGTTTTTATGTTTCAATATATCAGTAAAGTCTGATCCCATCTGTTACTACGATCTGTGCACTGCTCAGGGTGTGTTTCATTCTTACTAAGTTAAATAAAACGTTTTGATGTTAATTTTAGAGATGTAGAGACTACAATAATTCATTTAATTTTCATTAAAGTTTTGAATATTTCTATTAGACTCAGCTCAATATATCTACGTAAATAAATTTATGATCAGTGATTACAGGCGAAAAAGGTGGTAGTGTTAGAAGGAAATTATCAGATCCGATTTATATTGAAGAGTCGAATCAGCCTGTTTTTGTTTAAACTTATAAAACCCTTATTGTTTAAGGTCTTTATTGAATAATTGTTTAAAATCCGTTTTATATAAAAACATTTCTTGATAAAGTTGTCAGGAATAAAATGTTAAATAACCTCCAACTATTGTAAAATGTATTTTCTTAATTGTTGTAACACTTTGTATAAAAAACGGTAAACGGTTCTTCTCGTCGTCTCCAATTCAAGACAATAGCATATATATATATATATATATATATATATTTAAGTTTAGTGAAATTAATTTTAACACTTATTATTTAATTAAAATGTTACTTTATAAAACCATCATTTTTTTATGAACTGTATTGTTTTAAATAAGAAGTTTAGGAGACGATTTTTTTTTTAATTGGGTTTGTTGTACAATCAAGAGCATTATTGAGGCAATTTTTAATCAACTATACAAAGTACAACCTTTACATTGTTTATATAAAACAATTCTAATTATATTGTATGACTCCGTATTGGTAAACAAATACGTTCTATGTAGTTACGTTTATTTGTATTTAAAAACACATTAACAATATTAGATTAAGAAGGAAAAATAGGTTATTTTGTAACTGCGTTTATAGCAATAAAAAATAATTTATTTAAGAAACTAACAACCCCTGATTAATTCAATCGAAAGATCTGTTCTTGAGGTAACACATTTTTACCCTCTCCTTATTTTCCCCTCTCCTCTTCAAACAAATATAAACTTTACTTTCCAAACCCAACTTCATTTAAATTTAAAATTTACAATCACCAGAAGAAAGAGTTGATAAGATAATGCTTGAAATAAATGCCCCAATAAAAACTTGCATCAATCTTTAAAATGTTTTCCTGAATGTATCAAAACAAGTTAGTCAACGTAAACAAATGTATATTTTGTAACATCAAAATGCTTTCATTGTTACGTAATTCGAAAGGAAACTTTTTCCCAATAATATATATCTCTCAGTCGCAATGTAAGGAATGGTCCAAAAAGATACTTGTAAAGAATCATAAATAAAGTCATGTTTACTGCCTACGCGAATGTAAAGGATGGGGAGGATTCTCACAAAGATCCTTACAATTCTGCGGAGTTTTTTATATCTTTTAAAACCTCTAACTTGGGATGGAAATGAGAAATATATTATATTTCTCATACCATTTATTAGAAGGTAACAGGCGTTGTCATCACAATTAACAGTCACGAGGGCGTACTGTGATTGGCCGAGAGTGCTATTGAAATGTACATAAGGTAGAATAAATATAACTGTAACAGTTGTTAGTAGGTTCTGTGATTTTGAGGAAT
Organism: Aphrophora alni; assembly: GCA_963513935.1. NCBI lineage: Eukaryota > Metazoa > Arthropoda > Insecta > Hemiptera > Aphrophoridae > Aphrophora > Aphrophora alni. The sequence goes on along the minus strand of OY740774.1, from coordinate 11,078,754 downwards.
TTTCTTTCATTTAATAAAAGTGTGGTTATAAAAAGAAGGGACTAATAAAGAGCAGGTATTTAACTAAAGCTTGTAAAATAAACCATATACAAGCTACAAATCGCGTAGATAAAACTGTACAATTGAACAAAAAGGCATATAAAACGGTACGATGATTACAAGGGACTGAATGACGATACTAAATAGGTGCGATAAAAGGGTGACATGAAACACAAAACTATAAAATAGTGAATGAAAAGAAGGGATAAAACAGTGACACAAATTAATTACAAAGTAGGAAATTGTCTTCTTACAAAACACGCGGAGTATAATAGTACCCAATATAAATTAGGATATGAGCACTGAAAACAAACGTGAAAATAACGGTTCACAACAGAAACGATGAAAAAATTTACTCAATTTAAATGGGGGAAACGAATATCTCTCTCCCCTCTCTCTCCCTCTCTCTCCCTCTCTCTCTCCCGTCCCCTCTCACTCTCTCTCATCTCTCCTCTCTCTCTCTCCCCCAT